>MU401465.1:185939-218648 GCA_022579005.1 Poronia punctata
TTGCTTTTGTTTTATTCGCTCTCCCCCGTTTTGCTTTTATTGGTTTATCCCGCTGAACTTGCGGTCCCTTTCATTTTTTTTAAAAAAACCCCCCCCCCCCCCCCCCCGCCTTTCCTGCATGTCGAAACTTGATCGTGTGCGAGATAGGTATCCGTCTGATAGGACTGTGCGGCTGTGTTGTCAAACACTATAATTCTCCATACGCCCGTCCTTTTTCTCTTTTCCTTTTTAAATGAATCTAATCTAACCTACGTTGATGTCCTTATTCCTTAGTTGTCCTTTCGACAGGCGTCTTAAAATACGAGCAGTTGTAAAAGTACATACTCGTACCCAGTATCTATATTTTTCAGGGACCTCCGTGAAATAAAAATTCTTTGTCCAGGCGCGTCTTCCGTTTTGGGTTTGGAACAACATATTACTAATTTCCGACCTTTCAGGGGTCCATGGGGAAGTCACTAACCTATATTAGTGTGGAGATATCTTTCTCAGATTTTCAACTTCTCGAACTGTATGATATGGGCAAAGTACCTACCAAGTCTCTTCATACGGTCGTTTTCAAACATTACCGATTTCGTACACCGACGAATAAAACGCCAAGCAGTAAACGACGTGTCACATGCTCTTGACGTAATAATACTATGTACGTGGGAAGCGTGTGTGGTTGCAACTTGGAAGAAACGGTTGGGTTACAGTAGCAATAGACAAAATTGAAGGAAGAAGTAGAAGCGGCGCGCCGGATTCTGTGGGTCACTTCTTTAGTGCGGCCGTGTCATATCTCTAAAAAAAAAAAAAACCCACAGCCTTTCCTGTTTCAGTATCTGGCTGTTTCCTGGCATCTGGAAAACGCACACATTTGTGTACCTTACCATAGGTTAGGTAATGAGACTTATACTGCGCTTGTAACGGCAAGAGAAGAAGGATTCAAAAGAACCATGATTGCTGCCAAAAAAAAATCATCGCGTTCCGTAAGAAATACTACCCGAAACCTTGGCTACGAACAGGCTAGCAGTAGATAGCGGGGAACCTCTTAAAAGCGGAGAAATACGGCGTGTAGGTAGGCTGGCAGGCTGGATTGCGGCGCAGCGCTGCGATGAGGTCAAAATCGGCGTGCTCAGAAATACGGGCAAAAATGAAAGTTTACGAGTAAGAATCAGGACACATTCTTGAATAAGCGCTGAGCTCGGCAACGGAAAAAGCTTGGGGCTTGGAACTTGGAAGACATCTAATCGAGATTCTAGTCTAGCCGCAAAAACTGGGAACACAGATCTGTCAGACGGGTAAATGATACAAAGTAGATTGTGTGCGTACTTGCATGTGCAGGAGGGCGATAGCAGTTGTTGCTATGCTGCGGCGCGATGCACGACAGTCCCGCACGTGGATGGATAGGTACCAAGAGGTGGGTAGCCTACGAGCAGGTAGAGACGAGAGCTGTTCCTCACATTTGCCCAACAGGTACGCGTGATTATCCTTTACGAGTAGGTAGAATGTGTACGCAGGAGCTTCAGTTGCAGCATCGAGTTACATCAAACATTGCCACAATGTGAGACAATGGCATCCCCAGCCTTAAACTTGGGAGGTTTATTCTCCTCGGACACGGTACGCAGTACTTCCACCCAACTGCCCATCTTGAAATGGACATACCGACTATCTACGGCATTATCAGTCGATAGTTATTCTGGGAATAATAAGGGTCGGCTTGCTCTGTGGGGGCACTTAGGTAGATCGCCCGGTAATTCTTCCGGGAAGTGGTAGGGCGCTACCTATGAAACCAAGGGGTCGGCTGTCATTACCTGGACAGTGACAGGGTATACCTAGCTGACGTGTAAAAGAAGATTGACCCAATAGAGTCCAGGCATCAATTTAGGAGCGGTTTGAACTCTCATCGCTTAAAATATAGCCCCCAAGGCAGCAATTTAGGAGAGAATTGAACCCTTTATCCCATACTAGCAAGGCAGGGAAAGGAGGCTTTGGTAATGGTGGAGAGGTAGCCGGATTTGCAGAACTGGATACCTATTTCTCTGGCCTAGTGGGTGACAACGTGCTAACACCTACCTACTGTGGATATTTGTACTGTCAGTATGGGGTTAGTGTGCTACCTACTTTAATTAGCATCTCAGGTACAGTCACCCCACCACCCCTTTTCCTGCAAAATGTACTGAGTACGTGTAAAGAAAGACTTCCGGAATAGGAATGGCGGTGCTCTGGGGTAACCATGACAGGGGCCTGTAAGGAGACGAGACGAGACGCTCACGCGTATGATGTACAACGCGCAGAATTTAAGGTAGATAACAACCGGAATACGCGTGTAATAACTTTGCTATTACGAGTACATGTAAAGGCGTCAATCAAGCATGTCTACCTCCAATTCCCTGTGGTCAGCGTTTCAACCAAAATGTGCCAAGGCTCAGCCTGTAGACTAAGAGGAGGGGCACGACTGTGGATCGAATAGGAATTACTGCTGAAGATCGGTCAATCCATATGTCTATTCCAATCACCAAGAGCCTCTGCACCGCCCGCCCACAAACATCGTGGAGGTACATTAGGCAACAGAATAACAGGTTTCTAGGCCTTCTGTGGGACTTGATATGTTTCCTATGCGTGTCAGAACATGCCAAAACAAGTCGGTTTGAAGTTTCTTGACGATCTGCGGTCCCGTCGCGGCTGGCTTGGGCTGGACTGATATACCAATTTTTAGTACGTAATTGACCTGAACATGACCATTCTGTCGACAGTGTGTACATTTCAAAAGCACTAGTAGTCTTGATAATACCATCTGCCGGTCAGCGACACTAAACAGAAGATATTTAACATACATATACGTGTACCTATTATGTATACGCAATAAATACTTACACATGTAAACTTACTCGTACCTCTCTGTTCTAGGTATACTCTTACCTAATACCTAACCGACATGTAAGAAGGAAAAAGGGATCTGGTACGACTGGAGATAGCAGGACATTGGGGGGATTCAACTATGACGTAGAGAGTTAGTCCTACGCTTTAGCACAATGTACCGTAGAGGTAGCACTCAATGTTTGATTAACTGTATGATTGGCATGTCACGCAGCCCAGATAGTGCCAGGCAGCCGTTTAATGCACCACTCAAACCCTTGGAAAGAGACGGAGTGGACCCCGTAGTGACCCAGCTGGAACCTTTCCAGCTTGGCCCCAGAAAATACCCCTAAGCGTGTCCAACGTCCCAATCGTTCCAATTGAGAGCACCATTATTACACTGTGACCTGCAACTTGGAGCGACTTGCAGCCACTTCAGCCAAGCAACACTATACCCCTTCTGCATCCTCCTATTTTACTTTTTTTTCATGGATGGTGTATATTTGTATGCCGTCGACGATCGGGCAATTTAGTCGAGCCTTTTGTTCCATCTTACCATGGCTCGTGATACAAACATACAAAAGCCCAACGCCAGCCATCGACCACGTACGCGTCGCTGTCTCTTCACCCAACGTATACCGACTATCTAATTCACGACGGCCAATTCTACGTGTACATTGTCCAAGGATCATGGAAGCTGCCCGGTATCACGGGATACCAGCGTCAGCTCTATTCTCATGAGATTTTACTTGATTGATGAAACCCTTTTTGCGCCTCGAGAGAACAGCCGTTAGTTACGTTATCATGTCTGGGCGCTCGATTGAACGTCACCATGTGGTACGATTGGTTGCCGTCGCGACCAGTATCGTGACGGCCCGGCATCTCTTCGCCAACACATTTCATTATCCATTGTTGATGTTGATCGCCCACGTAACTTTGGCTCTTTTAGTCGAAGGATTATTGGGTGCAGGGCTAATTCCCGCCGATACTATCAGCACAACGACTTCTCAGAGACAACCGCACAACTGGACTCCGCGGATATGGCAAGCTCTGTATGCTGCCGCTACGGCCGTTGGCCTCGTCTTCATGTACCACAGCTTCCTTCATAACAGGAATACTACGCTCGCGGTTTTAATTCTTTCCCTCGATTGGGCAGCAATGTTGAATCGAACGGGCAAATGGCTGGACAGGGACCGCCAACTTTCCATGAACGTCATATTATCCATCTCGACGTTCGTCATATGCATCGCTCTTTTGATCACACGGGAGACCTTGCTTGTTGCAAAGGGGATCGAGGTATGAGACATTGCTCCCCGCCACGGGTCACACTGCTAACGTATGTTTACTCGCAGTGGCTTCTATTTGCTTCCATCTGCATGGCCGTGGCCAAATGCCTCCGCAGCAGTGGTCGGGTAGGAAGCACAATCAAAGTCCGCAGCAATGAAGTGGACATTCATGTCGCTGGCCTCGTGGTTTGCCTGCCCCTGGCAATCTTGCTACTCATAATCACGAGCTGGTACAACCGGCGTGATTTTGACGTGAGCGGCCGGATAATAGGGATACTGATTAGCATGGTATCCGGCACCGTGTCGATCCTGAGCGACACAAGCCTGAAAAGACTCAGTTGCTCGATTCAGGAGAATCTCATACCAGCAACAAGTTTCAATCTGAAATTCGGCGGCCCAGTATTTTTCGTACTTGTTTTGTCGATTGTTGAAATCGATAATTGTCTAGTACAGCACCGACCGTCTACCACGACCGTGGTGCAGTGGCTAGCCTTCACTATCGCTTATCTAGCGACGACGGATATTGGTCCAGGAAACTCATCAATATCCTTTGAGGAACCGGGCTATATCAGTATCCCAACCTTGGACTCCCAGAACACGACCACAGACGGAGCCAAGACGCCGACGGGAGAGGATAGCGAGGCTTCATTCCCACCGAACCACACAAACACCTCCCGCCAGCCATGGTACCGTTACATCTCGTTGGCATGGCAAGCTGTCCTTGCTATGCTCGCACTGACACTTCTTTTCTCTTGTGCTGTGAGCAGGTCCGCCGAAGAGCCCAACGAAAGGTATTGGGATCTCGACGTGGTAATTGCGAGATACGAGGAGCCCATCGATCAAGTCATCAAGACGACCCGGTTGGCTCTAGACCTTTCAAATTTCGCCGGACGCAAAGTCCGGACTATTGTTTACAACAAAGGTGTGCTCAACGAAACCGAGCTTCAGATGAAATTCCCCGAGGAGAGTCATCTGGTCGTCAGGCAATTAGAGAACGTCGGACGGGAAGCAGATACATACCTGGCACATGCCTTGGACCCCGAGCAAGATTGGGCCAGTCACACCCTCTTCTTGCAAGCCGAACCGCATACTCCCGGCTATCTCCAGGCCCGGCTCCGGGACTACCTAGTAGAGGAGACGGGCTTTTTAACACTATCGCACGTGCGGAATTTCTGCCCCAGCTGCGATACGTGCAACGATCACTCCGGCTGGGCTCCGGAACCCGCCGTCATGAAGGAGATCTACGAGCGAGCGAACGGCAACCAGACTTGTCACGATATAAGTCTAAACTATAGAGGCCAATTCGTCGTCTCGGCTCGACGGATGAAACAGGCCGACCCGGATTTCCTCCGGGATCTAAAGAACAGAGTGGGCGAGGATGTAGCGTTTGGTTACACATTAGAGCGAGCCTGGGGCACAATATTTCAATGCCCGACAATATCGGAACGTTGTCCGACTTTGTTGTCTGGATGGCTGGGCAATCGCGTGTCTGTGGAAGATTGTCAATGTGTTGACGATATAGAATTATAAATAATTATTAACTCAATATACCCCCATATTCAATTTCATCCATGACAACTGTTACTTGCTCAACCCGTGTCGTAAGCATTAGGTTAGGTCGGTACCTAACGTAAGGTTGTTGGCATATTGGCTGAGTTGGCGAGCATTGTACTCCCTCGGCAACCGTCGTAGTCTTTAGAATACCCAGCCCTATATTATCAAGATTCAACGGGCCAAGCCGAGGCAGGCGTAAATTAGGTATCTACAAAATAACGCCGTGGCATCATACGAAGACCCTGACGGTCATATAAAACCGCTTTTGGGTCTGGATCCCGAATTCTAACCCCGTATGTCTTACCAAATACTTCAATTACCCGTCTGGATAGGGAAAGAAGAAGCCTGGTTCAAGTGAGTTTAAGTTTGAGATTGAATTTGAGATTTAGGGGGGGAAAGGGAGATGAATGGAATATTTTCTGCCCTGATACTCTTAGATAGATAGATAGATAGATGATATGTGCAAGTAGGTGTATACTTGGTTTGTGCACTCCTTTGTTATACATAGGTATGCTACCTACATGTACCTATATACCTACTTCCGAAAGAAAGAAAGAAAGCCCCTAACCTCACATCAAGAAAGAATACCACCTACACCCCGAGATTAAACTCACCCGCCCATTCATATCTGCTTGCTTGCTTGCTTACGGGCATATCCCAAGTGCAAAGAATCGTATTATTTACCTAGATAGACCGCTATCGCTTACCTACTCTTTCGACCTAATCTAACCTACATCATACGGGGAATATGGGAGTAAAACACGATTGATTCCATCAGCCCCCAAATTGCCAACCACTTTGCCGTGTAGGTAGTCAAATATATCTCGCTTCTTTTTAAAACCGGCAAGATAACCAGACTAGGTTAAGCAGTTTAGTTTCTAAAAGCGTCCTAACACTTTAAACAACTTAATTACAAAGGAAAGAAAAGGATGTAAGCTAACCTAGGTATGTGATTTAAAATAAAAGAGAAAGAGAAAGAGAAAGAGACAGAGACAGACAGAGAGAGAGAGAGAGAGAGAGAGAGTAGAACAAAGTATTTACTTACCTAATCTAACAAGAGATATGCTGCATCTGCTGTAGGGTCGGTGCTAGATCTGCTGTAGTGCAGTGCCGAACACCTGGTTACAAATGGCATACAGTGTGGCCGCGTACCTACTAGTACTGTCTACCTACCCTTACCTAAAGAGATTGAAGCTATTCCCAGTTCAATCCAATTCAATCCAATTCAATCCAATTCAATCCAATTCAATCCAATTCAATCCAATTCAATCCAATTCAATCCCTTTTAACCTACTGCCTCAATTGACCTTGACCCTTTGAAGCCGCAAAATGTCTTTTTTCCAGGCCCGAGGGGGGGGGGGGTTGTGGGTTAAATCGCTTTTAAAAGAAATGTACATTAAGTAGATTGCAGTTGGTGAGGTACCTAGTCGGCACTGTATCAGCTGCGCCCATCTGGTTGACACTGTACTACAGCAGATCTAGCACCGACCCTACAGCAGATGCAGCATTTCTCTCTAACAAACCTAAGGGGGATGAATTCTTGCCGATAGAGAAAGTTGCCGTGCGAAATAGGTATGTAGGACCTATATTAACTGCGAATTTTGCAGCAAGCATACCCTTTGTCATAAGAAACTGACTATACCCCCCCCGTGGGTACTTGATTCTTCTTCTCATACCTAGGTACATACTTATCGACTACCTACGAGTAGATCATACAGATAGTCTAGGTAATGTAGGTATTTACCTTTCCATCTCCATATCCACTACACGATATAAAGTCTTACATACCTACCTTACTTACCTATACCTATACTTATCCTCCAAGCGATGAATAAATATCCCACCCCCCCTCCTCTCCTATTTCCCTTTCCCTTTCCCTTTTTCTTTTCTTCTAAACCCCCCCCCCCCCCCCCTACTTCCTATCCTGTGCAACAACTACCTTTAAATCAATCTAGTATAAACTCTCTTTATTTCATATCGGGAACCCCCCCAAAACGTGCGTGTATCAAGGTAACATCGACAACAAATTCCGGACTGAGCGGGCCAAAGAAAAGGTACCCCTTTCTTTCTGATATAATCGGTCCGTCGATGGGACTGTCGTATCAGATTCATATATGGTAGACAGACACCGGGCCGAGCCGTCATCTACCTACGACTTAATTTCTTGGAGGTATCATGTTACAACTTACCGATTCTAGGTAGGTCTGGGTCAGCTAGGTGTTACTCTTACACTGATTTTCTTTTCTTTCTTTGACCATACACATGAATATCTAATATGAATGAAATATTGGTATTTGCGCCATCCCTGGCCAAGATCAGTCGTAGAGTGAAAGGGTTTAGAAATATGTTCTTCGTCTATATGTTATTGTTTCCGTCGCTCATTTATACAACTGACACCTAAGCTAGCGACTTGGTTGACTACATGTAATAGGAATGATTGGTCTATATTTACTTCATTCAATATAATCACATGTTAAAACATAAATAGTCTAAAAGATATGATTCTCTCTTTTTACTTCTCCGAGATATATTTTTTCAACTTCGTGTCCCAGATGTGACATCTTCTATAATCGCACCAGTCGATTATTCTACTGGAAACCCGAGTTGTCCGGGGGCGTGGGGGTATCGGTAGGGCCAGGGGGTCCCGGGGGATCCTGGGTCTTGGTGATGGTATGTGAAGTAGGCTTCGCCGTGGTCTTGGTAGAAGTAGGCTTCTTGGTCGTCGATTTAGTAGTGGTAGTAGGCTTCTTGGTAGAAGAAGACTTGGTCGTCGTCGGCTCGTCCGTAGTCTTGGTCGTCTTGGTAGTCGTAGTAGGGGTAGCAGTCGTCTTGGGGCATGTGCCCTGAGAGTGCTCGGATCTGTGCGTCGGGGTGGGCGTCTCGCTGACCTTGGTCTTGGGGCGCGCTCCGACGGTGACATCGGCGGAACCGCTGCCGCGCTGGCCCTCGACGACGATGTCCATGTAGACATGCGAACCGAGCTCCAAACCGGCAGCCTCCCATGCGCGGAAGTGGTTACCGGTGTTGATGGTGCCTCCGTGGCGCATCGTCGTACGGATGGACCAGTATTGCTGGAAGTCGGTGTGCTCGCCTCCGATCGAGGGAGCGTTGATGCGCTCTTTCTGCCAGACCTCGTAGATGCCGTCGTCACTCTCTAAACATCCGTATTGCGTTGAGCTGCGGTTATCCGAGGGGTTGTGGTTGCCCATGGCCTCGATCACGTAGTATTCCACCAGAGGGTTCGTGGTCCAGCCGTAGAGAGCGAGGTAGGCAGCACCGTCCGTCTCGAATTCGGCGGTATAGTTTACAAGCCTTGTTTTCTTTCTGTCAGCCGCACGGACATGTAAGCATGCTTATCGTGGGGGATGGCTCACATGTCTCGGCCGGGCGAGTAGCCTCTGCCAACGACAAAGTTTCCGGCGAAGCCATCGTCCCACTCGACGGAGAACTGGCCATCATCACCGATATCAAAGTCCACGTCGGCAAAGTCGTTCCACCAACGCTGGACCGAGTTGATACCGTTACCACCACCACCGCCCCATTGTCTCGCCTCTACCTGTCCCCAGGGGAGTTCGATCGGGCCTGCACTGACGCAAGATGCCGTAGCGGCAATGGCCGACAGGAAAGCAGCCCGGTTAACCATGGTTGTTGCGAACACGGAATCCTCTTGGGTGTTCTTTTTTTGATCTTGTCTAGAGTTTCGACATCTTTTTTCTGGCGTGGCCTGATCCTTCCCCTACTTATACCAATTGTGGTCGACTGATGGTATCAAATTTGGCCAAGACCTAGCCGAAAGGCCCGAAAGCAAAAGGCAGACGCCGATACGTCTCTCGCAGAAAAGGAGATGGAGAAGATGCAAGGGAAGCATCGTTCGCTTCGAATAGAGTGTATGTTCCCCACGGTCCGGCAACCCGCGCATACGAGTATGTTGTGTGTGTATTGAACGCAGGAGCGTTAGGCGTTCGACTACCTACTTACCTACTGTAGGTACCTACCTCTTAGGAATCACACACACACACACACTCATTCCTTCCCTCTCTACTTACCTAGTCAAATCTAGTCGTCTCGCAGCTCCCTCTCTCACAGTTTGCCCCTTCCTCATCTCCAAGGGTCACCCGGAAGCGCAACGGAAGTTGCATTTTCTTTCTTCTCTGTCGACAATGGACCGGTGGATTGCTGCGTGCCCCCTGCAAGAACAAGGCTATTGATAGATAAGAGGGAAGCATGTCAGCACGCCAACACGTCCTTCGTACTCAATTAGCCTAAATTCCGCAGCTGAAGCTGGAGATGGCCTGCAACCTACGATTATTACACGACGTGACAGGCCCGTCAGGCAGCTGGGGATAAGGTACGGCTCGTCCGGTATTCGTCGCGCTTAAACGACGCGATTGGACAAATCATCTTGTATCATGGAGAAGACCCCTGCTATTTTGTTTTCTTCCATTTTGCATGCATGACAGCAAAGATCGATACGATGCTATGTTGCGCTTTTACCTGAATGGAGAAAAAAGATGCATTCATTAGAACGAAACAAGAATTTAGTACGCCACGTTTTTCATACATGTATGTAAATTACCTGTAGTTCAGGGACGGACGGATAGTTAGACGAGCTTGTGAGTCGTCGTCCTATCTTGCCGACTCTCTTCCCGGACATCAAGACGATATCTGAAAAATGAAGCTATTCCGGATCATTGTCTCCTCGACACAACGGTCACAACCACGTCTAGTTTAGTGTCAGATATCCGACATCTAAGCGCGAATCCTTACCTTCGTAGTGGGAACAAATGTGTTAAAAGAATCCATGTCGGTAGGGTTACGGTTTTAACCGCCAACTAAGGAATTAGGCACCTATATCAGAAATGTCTGGGGATTCTAGGCCATTCCTCGCGTATTCCCTTTAGGTAGGTCGATAGCAAGAGTGAAACCCACCTATGTAGTCCAAAGGGCATATGTGAGTAGGTACCTACGTATAGCAGCCAACATGACTGCCAGGCAGTGATAGTGGCGATAACGGGGCAAGGGAGCACCGTGGATAGGGGCATCAAGAAAACATGAGCGGTGAACCCTCCAGCTAGGTACAGAGAAAAGATGGCGTGCGAGAAGGAGGGTCTCGGCGTCGACTTACGGCAGTGCAGCGTTACAGCACGACAGCGCGAGGGTCGGCGCCTCCACGGCCAAGAGTGGGATATCCCGGCGGACTGGCGCATGAAGCCTTGAATGGAGCTTGGAGAACTTTTTTTTTTCTTTCGCCGTCGCAAGGATTACTGAACAAAGAGGACTCTTTGAGCCGAGGGGTTCTGGGTTTAGAAGCTTTGAAGGGGGAAAAGGGAAGTCATAAGAAATATCAAACTTTATAAAATGGGTCGATATATAAAAAGATGGTAAATCATTACTTCAAAAATCCAGTCTCTCCATTTCGAATTATCCTCTTTGTTGACTAGTCGGTCGGTTAAAGTGAAATTCAACCGGATTCTTGGGATCGAGCTGATCAAAACACAAAAAAGTATGACAAGAAGGGGATTCGAACCCCTGCGGATTGCTCCAGTGGCATTTATCGCTATTTACTAGCGCAAGATTTTTGAAACTTGAGACCACCGCCATAACCACTCGGCCATCTTGCCCATGAGCTCGTATCACGTGCTTCGATGAATTCTGTCGTCGTATGTTGCGTCTTGATCCCGATCCTCGTTGTTGGATCGGTACCTGGTAGCATCACAAATCTTGAAAACCAACAAAGGTGCCCAGTCATTGCGACACGATATCTTAAAAGCAGGTACGCGGCGCGGCGTAAAGGTGAAATGTCCATGTACGATACTACAAGTAAGGTAACTCTACGCGCAAAGGACCAAAAAAATCCAGCAACTCGTATTTATCCGCGGATAGCTCCACAGAATCCCGCGGGAACGATAATCGGGATTTTCTCTCATGCGGACCTCAGCCTCTATTGCCGTTTTCGAGCAGCGCAATAAAAGAAAAGAAAAACGCAATACCTTAGCCGCCAAGTTAGTTAGTTTATTTGGGTCGAAAGACTCTGGATATTAGTACTCGTAACAATACGAAGCACTTCAAGAAGGATCCTACGAAATGGTAACCTTATCCGTAGAGTTATTTCCTCTCTCTGGGCCTGGCTTTCAACTCTCGGATATCTGGCCGAGAGAGGGGGAGAGAAGGAGAGAAACCCATAAAACTTGTTTAACCGAGCAATTGCTAATGCAATCTTGACATCCTTTCCCTTCCCTTTTTTTAATCTCCGAAGCCAATCCCGTCGCGTTTTCCGCTCTAGCACTTTCCCAAAGCGGGTACCGTGACAACACATTACCCGGTAATAGAGATAGAATGTCTTGTCTATAGACAATCAGGCACCGATTATGATTTCCCTTGCAGCTTTAACTTGTTCCTGCATACTTGATTGTTTTGCGTATATTTTGTATCAAGGGTATCGTGGACCTTTTCTTGCCGCTTTTAAAGATACCTAGGTAGCTTGTTTGCACATTTTTAACCTAGGGGGGTCTGTGACTCCTTCCTCGAGCACTGGAGATGACTTTGGTATTCTAACCTCCGTCCTTCTTCGTCTCTTAGACTTTCACAGACGACAAGTGGTGAAAATACGCCCTACTCTTAGTCCCGGCAGTGCTGGCTGGTGGAGCATCAAGGCTCGGCGACAGCTTGGGCGGCGATGAAGCCGGAGTACTAGAATGACCGGCTACCTTTGACGAAACGTCAGTTTTGGTACATGGGACACTTCCACGGATCGGATTATTTGAATCAGCTCTCAACGATTCTTCACCTATTTGACGAATCATAGAAGCAGACTTGGATATCATGGCCAACACCCTTATAACTCACCGGTTCAATACATTAATTACATGTAGTTGGCGTCCCCCCAAGGGAGAGCATACTTGATAGTACAAATGGTGAGGTCTAAACGCCATGCCATGCATATGTGAACACAAACGCTATGGACCACGGGGGAAAGAGTACGCCCGGGTCGGAAATCAAAGCGGAATGCCTTTGAAGCCCCCTTACCAAATCCGCTTCGCTACCATTTCATACCGGACCACCTTTGCTAATCCGTCATCGACCTTCTCCTTGAACTTCTCCTGTGTCTTACGTTCTCTCTCGCGCATCCTTGCGAGACCCTCCGGGTCGTCCTCATAGATCCACTTTCTTCTTTCTTCGCCAATTTCCACCGAGCTGAAGGCACCAACTCGGAGGCCCGGCTGAGAGAAGTTTTCGTGTTCTGCCTTACCAGTTGCTATCGCGTGTTCCTTCAGCTTCATCGTGGCATATCGACGGTGAGAGTATCGGAGTAGGAGCATGCCAAGGAACAACTTGAAAATCAACAAGACAATCCAAGCGAGGAAGAAGAAAACCACCATGGTAAGCAGCGCAATAACGTCGTCCGAAGAGAATTCCCACCGCGATCGGTCGTTGGGCTGCTCATGGGCGTAACCATATACAGCACGGCCTAGTGCATGGCGGATAAGCGTATCGAGCTGCTCAAAGGCCGCCACCATGGCCGGAGATGAAGGCGTCGACGACTCGACCGATAGCTCCGTTGTTGATGTGGGTATGGGAGATGGGATATGTGTAGAGAGGAACATGTGATACACCTGGAAAGATGCACGAATAAAGAGAGACGAAAGGGGCAGCAAAGGCAGACCCAACCGCCGCGTGAGGGAGGGAGCCGAGAATGCCTATAGATGATATCAGTAAAGCCTCGCACCCTAGCCAACAGTCTTGTAGGCACGTCGGTTCATCGCATGGCGGGACATGACTCACATTCGTGTAATAATCCTTACAGAGAACGTCTAACATCCTCCTATATATTGTCGGTTTGACATTGTTGAACTTGTTGATATAGGCGTGCTTGATCCAGTCCACAATCATCTCCATACCGATCACGACAACAAACGGGGAGAGGACCTCGCCCGACCGCAGCCACGATGGCAACACAGTGAAGCTGGCAGGCAAAATAGATGGAGTGTGCAAGGGTCCAGTCTGACCATCAAATACACTGCCAGCCCCGGGTATAGAGAGCCCACCTACTTCGACTACATTACGCATCCCGATGATAAGTAGGATGATCCAGGTTTGGAACCGTTCAACCACATCGGAACACGTCAACTGAAATAAGTTCTCTTTTTCAATCTTCTTGAACACGCTGCCCTTGATCTCGACAAACTGGTTCGATATGAGGAGGGTTAGAAGCGAGTTTGAGTATGAGTTGACTGCCACGTTCAACGTGATGACCTGGTAGAACAAGCACCAAGTGTGAATCACGTTATATATCAGCGAGAGAACGAACATGCCGAATGGTAGCAGTACTTTCGACCGCCCGGAGCTGTTCCTGGAGAGTGTCTCGGAACTGAAGAGACACTCCAAGATATCTTGTCCAATAGCCGAAAGCAGTCGATCCGCCACCTGTATTGGAATTAGCATCGGCAGATGGGCGGGTATTAGAGTGGAGACTGTACCTCGAGGATATTGTATATCACGTAAAGTTTCATCGACGACTGTGCGCGGATGAAATGGTACATCCGGCTTGCGTCGAGATCCATCAAAGCGATAGAACTGCAAATGAGAATGGCCCCTTGGAGAAGATCGGCCTTATGATACGATGTGAGGCTCGAGGGCATCGATTTCGTTCTACGATGTCGAAAATGCCCCGGCCTAGGCATCACATGCTTTGGGGGATGAAATACTCCATTGGAATTCGGCCGTTGCTGTTCTCCTAGTGAAGAAGCGGGCGTATCAGATACCTTGCGATGTCTGTTGGCTCCCTTACTTTTTGCGTTCGAACTGCTGCGCCTGGGTCGACTTTGGCTTCTCTCGTTCTCGTCGTGTGCCTGGTTATGGTTGGTACCGGAAGGAACGCGGGACGACCACGCACCACGGCGTCCTCTTCGCCACAGACGACCTATCCCCGACCAGACAAAGGCCACCATCCACCGCACCTCTTTCCAGATGACATACAGCCACCATCGGACAAGAACGCCGAGGGCAGAAACAAACCGCATCGGCAAGATGGTGAAGGTATATAACCAAGCATCGAGACAGGCCAGAGTCCCAAAATACATTATCTGTTCTAGGTAGGGCGGAAGTAGCAAGGCATTCTTCAACCGCTCAAATTTGACGGCACTGGATTCGTATGGCGTATCTACTGGTTGAGCATGGTGTATGTACAATGGGCTGGGCCGCTGCCCCGCCAATTCAAGTTGTAGGTGCGTCGGGAGTGACATGGGCGGCAACGGAATCGTAGGGAGTATAGGTGACGAGGAACGCGGCTCCGAAGGTTCTGTTGCTTGGGACAAGCCTGCCTTTGAACTGGTTTGAGTAGGTCCGGGTAGTCCATTGATGTTCAATGGAGTTGGCCGAGGCGGCGGGTTCGAGGAGTTTCGCCTGTTGAAAGCTGGCCCTGGCCCAGAGCTGCTCGGGGGTGGCCTTCTGTCGATCGGAGGGGTAGAAAGAGTCCGCATCGATGGGGACGGACGCTGGAAATCGGCCGCTGTACGGCGGAAATTCTTGCTGGTTTCGAGCGAGCTATTGGACGCCACCCTGCTGAGAGTTGGCTTTTTCCCATCTTGAAGTTGTTCCGCCATAGAAGGAATGGTCTCGGCAACGCCTGCCGATAAGGGGTATTCACCTCCGCTTGGTTTTCTTGCTGTGGTCGTGACAACAGCAACCGGAAGTGAGTCTGGAGAGGATGCTAGGGCTTGCATCTGGGAAGCCGAGAGCTTCCTAATGCTCGAGCTAGACTGCGTGCGTGATTTGGCCATTCCACCGGTATGTTGCTGCTCAGACTGTGGTTTCGCCGAGCCGTCCCCCTGGGGTGACAGTGGGCCACCCTCGATGCTCGGTCCGTCAAGGCTCGGTCCGTCAAGGCTCGGTCCGTCAAGGCTCGGTCCGTCAAGGGGCAAGCCGGGACGGTTCATCGCGCCCAAGCTTCCTGGTTTGCCAATGGCTTGCTCGACTTTAAAGGTATCCGGAATATTGGAGACGGGGGCCCCGGTTGGTGTACTATCGAAGTCGGGGAATGGGTCGGTCGGGGGTGTAGGACATTGTGTCGAAAGCCGCCTTGCCTCTACCCTAACATCGTCTCGTCCCTTATTTTGCTCCTTGGTTGGAGAGTTAACATGCCCTCCACCAATTTCTCTTTCTCCTCCTCTCCCGTGTCGCCCTCTCTCCCTAGACAACCGGCCCGGCATCGTTCGATCCTCACGTTAGGAAATTCGTAGTGGACAGTGTTGAGAACATCCTTGGCTTAGGTTCCTATCTTGAACCGTCGGCTAAGAATGTCGTCGGATCCTAAGGCACGGACAGGTAATTGGTATCGTTAGCAATTGATTGGCCATGAAACAGCTACAAAAGCTCATGATCCAAGATCGCAATGCCTGCAGGCTGATAATGCAGGTACGTACAAAGGTTACGCGGTCACTGGTCGGTCAGGCAATTGACCAGAAGGTCGCAAGGGCATAACGCAATGAGGACCGTTTTAGTAGTTAATGTTAAACTGTAGTATATAAGGTATACTTTAAAGTACTAAGTCCCCTTATATTAACTTATAACATTACTAAAAAAGTAAGTACTATTATAGTGTAGGTTAAAGATTAATTTACTATAATATATAATAATCCTTTTTATAATACTTAACTTTACTTTATATTTTTATATTAAAACTAATAGTTTGTTTTATAATATAATACCTTGCTTTAAACGTAATTTTAATATACTTTAATTATAAAGTAACTTGTTATTTTAACTATTTTTATATAAAAACCTTTATACTTTTTTTTTACTACTTTGTTAAAAGAAGTAGAAAGTATAAAGTAAAAAAGCAACAGTTTTTAACTTACTTTTTTTTTATTATTAATTTTTTATTAAGTTTTTTAATACTTATTATATTTTTTTAGTATTTAAAAGTTACTTTTAGCAAGGCTTTAGTGCTAATATTTACTAAATTAAAGTCTTTTAATACCTATTTAGTTATAATTAATTTTTTTTTTTTTAGTTTTTATATTTTATAATATTAAATTTAAATGTATTTTGTTTATTTATAATATATTAAGTTGTTAGCTAATTATTTTGCTTTATTATTATTAACATATATTTATATAAAGCGTTTTTTATTAAAAGTAATTTTAAGCTTGTTTAAAAGTTATTATAAGTAAACTTTTTTTAATGCTGTGCTAAAAAGTGCTATATATTTAGATTTATAGCTAAATATAGCTACTAATAATTATTTTTATAATTTTTAGCTAATAGCTATGCTTGCTATTATAAAAATATAGTATTTAGTTAATATATTATTAGTTTTATTTTTTTTATATTTTGCATTTATAAACTTTTTAAGTATTAAGTTATTTTTATTAAGTTTAAGTTTAAAGTTAGCGCTTTTAGCAAAATATTATAATATATTTTTTTTTACTTTAAAGTATTGCTAAGTAAAGTTAATAAGAAAACAGCTAAGCTTTAATACTAAGTATGCAATATTAAGTTAAGTACTAACTATAGCGTATATAAGTAAGCTAATTATTTTTTAATATTTTTTTTTTATTATAGTATTATAGTAATTGTTGCTTGCTAGGACTAAGGTCTTTTTAAGGTTTATTAGTATAGTTTTAGTACATATGTTAGTTAAAAAAAGCGTTTAATAACTTATTAAATATATAATGTTTAAGTAAGCTATATTTTTTGTTTTTTGTAGTTTTAATATATTTTTATACTTAAAAAGTATTTATATTAGCTTATATTAGTAATTTTAAATTTATTTACTAGTTATTTTTTAACTTTTGCTACTTTACTTTTATTTTTTTTAAAAATTAGTATATTGTTAATATAAACAACTAATATAAGCTTTTTTTTAAAAAATAAAGCTTTGTTTAGCTTTAACTATATTTATTTTAATTTTTATAAGTAGTTAAAAAATAGGTTATACTAAATTTTTAGTAATTGTTTAAAGCTATAAAGCGCTTTTTATAGTTTATATATTTTTTTAAGTTTTTAAAAACTAAGTAGAAAATATATATAAACGTTTATATTTATATTTTTATATAAAAAAGCAGTTTTAACGTTTAGTTAGTTATATTTTTAATTAAAAATAGCTATAAAAGTAAATAGTACTTTATAGGTTTTTTATTAAATAACAAATATAAAAGTTGCGCTATAGTTAATTTTATATTTTTATTTAAAGCCTTTTGCTACTTAGCATGCTTTATAATGTAAAATAACGTTACTAAGCTTTAATTTTACTTTATATACTTATTTTTTTAATAAAATATATAAAAAGTTGTTATAGTTAATTAAGTTTTAAGTTTTATTGTTTATAATAAAATTAACTTTGTTTTTTATTACTTTTATTTAGTATTTTTACTTAAGTAACTTTATAGCTTTTATATAGCTTTTTAGTTTATTTATTATAGCTGCTAAAAAAGCTTTGTTTTTTAAAATAGCATTATAGTATATTATAATATTAAAATTTTTAATATTTTTAAAGGTAATTTTTAACTAAATAAGTATTAAAGTGTTAGTATAGTTGTTTAATTTGCTAATTTGCTAATTTACGTTTTTTAAAAAAGCTTATTTTTATAGTGCTGTTTTTAGCTTTAATAGTGCTATAGTTTAAGTTATTGCTATATTGCTTTTTAGTGTTTTAAATAGCTTTATAAAGTAAGCTTAAACTATTAAGAGTTTTTTAAGTAGTTTTTTAATTAACTTATTTAAAAAAAGCTAGTTTTTAAATTATAGTGCTGCGTTTTTTGCTTTAATTTAAAAGGCTAGCTTTTTAAATAATAACTATTTATTAATAAAAATTGTTAAGTACTTAGCTAAGTATATATAATATAGTACTATTTTAGCATATAATAAAGTAAAAAAGTTAAAACTTAATAGTAAAAGTATAAAGTTTTTAAAACTTATTATTATGTTTTTATTAAACAATACTTTTTTAGCTTATTTTATTACTTTAGTTATTATATTTTATAAATAATAAATATTGTTAGCGTTATATTTAACTAGTATTATTATTTTAGCTTAGTTATTTAGCTTTTTTAAATAAGTTTTTTTAAAAACTAACTTATAAGCTTAAGTGCTAAGTTGTTTTTAGTAAGTAGTATTTAGTTTTTTTTTAGTTTATATTTTAAATAGTAATATGTTGTTTAATATACTATTTAAAATACGCTGCTAAATTTATATAGCAGCTTTAAATATTTTGCTTTAAAGTTTAAAAAGTAGTTTTAAGTTTATTATAATAGCTTATACTAAGCCTTAAAAAGTGCAGTATAAACGTTTAACTAAACTAGCTTGCTTATGCTAATAAAGTGCTATAAACTTTTATTATACTTTTTGTTTATTAAAAAAGCTTATAATTATTTTGTTATTAAATTTGCTACTATTATTTATTTTATAAAATTATACTTTTTAGCTAGTTTATACTTTTACTTACTTAATATTAGTTTTAATAAAGTATTTAGCGTTTAATTTATAATAAAGTAAATATAATTATAAAAAACGTGTTATATTATTAAGTACTAGTAAGTAGTATTGCTTGTTTATTAACGTAAAGGGTATTATAAGGCTACTAAGGTCTATATATTATTTTGTACTTTATTAAGCTAATTGTAGCACTTTAGTATAATTGTTTTTTGCAATACTTTTTGCTAGTTAATATGCTTTATAAGTAATATTATTATAATTGTTTATAACTTAGATTTTTTATACTAAGGCTACTTTTTAGCAATTTTTAAAGTTAACATATTTTAAGTATTAATATAGTAGTATAAGTAATACTATAAGTATAGTACTTAAAGTTATAAAAGCTATAAGTAAAAAACTAGTAGTAAGTAGCTTTTATAGCTTTAAAGTAATTGTAATAAAGTAATTAAAAAAGTAAAATTTATTATAAAAGTAACTATGTATAATTAAAGTTTTATATTTAAGCTTGTTTAAAAAGTTAAAAAGTACTTAAGCTTTAAACTTATTTTATTAAAAAGTAAAGTTGTTTTATATAGTAAAAGTGCTAATAAAAATAAGATTTAGTTTTATATAAAAAATAAAGAGTACGTTTTATAGTATAATAAGTTAAATATTGTTTTTTTATTAGACTACTAAGTTAACGCTTTTAGTACTTAGTACTATTGCTTTTGCTTTTACTTTTTTTATTTTAAAAAAATTTAAAAAAAGATTATATTTATTAAATATTTAGTTTTTATAGCAAATATGCATTAAAGCTTTTATATTAAATAGCTAGTTTAAGTATTTAGCAGTTAAAAGTTTTATAAGAATTTTAAGTATTATTGTTAAAATATTTATAAAAAAAGTAATAGTATATGCTTTATTATTGCTTAGTAATAAAAAAGCATTTTATTAATTGCTAGCTAAGTAGTTTATTGCTTTGTTTTAGTTTATATAGTAGCTTTTTAAGTTAACGTTATTAAGCAAGTTATTAAGAGAACCGTTTAAAATGTTTAAATATAGTAATTAGCTATTTTAATAATAAGCTGCTTTAAGCAGCTATTATTGTTTATTTTTGTTTTTTAAAGTATAGCATTTATTATTGCTATAGTTTTTGTGCTTAGTGCTAATTTATTTATATAAAAAGTAAACTTTTTAATATAAGCTAAAATACTTTATAAGCTTAAGTTTTTTAATAAATAATTTAGTAAAGGTATGTAGTTACTAACTACTTTAGCTATGCTTAAACTTTTATTGCTTAGTAAAGTAAACTTTATTATTTATATATGTATTTTTAAAGTAGTATATAAATATTATTAAAGTATTTTATTTTATATTGCTAGCAAGTTTAATTTAGTAGTTTTATACTTTAAATATAAGGTTTTTTAATATAATAAGAATATTTATGTTAACTTTTATAATAGTATAGCTTATTATTATTAAGGTTTTTTAGTTATTAAAAATATTTTTTAAATTTGCAAAGTACTATAGTTGCTTTAGTTTATTTAAAATTTTTTAAGTTAACTATAAAAAGTTAAAAGCTTAATAGTTATTTACTTAATGCTTATTATATTTATTAATTCTTTTTATTTAAGGTAGTAATTTTTTTAATAAAGTATAAAAGATATTTAAAAGGTAGTTTGCACTTTATTATTAGTAGTAAGTTGCTAGGAATTAGTATATTATAAAAGCATTTGTTTTATTGTTAATGTCTTGTTTTTATTAAATAATAGTATTAAGTTTGCTTTTAATTTTAGCAAGTAAGTAATTGTTTATAGTTTGCTAATATATGTATTATTTAATATAAATATTTTAAATGTTAATAAGGAAGTTGTTTTTAAAGTTTGCAAGTTTTTTAAAAGTACTATTAAGAATGTTTTTAATACCTTTTTTAAAGGCTGCATTTTATAGTGCAGTATTAAAGTTATTTTAGTTAAAACTGCTATCTTTTAGCTTAGAAATATTGTTAAAGCTAGCTTTTAATTTTATTAGTTTTAATAATTATATTTTAACATTATAGTTGTTTAAGTTAAGCTGCTTAGGCTTTTTTGCTTTATATTATAACATAGCTTTAGTAAAGTTAAAAGTATTATTTTTTTATATTAAAAATATAAAAAAAAAAACGTAAGTTTTTTTTACTATGCATATAAGTAAATTTTTATTGTTATTATTTTTTAAAAAAAGTGTTTTAGTGTTTTTAATAGTTTAATTTACTAGTTTTTTTAGTTTATTTTTTTGTAAGTATTAAAAGCGCAAAGCAGTTAAAAAACGCTGTTGTACTAAGAAGCTAGCAGCTATAAGATTTTTTAAAAAAAGGTTGCTAAAACTTGTAATTTTTTGCTTTTTTTTTTTTTTAGCGTTAGTTATTGCTAATATTAGCAAAAAGAAATTTTATATTTAATTTTTTTTGCTTTAATAAAGGTTTAATTTTAGATCTTATAAGTAAAAATAAATTTTATAAAAAATTTTAGATTTTTTATAGGTTTGTAGTAATAACTATTAAGCTATTATAAATTATTTTGCTATTAAGCATGCTATTAAATATGTTATTAAAGTAGGCTTAAAAAAAATTTGCTAATAAAAAGTGTTTTTTTAGTTAACTTTTATTAAAAAGGTTTATTAACTTTAGTAAAAGTTTATAACTTTATATTAAAAGTTTTAACTTTATTTTAAAGGTTTTATATAACTTTATAATATAAAGGTTTTTTATACGTTAATAGTGCTAGCAGCTATAATAAAAGTGCTAAGTACCTAGGTTTTAGTTATATAGCTAAACCTAGGCTTATAACCTATTAAACTATAGTATATAAAGTATACTTTAAAGTACTAAGTTCTTTTATATTAACTTATAACATTACTAAAAAAGTAAGTACTATTATAGTATAAGTTAAAGATTAATCTATTATAATACATAATAATCCTTTTTATAATATTTAACTTTACTTTATATTTTTGTACTAAAACTAACAGTTTGTTTTATAATGTAACAGTTAACACGTTAGTAAAAGGACGCCGCATTTACTTAGATAGGCTAGATCTGTTGTGCTAAGAGCCGTGTAGTCGCCTTCTAATTGGCTAGAGTCAAAATTTGGAAGCTTTATAGGGGATAGCGTTGTCCCCCGGTTCCTACTTACTTACCGAGCACAGCAGTAAACTCTAGTTGCCGTATGAGGTACGCAAATATGCGGTCACTACCTTACCTACCTTACGGTGGCATTCATACTCTATTTCGTCCCAGGTAAGGAGCCTGTAAAGGTAAGCACTTATTTACCAGAATTGTTTACTCACTGTTTCTTTTCACACTATCGATATAGTGTAGCCTTGGGTCAAACAAGAAGAAAAGGATAACACTTTGTATTGGCTTGCTCTTCCGTAGTACTTGTAGGAGCATAGTCAGAAGGTAAGTGGCTCGATAAGACCCGGATCCATCATCCGAGATGGTCAGCGTGGCCGCTTACAAGTCTCCCGAGTCCCCGACAAGACCGATATGCTAGTTGCGCAAACATCTCGGAGCCTGAATTTATACTCCCAACTCCTCGTCCGTCCAACCATTTAGGGGTAGCTCTATGAAAAGAACATAGGTTCTTTATAAAGCTCGGCCGTTTTGTAACTCAGGGGGCACCTTGCCCAGACTGCCGTTGCCTAGGACCGGTCGCCATCAAGTCAACCTACGTTAAGAATCACATCTCATGATGTTTCCCAATCTCGCACTAAATGATCATGGTGAATTAACAAGTTCGCTACACGTTACCACAGTGCGGTAGTTTGACCAACCCATCATCTGTGCGACTGACATTCTTGGGTGAAGCGCGTGTTCAACCCATTGCGACCGATCAATCAGACGGGAAGAGCCTTCGCTCACGCGTCTTGCAGCATGTCGCATGAAATGGAACTCACAAAGTACTGCGTCAGTAAGGAGGACCCGAATTCAAAATTCGCGAGTATTTTACTTGGACAAGGCGACAAATTCGAACACCACGCCGACTGCACTTTCTTCTACCAGCCCGGGTATTAAGGTTTCGTACATTACAACTAATATAAATACCTAGTGCTCTGGAATTTCCTTGGGGTGTTTTTATAGTTGGGGGGGTCGATCCCAGAGATTTACATGCCATAGAGGAACTGGAAGCAGGTACGAACAATAACCTTGAAGAGCGTAAGTCGTACCTTCTACCTGCTGCGTCTCTAAATGCAATTGCAATAGAGAATACAGTAGTAATTGGCTTTATTTGCCTGATATACTAGAAGGGTTAGAAACTATGACCAGCTTATCAGGAAAGTTTGACCTAGGCAGTGTTTTGTTTACATGGTACACAGGAAGGTTGAACTACAAGCCAGTTAGTATAAAACCCTTATATTATTCTCTAGAGATCTCTTCTTCTTCTCGTCTTTCCTTTATCACTGCTGCATATGAGAGTACACCTGTTACAACACCTGTTAGGTGTAAGCCCCTCTTCTCTTCACTTTCCTGTTACTCTCCATTTCTCTCTTAACATCTGTCTCTCGCTGTCCTCGTGTCTATTTGCCTCCCTCACAAACAAAGGGATTGCACTTCGGAACACTGGCTATCGCCCCTATCATCACGAAACCAGTTCAGAAAGACCCAACATACCCATGGGAAGCTTGAACGCCGCATACGCTGTCCTTGCATCCTGTGCATTCCACGTCTCAAGTGAAAGCTACCAACAAGGAACTCCCTCGACAAATCGCAGGTGCCATTTCGTCTGCCATCGTTGCACGAAGCCTCAGTCATCCAATACGACCGCTTATACACGCGATTGCTGTTTATGGAGGATTGATACACGGACGATGACTGGCAGAAAGAGCCTGACGATTTGAACAATTCACAGGACAGCAAGGCATAAACTTCTAGTACATGCTCGCTGCTACTGTAGTACGCTATGAACAGTATAAACGTCAGACTACCTAGTCGACCAAGACCAATCTGGTCGAGGATAACATAACTCATATGGCGGATACATACCACAGGAGTAACCAGCCACGGCCCACTGGCACCCTCGCCCTGTCCTCGGTACTATTACCGTTTATACTGTATCCCAATCCCTAAACGAATAGTTGGTCCCTAGCGACCACGGCCACCGACAAGGATGGGCGGAGAGCACATTGGCGGAAACAACAGCTTTTTGGCGAAAAGAGACGGCGATATTTGCATTTCAGTGTTGCCCCCTCAGCGGACGGTGCCACGGGGCCTGCTGGGACTCGTGATATTCCTTACAATCGTAGAGAAAGCTATGGGGGTTACACTTCTCCGCATCTAGATCCCCCCGAGTGTGAAGTAAAGACTGAGTTCTGCTCCTGGAGCTGCCTCCTCTACTGTTCTAGGTACTAGCTAGGTATGGTGGACTGATGATGAGAAGACTGCCTTAACGAGTGGAAAGCATCGATTTGGTTAGTCCTTTATGAAAGTTTCGGGAGGAACAGATGGCGCCGTTGCTAGAGGGGGGGTGGCACATTATAAAAGCGCTTATCCGGAATGAAGTAATTCTGCTCCTGTACGTTTAAGGCATGTATTTTAAAGTAAGCAGGTTATTCGGACTTATTGGGGGCACTTATGGCACTTGAAAATCATGTGTTTATTATGTACCTATGTTCCCAGTCAGCTGAGATGTATGGAGAGCTGCCCTCGTAGCCATGGCTTGAAGAGTAGAAAAGTCGTCGTTATAATAATAATAGGATATTAGTTTAGGCCTGTCTTTGCTTCCCCTCCTCGCCTATATAGATAGCATACGGGTAAACCACAGCTTCACGTATGTCCGTCTATATGGAGGCCACAAGGACCTACCAAAGACACTAGGTCTATAATGCAACCGGATCTTTGCGGCCGAGCAGACGACCTTGAAACCTAGTTTCAAAGCGCTCCTGAGCCACTCGAAAGACGTCTGGAAACCAACTCCTCAAGTTTTCATCGTCGCGTCCCTCCATCATCTCGACTAACGCTTTAGCACACATCCAACACAAAACCATTCCATGACCCTGAAACCCAGCCGCAATCCAGAGCCCTTTTCCTTCTTCCCCCGGCATCTCGCCCACGAAAGGCAGACCATCGGGACCATATCCCATAATCCCCGTCCACTGCCTCCGCACCCGACCATCCGGATGATCGTCGCCCCAATTCTCACCAAAGTACCCTGGCAAACTATCTCGCAAACTGCGCATGATATCCTCGTCCTCGGTAGTATCGTCCGTAGTCCCATATTCGTATAACCCCTCACATTCCGCACTAGTCAACCTCCCGCCTATAATCAAATCGCCCTCGAACCTCGACCCCTTGGGCTTGGTGATCATGTAATCATACCCACCCTCGTAGATAAAACTATATGTAGCATCTAGTCCTGTTCCCTTGTTGGGCATATCCGACCCGGGTCTCTGCGCCGTGACGTGTCCTCGTAGGGGCACGATGACGCCGCGGAATCTATCGACCAGGTGGGCTGTGTAGCCGTTTGTGGCTAGGATGAGGCGTTTTGTTGAGAGGATGGTTCCTCTTGATGTTTGGATGGACCAGGTATTTCTGTTGTTGCTGTCATTACCTGATTGTTGTTGTTGTTGTTTGGTGATGGACGTGACGGGTGTAAAAGTCTGCAAGTTCAAACCCATTTCCAAACAGAGCTTTAGAAGGCCGATTGTGAATCTATACGCGTCGATACTTCCCGCTTCGTAGACTATGCCCCCCGCAACCTTTTCTTTTTCATTTTCTTCTTCGTTTTCCTCTCCACAATGGAATCTCTTTGCGACTTGTTCGGGTGTAAGGAATGTATATTTCCCCGTATCATCATCATCATCATCATCAAGCGCGGCACGTAATTCGGTAATGGCAGCTTGATCAAGAGACCATTGAGTAGATGAGTAGACGACGTCTACAGTCTCGCATGGATGACTGTCGCAGGGTATGGAATGTTCGGCGGCAAAGGCGTGGACGGCGCGGATATTGGAGAGTTCCAGACGGGCGATTTGCGCGGCTGTGGAAGGGCCGTGGTGGTGGGCGTGGTGGGGGAATGTTCGGTAGGAAGCTGCTTTTGTGTGGCCGCCTTTTTATTTTATTATATATAACCCGTGTTATTATTATTTACCTAGTTTTTCAAAACTTCCTTACCTAAACTAAAGTACCTAAAAGGGGAAGAGAGAGAGAGAGAGAGAGAGATAAGTAGAATAATTAAATACCATTCCGTCCAGTAGCACCCGAACAAGCACCCCTCGCTTCCAACATGACGACATTCCGAGCACCGTTGGATAGTAGGTTATACGCTACCGCGGCGCCGGTGATGCCGCTCCCTATGATGACGATTTCGGCATCGGCCGGTAGGGATTCGGTCGTGCGGAGGGAAGATATTTCCGGGTCCGGGGGGGTTTGCCAGTAGCTCTGGGTGGGGTTTTCTCTTGGTAGAGATACGGGGAGGGAGGCGCGTTGGTCCATTTTTTCTTTCTTTCTCTTTTTCTCTTTTTCTTTCTTGATTTGTTATTATTATGAATGTTTATTGGTATGTAAGATCTCGAATGAAACGTAATTAGATAATAGACAATAGCTACGTGTAATTACAGAAATTTGTACGACTCCGGGTAGAGGTTTTAATGTTACCACGGTAATAGGTAATACTCGTAAAGCTGGTAATGCGAGATAAGCATTTCCCCCTCACTTTAGCCATGCCAAGGTCAAGTACCAAGGTTAGTTTACGAGTTAGACTAAGTAAGTAGTAAAGGTATCCCCTTACAATCTTTCTGATATTCCAATTCCTATCGAGGATGAATAGATAGATAGATAGATAGATGGATGGATTGAATATAATTAGAAAACGATTATGGGATAGAACCCTCTTTATCTTAGTGATAACAAGTGTGTAGATAGTAGACCGGCTTCGAAATAGTAACCCCGGATCCCGTCCCCTGTCCGACTTTCCGGGTATGCATGCTTAACTAAACGTTACATTCTCATAAAACACAGATCCATATAAAACTTTATTTCGTCATCCATCCATCCATCCATACATTCATCCAAGCCATCGTACAGTTTACAATAACCAATCCTCGAATTAAACTAACCAACCCCTTCACATCCATGATCCCAACAACTAACTCCCCCCTAGGTAAAGTACCTAGGTTAGATTATAGCGAAAACTCCAACCTATTCCCCGCATAATCCCTAGCGAAGAACCTCTCGGGATATTCCTCCCCCTGATTCCCACTATTTTCCTTTCCCGGCTCATCCGCCTCCTTGGGCGCACCCGTACCTCCCCTCTTGAAATGTTCATGAATCTTTTGTCGCAGAGTGGCCAATTGCTCCGAATCACCGACGCGGAAACAGGGATGTCGGCGGGAAAAGTGCGAGAAATCCGCCGGTTGGCCGAACGCGATGTGCACTTGTTGCTTGGTATCGGCTATGTCGAACCAGAGGAGCGTGCCTTGTTGTAATTTTGGCACGGGCCGGGGTGTCAGGCCGAGGGTTTCCCCGTAGAAGGCGGCGGCGTCGTCGAGGGTGTCCCGTGGGACGACGAGGTTTATGTGGTGGAGGCCGGTGATCATTTTTGTTTCGGTTTGTTTGTTTGTTTGTCTGGGATGAGAAAGTTTGTTTTGGGGGGTTTGGAAATAAAGGGTATATAGATAGGTAAGTACCGTAGCTTTGGTGTTTGGGTAGGTACCTAGGGTAGGTAAGGTAGGTAGATAAAGTCTCGGTAGGTAGATACCTTCTTATTATAATTATTTTATTATTCTTATTATTATTAGACTTTTGTTATCTCGTCTTTTCATGCTTCTTTTAACTGTCATCTTTTCAAAAGTGCGGATGGTATACAACACCGGGTATATAAATTGTCTGATCATCCCCCCAAAAAATAAAATCGCCCGCGTCATTGATGGACTAACTAACTTAACCCGCCGAGATGCGGAGAGCCGGGCAACCGCCAAGAAAAGAAAGGGACATGACATTCGGAAAACGAAAAACGGCCCAGCCAGCCAGTCGCAGAAAATGTATGACGAAAGTCCAAGTGGGGTTTTCGGACCATCCATTCCTTCCTGATGTCAGTCCAAAAAAAAAAAAAAAAAAGGATTAATTAATTTTTCGTCCACCGGTTGGGGGATATGAGACGAAAGACAAAAAAAAAAAAAAAGTTGGGGAATCACGATTTGATAACTCGGTGAGTGGTGATCCAATTATGAAGATGGAAGGTACACATACGTGGAACCAACGATCAATTGCTTAGATTTGCTAGCGGTGAGTTCCACACAAGCAGATGTCACGAGGTAAACAAATAAACCATGGTTACAAAGGGCGGTCGCCGATTCCCGACAGATTAAGCGCCAATGTTCCGGGTTCGGTCTGAAGAAAGTACGAGTAGGGAATATTACTCTTGATACTATTACTAAACTACCGAAACTAACAAACTACCATTGGGATATCGCATTGAAAAACGCCACATCAGAGACCCGAAAAACCGACGAAAGTCTATTATGCCGAATTGATTCCACGCAATGAATTTCCTTCTCTAGATATAACTTTTTTTTCATTCATTACTTCTTCTCGGCGATACCCTCTTCCTCGTCGCGAGGTAAAGAGCTGGTATCGGTCGTGTCCTTGGGCTGAGGGGGTGGGGCGACTTCGAGATGGCGCAAGTCCCAACCACCACGCCATCCAAACCAGCGCTTCTCATGCGGTCCCCTGAGGAAAAGCAGGATAATGGCGACGCCGATCTGGGCAATGTTGAGAGCGCCCGACCATGTCCATCCTCCTCTGGCGTAGAGCGTGTTACCCACCGACGTACCGAACAGTTGTCCGGCAAAGGTGAAGATCATGTAGACCGAGTTGACGGCGTTATGGGCTGTCGGGTCTACCTTGGAGATGGCCACGCGGTTGGCCACGGTGACGGTGCTCATGCCCAGGTCGCCGAGGATGGCCCATAGGATAGGACCGGCGAGTGAGAAGGTGCCGACAAAGGTACCGATCAGGACGATAGCCAGCGTACCGACGAGGCCGATGAAAAGTGTGAGGTGGGTGTGGACGCGCGACGTGAGGAAGCGGGAGACGACCGGGTTCAAAAAGGCGGGCGTGATGCCGGCAATGGCGAAGAGACCGATGGCCAAGGTAGACAGGTGGAAGACGCCGTCCAGCTGGAAGGTGAGTGTGGTCCAGAAACTGGTAAACATACCCATGATGAGGAAGGCGATGAGCGAGTTGTACATCAGCACGGGTTTCTGAACCGCGAGCGTCACGATTCGCCAGAGGATGCCGAGGTACGTCGTGCCGGGTCGGGCGATGGGGTAATCCTTCATGAAGAGGAACAGCAAGGCCCAGATCAAGACCTGGAGGCCGAACGAGACCCAGAACACGATGCGCCATGATGCGTATTGGGAGATGATACCACTGATCAAACGCGCCACCAGAATGCCGAAGACGATGCCAGACATGACGATGGACGTCATCGTCGCCTTATGTCGTTGGGGCGCATACTGTACGGCGAGGGGGAACATGAGCTGAGGCGTGACGGTGAAGAAGCCGATGACGAACGACAGGCCCAGGAAGACCGAGTAGGAGGTTGTGAGAGTGCATCCTAGCCACTGCGCATAACTTTAGTTAGCAAACAAACAAACAAAACCTGGTGTATTTGACACCATCGCGTTACACGTAAGATGGGAGCACTTACGATAAAAGCCGTTGCGAAGATCAGTGTTAAGATGAGGTAACGACGGCGAAGAATATCTCCAAGAGGAATCAGGAATAGGAGACCACCAGCATAACCGGCCTGGGTGACGGACGGAATCAGAGCGGCGCGCTCATTCGACACATTGAAGTCTTGGGCAAGAATGTTGAGGATGGGAGTTGTGTAGTAAAGATTCGCGACACTGAAAGCGCCAGCCTTTAGAAAGATTCTGTTAGCATTATATATCTTTTGTTGGAAATGTAGATGGTCGTCTTTGATTGACACTATAACATATTGTCATATGCGTATGTGTCGATCACCAATCCACTATCCCAAAGCCACAAAGTTTGGAAGGAAAAAAAAGAAAAACACATACGATGCCAAAGAGAATGTTCTCTCCCCAAGTGAGATCATTGCTAGAATTAGGATCCCATCTGAGCCAAGGGGGTGTCAAGGCGTAGAGACCTGAATAATCATTCGTCTGGGCAACGGTCGTAGTGGTTGGCGGAGGAGTTGGCGTCGCTGCCGGAGTCGCAGTCGCAGACGATGCAACCGTCGTCGCCTGTTGCTCCTTCTCTTGAGCGTCCGCCATTACAAAAAATACTCTTTCTCTTCTTTTTTAGGTATCCCACAAGACAAGAGACCACAACAGCAACAGTGGCCCCCCCTTCAAGTTGTTGTTACAAAGTTTTTATTTTTGTCCTCTGGGCTGTCTTTGTCTGTCTGTCGCTGATCTGACTCTATTCATTCACCTCGGTCAGCCAGCCCCAGGTAAGTCAAGTAGGCAAGGTAAGGTAGCTTGCCAAGAAAAACAAGCTCAACATATGCCGAAGCCAGGCCAAGTAGGATATATATATTTATTGTGGGATCTTGGGAAACTTACTAAAAAGATAAATAAGATCTCAGATCAAAAGAAGAATTCAATGGCACATATTGATTGATGGCTGACTGACTAGGCCGTAAACAACATTTCCTACACATACTTTCGGGCTTGCGCAGATACCTAATCGGACTTTAGTCGGAGGGATTTCCTCTTTCGGGTCCCCTGACCCAAGACAATGGAGAATGGAACCTGTCAATAGGTACCTACCTAGCCTTATTTCTTTTTTCATCGGAGATAAAAAATTCAAATAAGAGAGAAATAGGACTTAACTTAACGCCATTCAAACAGTCTTCTTTTCTCCGCAAGCCACAAAATAAGCATAAATGGAACTCCCCCCTTATGAACCAGGTCTTATTATTTGTCATTGACTTTGACTTTGACGCAGGACACAAACGACAAGAGGAGTCCTTCCCGTCTCTCCTTCCCACCGACACTAAGTCCGAAAGTACAGCATAAAAGTTGTGTCGCACCAACTAAACGTTCTTTCCAGGAAATATGACAGCAGGATGGCCGGGTGATGGGAGGGGGGGGCATCAAACCAACCAACCAAAAGGGTACCCGGTCGAGAACAAACAAAGGTCATCAGCTCGAAACCCGACAATTCCAGACACCAAATGACAGGAATTCCTCTTGCTTACGAGTACAGGTAATTACCTTTGTATATGCAACACGTATCACTCGATTCTAATCGCCCACATATCCATATGGTTGCCTTAGCCTCCGAGTACGATATGATTATGGGAAGGGAAATCTAGCCCCCTTCCCGCTACTCTTTAGATAAGCACTTGCGGGCGGCAGTCCGAATCCTCCCATGGGCCATCATACACGCGTCCCATCCATGTGCCAATCGCACACTCTCATTTCGACTAAAAAGCCGCTAAAGGACGTGGTAAAGTACCGTCTCCACATACCAAGCTTTCCCCTAGGGAGAGCATCAAATGACAAGTCCCCGTCGTCTGCAAATGAGCAGCAGCAACATAATTAATTGGATAACTATATAGATCCAGCCAAGAAGGTGAGCCGATAAGACTGGCGGTCCGGACAAGAGTCGATAGCAGACGACACAGCATGCCACCTTCTCTGTGTCGTAACCACACCTCCATGTGCCAGAGCCGAGATGACTTCATGTACCGCTGCGTGTTACTCTACACTTTCCACATATACTTACTCGTATATTTCAATCGGCATATTCTTGTTTTGCAAGTAAAAGGGGCTAGAGTCGCTCAGGTGTTCAGGTTAGGGGGCATTGGTGCTCGCCGCACTGTTGCAGCTGGCCTCACCTGGCTTCGACACTGCACGATATAGGTAGCAGACGGGGTACAGGTCTTACAGCAGATCTAGTACATCCTTTATAATATAACGCTTAAAAGGCGAGGCCATAGTAGGTAATGGCAACAATGTCGAAAGATCTAACTACCTAGGTACCTATTGGACTTCGGTATCCTTGCTATCCAAGAGCCGTGGAGCAATATCGTTCCAAACAACCACACACCACCTTACCCGGCCATAGCCCAGTTTTACCTGTGCTGATGCTCCCAGGCGACGACCAGTAAGGACCAGCAAAGGTATGCCTTTAAATCATCAAAAGACGCGATCATCTAACATGGCAGTTTAAAGAAGAATATGTAAGGGACATCTGCACATAGACTACCTGTCCCGCTAGGTAGCAAACGAATACTAAGTAGCTACTTAGTATACTATAAGCGAAAAGACCCCGAGGCCTACACCGTCCATACAACACTAAAGAATCTCGGGGAACTTTATTGGATGGCGAGGAACGTTAAGACGAGAACAACAACCAAAGCACTATGGCGATTACACAAGGAAAATGTAGAAAAGGCGGCAGAGAGTTGCCATCATCTCTCTGAGAAATGGCCAAGTGGGCAAGGGAACAGAGAAAAACCAAGCGTCTGTCATAGTCTACACTGCCGGGGGGGGGGGGGGGGGGGGGGGTCCGTAATTAGTATTTTTTAATTGAAAAAGGTGAGAAATTTTCAGCGAAAAGAGATGTTTACATTTATATATTTAGTTATATAGGTGATAAGGCGTATCC
>MU401465.1:218658-231574 GCA_022579005.1 Poronia punctata
CGGTCCGTAATGACTTATTTGTTATTGCACAAGGAGAGAAAGTTTCTCCGAGAAGCAGAGGTCTCCTGTATCTATGTACTTATATAGGTGTATCGGCGTAGACCTGGCCTGTACACACACGTAGGTGCCGGTGCTGCTCTATACACGTTGCTAACCTAGGCTTGCCGCCGGGACCGGAACCTGTGACATGGGTAAAAGGTATTACATTGTTGATGGAGGCGATTGTAACGGAGAGTTGACTGACGACTTTCTTACTCCAGTGATTGGAATACTGTAGAAGCTGAACAACACACTATGAGATGGAACTCGGGAGCTGCCTCGCGAAGCTCCCTTATCAATTATATAGATTTCGGACTTGGCATATGTAGGTACTCATTACTAAGTCGTCTGCAGATGTCAACCCCACACCTTGAACAATACATCAAGTAAAAAAATCTCCCCACATCGTCCGATAGCACTACTACCTGTGGTTTATCTAAACTAGGTAGATAAGGTTAGACTTGGGAAGACAACTTAGTCTTGGAGCTCCAGCTCCTAATGCTGTGGCTAGTCTGTAGATCACAAGGGGCTCTCTGCCAATCTAGTTAAATAGTGCCACTGTTGCGAACTCCGATTTTCTCGTTCTATTCTATAATTCTGTCATTCCCAACACATCGTAAGCTCCCTCAACCTCGACTTCATACATGCTTATTCACTGCAGCAGGACAATCCATTCTCCTCGTGGTTGAGGTTGACATTGTGACCGGTACCTACCAAGCAACGAAAGGATACATATTCTGTAAGGTTCTCAGTCGCCTCGCTAGCTTACCTAGCTAGCCCCTGGGGTCTGGAACCTGTTTTGCCTGGCAAGGGGTTCACCATGAACACATAAAAGATCGCGAGTTGAAGAATGGACAGAGTTTTACTGAGACGATCTCTCTGCTGTAGGTAGTGGGTAGGATATTAAAACTAGAAGTCAGGGTTCAGTAAAAATAGGAGTAGTCAGTTCAAAGCACCACAGTTGACTACGGATTCGGTTTGATCGTGAATAACGTGGTAAGAATAACCACTTTCTTGCGTGATAATAAGCGGCCAATATTGTGCAAAGGAATGTATATCTGCCTATATTTTGGCCAAAAGGAGCGAGTGGATACATAGCAACGACTTGTAGAAAAATCTCCCAAACCATCGTTCCATCACCGTTCTAGTTTTGTTTTCTGTGTCGATTCTTGTCAGGGCCTGGTAAAAGGCCTGTCTCGTTTTTTGAAGAACGAGGTTTCAATGAACCAAGCCCAGACATGTGCCCCCCCCCCCCCCCCCCTCCTCGATGATTTCTCAGACCCCGAAGATAACCGTCCACCACTTATCAGTGAAGCCGCAGCGCAGCGGGGGAGCCGACCTCGGATCTCGCAAAGGAGACTGACGGCCCTGGTGAGTGAAACCACATCCATAATCAGGGGACAATGATAAGAATTCCATCGCGGAATTCAAAGTGGCCATAGTTGTCGGTTTTGGTGTCGGTTTTGGTGCCGGTGTTGGGGACGGACTGCACCAAGCTTGAGCCTTTCACGGTGTTGGGGACGGACTGCACCAAGCTTGAGCCTTTCGCGCTTTGGAAGAAATAGCTATCGGGGTGAAAAATGTGGCCAAGGAATTCGATGGCGGAGGCGGCGGCGGCCTTAACCTGAGCCCAAACTTGTTGGACCTTTTCCCATATACCCTTTAGGAAGTCCCGGATGGAATTCAAAAGAGTCTTGATAGCAGACAGGACATGTTTTGCGAAGCTTGCAACAGCCGCGAAGCCTTTAAGGTAAATGTCGGCAATAACATTGCGCTGCTCTGGGGGTTGTGTTTGGATGATGATTTTACTATCTTTGGTCATTTGATCGACCGTCGCGTCGAGATCCTTCTAGGTCTCTTCGGCCTTCATGTTGATGCGCGCATTCCAGTCCTCTGGATCTGGCTTTTCGCTCTTCAGGGCCTCTATGGAGTCCGAGTAGGCCTTGAGGTGACTCTTTATTTGCTCGATAGCGGTTTTGTGAATACGTTCAAGCTCTTCTAAGGCTTGAGGGTTTACACCAGAGAGAGGGACTGGAGCGATACCACGCAAGGCGACACCAACATGGAGTGGGGTGAGGTCACCGGTGGCAAGACAGAGCTTGGCCGACGCAACTTGGTGATCGATCAAGGTTTCCCATCTTTCAGCCATGTTTGCAACTCAAACTCAAAGGACAAAGTCGATAAATGAAATGGAGTGATGGCACGATGATATGTGAGGGTAGGGGAGGAATCGATCCGTTCCGGTAAAAGTTGAGGTGCTTATAGAGGAGAGAGAAAGCGAGAAGAAGTGGGAAGTTCTGTAGACTGACTAGGTGCTTGTTGATGTTCAAACACTCTAGGAAAAGTCTCTGTTCAGTGCGAGGAAGGCATGGTTATATACCCAGTTTCCCTCGCCTGTGAAGAAAGCCTGATACCTATCCAGCGTTCGGATCGTCCGATACGAATAACACCATCCGTTCCATCAAACCATAGTAGATCGTTAACATTATTGTCGTATTTCTTTGGATAATACTATCCGCTTGACTCCTTCTAACCGGAAACGGCCGCATGTTCTGAATCTGAGGCTAGGTTACCCTCTTGCTACCTACGTTTTACTTACCTATCATACCAGATTACTCGATGCCTCATCATAGTACCCGCGCACAGTCGTCGAGACGCAGATTACGTATAGAAGCCCGGAATAACAAAAGCGGCTCCAGTCTCCAAAGGCGGGGAAGGGGTGGGTCTTGGTCGACTTTGTGAACCCCGACCGGGAGTTGCAGCCCGGCGGACGATCCCGTGGCGCGGGGCGGATTACCCTAAGGCAATAGGCCAACCTGATCCCGTTCATGGAGCCGAGAACAATTATTATTGGTGCAATCTTCAGCTGGCCTGAACATCTTTCAGCTGGTGTCAAGCGCATTGAACTTCTAGATTCGTGCAACGCGTGCCTTGCCAGAATCTATAAAACATGCAAAACAGCTGCACCTCTACGTCTTTCTGCACTTGGTATACGGTATCCCCGCATTCAACAGGCCAACACACGAGTTGATAGAAAACATTTGCTTGTTTCAGGTTTTTTTCTTTTCTTTGAGCATCATGCCGCATTCTATCTAAATCTAGCCTGATCGCGTCACGAAGGCGATATCGCCGAGGCCTCTTTACGCATCGCTTTGGCGCAACTAGAGGAACTATGGTGCCGCAACTTGTGGAAATTATTACTAACCCCCCGCGCGAGCCCCGAGTAGACAACGCATCGATGCGACAGCATCCCATCCACAACTCTAGTCTCAAGGCGAGTCTTTTCCTAATGTTACAATGTTGACGAACAAGGGTGCCGCATTAGCCGCCGAAAAGCAAAATAGAAAATCACCTATTTAGAATCGCCTAACATGACATAGTCCCATCAACCTACAAGGAGGGACGGAGAGGATATCTCTCTTCCTTTTCTTGTTTTATATAGGGTGGCAGAATAACAGACTTTAACCTAAACTACAAGTAGGTCTAAATCACGTATTTGTTATAGTTTACACTGCCGGGGGGTCCGTAATAACTTATTGTTATTGCAGGACGGAAGGTTTCACTAAGAAGCAGAGGTCTCCTGTATCTACTTATATAGGCGTCTTGGTGTAGACTTGGTCTGTATACGTAGGTAAGTAGGCACCGAGACTGGAACCGTGACAGTATTATACTAACCACTTACCTAATGTATGTAGGTCGTCTACAAGTACGTACATATCAAGACGTGATCAAAAGTAAAACAAACCAGAATAAATAAAAATAAAAGACGACAGGCTAACTACCTACCTTACCTTACCTACCTATCCCCTCGTCACCTCACACCTCACAGCTCAACTAGATCCATAAAGAAAGTAAGTAAGTAACCAGTTAACCTACCTACAAGATCGCTCTACCGGCATCGATGATGCATTTCCCTTGTATATCAACCTTATACATGTAGGTACTAGGTGCCTAGTATGCCCGGCAGAACCACACTCCCTACGGGATGTAACATTAAAAAAAGACCATACCTACCTTATATGTACCCATACATGAATCATAACACCAACATTCGCTGCCGTGCAGGTGTCGAGGTCAAGGATGCAGGCAATCGCCTGTTTTCAGCTGTCCTGTGTTCGAGCCTGACGTATAGACTATATGTAGACCAAAGAGAAAAATAGGTACGTATGTATAACGTAGATCTGATCCATAATATGAATGGGGGACTACAGATACTCGTAGATAGACCCAAAGTTTCAACGCACCTTTAGTCTACGACTACCGGCAGTTTTCAGCTGGTCTGTTTTACTTTGTTACTCCTTTTTTCTTTCCCCTTTTGCTTGATCAGCCAAGTTTGACGTGTTGTAAGTGGTCAAGATTTAGATGGATGCTCAAAGGTACCTCGAAAATGCCGTCGCTACCGATGTCACTTGTCCAGCCACCACTGTAGGTTTATGTTTAATCGCAGGGACGGTAAGGTTATCTTCCTGGTACCAGGCGATCACATTGAGTCTCCCGTGCAAATGAAGCGGAATTTGAAAAAGAAAGGCATAGGGCATCTGTATTGGTCAGGTAGGCTACGTGTAAAAGATAAACTTGTCGTCGTTTATACTTAACCAAGGTACATAAGCGATAGAGAATCTCGCAGTAGGTAACATTTGCAATTTGATTTTCCGATAAGCGAATTTGAACAAGCCAGGGGTCAGTCCTAATCCTAACGCCGATGTCCGATAAACAACCAACCTAACGCCGATGCGGCTGAGATGTGAGACATGACATTAATTCTCTCCTTTGGATTGTGCCTCCGTACTCGTATCGTGTGAATGCCCGTTATCGATTCCGCTGGCAGCGCTCTCACCTACTTTCAACTCTACGTCAGACACGCCGACGCCGATGCTGCCCGTCATACTTGCGGTACGTGTAGAAAGCTGCACCTCTCGTCTTTCATCGCGGCGATCGCCGGCGATTCCGGTGCCACGTCCTACCACACCGCCCACACCAGTCGTGCCAGACAAGCTCAAGTTGCTGCTCTTGCCGGTGCTTCCGCTCCGAGCCCGACCCGGGCTAGCATCGCCCTCCCTGTGTTCCTTGATCAACTTCTCGAGGTCTTGGACACGTTTCCTTAGCATGTTATTCTCCGTTCTCGCCGACTCAAGTTCGGCACGATAGCGGCCCAACTCCTCGTAACGCGGAGTGGCTGGTACCTGCGCCAGCGAGGTTTCAGAGCCCGTCGTAGCCATGATACTAACGTTTGACGCGCCCGGATCGTAACTGACTTGGCTGGACGAGGTTCCGTATGAGTGCGTGGATATAAGGCCCGGCATGTTGGACCTACCGGGGTGGGGGTGGGGGTGAGGGTGAGGGTGAGGGGACCGGTTCCGACTATTGCTCCTACCAGAAGTCGAACTGTTCTGCCTATGCATGCTAGATCCGTCCCGTAGATGGTGCCCAGCGTCCGAGAGGTTAGATTCGTCCCCAGCCTGATGCCCCGACCGTAGGGAATTGGAAAATGAGCTGTTTCCCTGATTGAAGCTCCGCACACTAGCATTGGAGCTCCTTCGATTATGGGGAATGCTCGTTGGGGCTGAATAGCCTGGCCCGGACATCATATGAGTGTCAATAAGCGAGGATGGACGCAGCTCGTCTATAGCCGAGTTCGAGGCACTCGCCGACGATGTGTTTGAGATGACGGATGAATTTTGAGCCGACCGGACCATCATCAAGTCCCGGCTTAAGCGGTTGACCTAGATGCAGCTGTTAGTTATGGGGGTCTGGGGGACGATACCAACGGTAACAGCACCGCGCGAGCCTCTTACAAGTAGTTCCTGCTCTTGCTCCATCTGGGAATGTAACTCTGCTGTTGTGAGTGGACGAGGGTGACGGAGTGGCCCCGGCCCACTAGTGTCCGTTCCCGGAATCGGTATAGGGCCGACGCCAGGAGAGTGAGTCGGTGGAGACGACACATGGGCAGCAGATCCCTCTTGGACTTCTTGCTGGTTAGAAGGTAGGATGTTGAGATCAGACAGTGCCGATGAGAGAGATGACAGCGTTTGTTGTTGCTGAGGTCGAACACTCTGCGAGATAGAGGCACGGCGAGAGCTGGTTGCCTCAGTTCCCGAAGGGTTGGTGGGGGCAGAGTCGATGTCAGGCATCTTGAAGATTCTCGGTATGGCAGCTGAGAAGGATGGCGGAGCTGTACCTTTGCGTTCCTGTCGAAAATGGAAATAGGGATTTTTGGTGAAATCTGCTTTAGGTACCTTTACATTGTATGCTCACAAGCAAGCCTAACACGAGATATATTTGTTGATAGGTATTGATTAGTTTGACTTTAGTGTTCCTTGTGCGTAAATGTGTCCGTTTGTATGGAACAGGCGAGCGGTGTACCTATCGAGCCACAGAGATGAGACCTTGGTGGTATGTCTTGTGCTTTGGTTTGCTAGATTTGTTTGCTGGTTAGTTTCATCCAGAGGAGTAGAATATAGTCTAGACCTTCCCCAATGTGCAGTGGTTTACTATGACTCCAACAATGAGCATGTGGAAGATAGAAGGGCGATTAACTTCGTTCTGATTCGGAACTTCCCCAGGGCACTACCTCGCAGACGTGGGGTAAATCGGACGCAGACGCGGACACTACTGTGTACAAGACTACAAGTAGAGGGGTAGGTACCTGTGCCCTTATGGACCAATATGGATTAGCGTGTGTTCGCCGTTAGTGAGTATTTCTTAGTCTTATGTAAGCCCCTTTTTGGGCTTAGTAAATAGCGGGAACTAATCTGGCGGTAAATCCCCATGACGACATTAGTGGGTTATGACAGCATAAGAACGAAGCTCTTGTAATGTACGTGTACCTACCCCTCCAAACATTCAATTTACCTGCTACCACCACCGGGAAAATAGTAATTCTCCATCAAGAGATAAGATAATGAGCAAGTATAGATGTAGAATATGACGTAGGTGAAGTTTAAGAGACTTATATCTCCTGTCCACATTCTCGAGGTTTTTGAGACATCTTCCACTTCACTTTTCCCACCATCAACAACCACTAAAAATAATCCTCCCAATAAAACCAAAGACACACCAATTAACTCAGACCTCAAATCATGTCTTCCGTATCAAAGAACGAAGGTCGCCAGTCGCCCGATCCCGCGGATCAGAAGGGCTCACAGATCCATGACCCTCCCGCGTCCGGCAAGGGCACTGATCATATCGATAACAAGGGACAGGTCAATGACGACCAGCTCAAGGTTAGTCCCTACTGTCTTGCAACAGAGAAATATCAAAGAATTGAGTGGAATCTCGGAGTGCTAACATTAGCACCCAGAACCTTACCTCCAACCCTTCAGGCCCCATGGATGCGTCACTAGGAGCCAAATTCTCTAAAGACACACCGAAATAGCTGGGTTGGTGGTTTGGAAGTAACACAGGGAGTCCTTGTATCTCTCCTACATTGGCCTTCATGTGATAATGGCATGGAAATGTCTCGAGAGTACCTGTACCTACGACAAGGTGTTCGGTGCATTTGCGGCGTACGTGGTATGACGTGGTGTGGATCTGGTTACTTTAATGATGAATGAACAAAAATATACTATTTGACAATATTCTCGGTTTTCTACTTGTAAACTTAAAAACTCGGTATGGCTATCTAAATCTTCGTAATCATGCTCTGCACAGCAATGGGAGCAAGTTATCAGTATTTAGATTTCGAGTAATCTTACACCACAATCGTCGCAATGTCAACAAATCACTCACTCATTGCAGAGTCATTCAATGTAGTTATTTGGGGGAAAAACATGTGGCTTGATAGCTAACTAAGCAAGTGAAACGAATTTAGACTGCAATTCCAACACCGTCCCTTTCCCGAAGTCCGCAAACAGGATATTAATGTGTAGAGGTCGTAGTCCGTCATGAGCTCATCAAAGAAGCCTTCAACCTATCTCAATTATGCCTTCTCCGAGGCAACCTGGGCGTAACTACCATCACTCGGGGCACCGCCAGTGGGCGCCGGAGCAGGTGCGGATGACTCGTTGTTTTGGTTGGCTGGTTCACAATTGTTAGCACATCATCTAAGAACTCAATACTCGTTCCGAGGAATCTGCCGTGGGTAGACGTAGGGCCGACAGCTTGCTGTCATCACTGAGCCAAAAGGCTGCCGATCCAGTCCCCACTGCCCTTAGATTCTCTTGGGCGGGATGAGAAGGTGTACTCACAAGATTCGGTGTTGTCACCTTCTGTCTTCTTCTCTTTTCCAAAGACCCGTTCCAAGCCAGATGCTTTGTAAGCACTGCCTCCATGCTCATCCTTCTTGAGTTCCTTCAGGCGCTGGGCTTCGGCATGGATATCTTGTACTTGTCGTTGGCTGTCCGTGTAGAATTTTACCAGTCTCTTGCCAGTCGGTGTGTTCGAGGCTTTCTCGAAATACGAACTTAGGCCGCTAAACAGGCTGGTGGCTCTGTTGGTGATTCCATAGGACTGGTCGGCTGCCTTGGCACGGTCGGTGGCATGGAACTTTTGGTCCAGCTGGGTCAATGTGTTCATGAAGCGACTTGATACGCCACTATTCGATGTCCGCAGTTAGTTAACCCAGGTTAGAACGAGGCAACCGGAAAGGAATTTACATACTGCTTGTGATCTAGCTCGATAGCTTGCTGAATAGCAGCATCGCCGACGACGTAGCCCTGCGCGAGGTACTCGGCTAGGATACGACTGCGGGGCTTCTCTTCCTGGGTGATCTCGTCGGTATCTCGCTCGGCGTTGGTAGTATGAGGGGTGCCGTCGTCACCCTTGCCGTCAGCGGCAATGACGGAGATCTGCGAAGTGCCAAGTTGAGTGTTGTTCAGAAGCTGGGCCGTCTTGGCAGCGGTCTCTTTCTCGAAAGTCACGGTAGCTTCTTGGGCTCCTTCGGCGCCCTGGGTCACGCTGATGTCTGTAATTTTGCCGCTGTTTAATGAACACGTATCAGTAACGATATGCGATACTGGGAAAGTTGGTCCCATGGTAGGATGGCTTACCAAAAGCTGAAGAACTCCTTTATCTGAGCCTCTTTGGTCTCCGAAGAGATATTTTTAACGTATACAGTATTGCTGGCCGTCATCTTGTCGGATGCAATGTTGATGCTAGTAACAAGTAAAGCGCAATGAGGGGGATGAGGAAGTAGTCAGGATTATGGATGATTGGTAACAAGTGTTGTTCTTGTTTTAATAGTAAAAGTGGAAGAAAACGTTAGGTTCCGAGTAAAGGTGGGAGAGAAATAGGGGGCAACCCACGGGTCTACTCGGTACTGTAACTTAAGGTACTCGTACGTGTAGCATGGAGATGTACCCCCACTCGACGATAATAAATGCTACGAGTATGGATGCTTGTCCTGACAAACTTGCGCGAATCTCGGTGTCTCGTGTATGGCCTAGACCCTTCCAAGGGATCTTTTTAGCTTGAATTTACCCAGACTAAGTACATCCTAGTACGATTAGGTATGCACCGGTTGGATAGTGCAAGTCTTGCTGGAGAATTTGCAGCAATCTTGTTTGGAGCTACAACTCGGGTACCTTGCTGTACCCCGGTAATGAGGGGCCGATCGCACGTCATTACCTGAAGGTACGCGTATTTACAAGTACATCTGCAGGCAATAACGCCATTGTCTTCTACGTCATTGGAGTGGCGCAGTTATTGGGTTGTTCCGTAATTCTACACTATTGTGGCTAGTGGTTGCGGGTCTCCCAGATTGCAAAAGCAGAACCCTTTTACATGTGATGATGACATATATTCTACCGATGACTACCTAGACTAAACTCGAGGTAACTCTATCCGACACTTACGGCGCGTGTCTATCGGTCCTGCAGTTCTATAGCGCCGTCTTCCAATATGGGCGTCTCTCTTTTTTTGCGGCGCGTTGCAAATAATAGAGACAGGTAAACCAACAGTTGGAGCCCTGCCATGCCCACACTCGTCCAATATGCAGCCCTGTAGCCTTTGAACCTGTCGGCTAATGTCAAGCTACCGTCCATCGAACGGCTCTCTGCGGTCCCTGCAATTCCGAGCCCAAGCGCTATACCATAGAAGACGGCCGTATCCACCAACATGGCTGCCAGATCAGGGCCTATCTCTCTGCCTTGGGAGATCAGAGCCGCCGCCAAGGGAACGATGGTATATGCGCTCCATCCTATGAACAGCATGCTGGTGAACTGTTGCGGCCAAAAGCTCTGAGACAATGGTCTTGTGGCGAGGAGAATGCATCCTAGTATGGTACTTAGACAGGTAGCATACACAACCGCGTGCACTCCGAGTCGCATCGTAATCCATGGGTGGGTAACGACTGCGGCACAGCCGACAACCATGAGAGGCACATAATAACCGGTGGCCTAGTTTCAGGATCTTGGTTAGAGCGCACCGAATCTCTCAAGTTACCTCCGTGACGGGTCAAACCTACCTCCAAGGGCGATACTCGCTTGAGACTTTGCAGGAACTGCCAGCCATAAAAGATTGCGGCCCCGAAGGATGACCAGCCCAACGCTACTGCGGCGAGGATAATGGATACCTCCCACGACTGAGCCTCGCGCGGCAAAAGGGGCTTCTTGGCGTAAAACCTCTCGACCATGACGAATAGCACGGTTGAGGCGATACTCATGATCAAAGCCATCCATATGTATGGCTCCTCCCATCCGACTGTGTCAGCTTGGATCCAGGCGAATCCGAACAATACCCATGCGGCGACGCCGCACATCATACCTGGGAGGTCGAGCTCCAATATCAAGGCGCTCAGCCCAGACGGTAGGGTTTTGCTAGGACCCGGGGGGATCGTGTAGCATCCGAGGCCGGCCAGAATGGTTAGGGCTATCGCGAATACCCAGTATGACCATGACCACCATGCCAGAGCGGCAACGCTCGAGCCGAGCGCTCCAATTATAAGGCCGAGAGGCGCCATGGCGGCATAAGTAAGGGATATGCGGTGTAGCTGGGCCGGGGTCCTATTCAACCTAGTGACCATTGCTAGGCCAGTAGGGAGTGTCATGGCGACACCCAACCCTTGGAATGTTCGGCTGGCAATGAACAGCTTATGCGTCGGGGCGTAGTACGATGCGCCGGCAACGATGGCCCAGAATACAGAGGAGAGCAAACCCAAGATGAAGACATGCTTGTTGCCGAATATCTCCCCGAGCCGACGGCCTATCAGCATGTAGACACCCAGGATCATGGTGTACCCTGCTACAGCCCAGTTGAGGCTCGTGACATTAGCTATGTCGAATCGCATCGCGGCCAACTTCAACATGGGTAACGCCTGGCCGAATCCAGCATCTGCCGTCAGTTAGCTATGTGACTTTCTCACAGACACTACAGCTCCTGGTCTTGGACTCACGAGCGCAGAAATGTGCCAGACATATCGTGATGGCACATTGAATATCACGGGACACCACCGTGTCAATCCACGGCACGGCCGGATGAATCCCCCTTGTGCGCTTGAACCAACATCGTGAAGGCGCGGGGTCTTTTGGAAGCTGGCGCCTGGGACGACCTTGGCGCCTGCCGTGCCCGGGGTGTCCGGAGTGCCGGAACACGATATGTGTATGGGGAGCCACCGGCGGGGGTCGCTCCGGAAGAAGATCAGGAGAATCCCACCGTACTTCGGGCCGCACCTGTCGCTGTGAAGACAGCCGGGGAAGCATGGTGGACGGCGCGGGGAACACGCAGCCTGTAACATCCCCGTCGCTGTCATCGGACCACCTCGAAACCGGGGGTGGCAGGTGAGCTTCATTCACTTCCTTGGCGGGGCTTGCTGCTGACCCGCGCTGGTTGGAAGAGGATCCGTTAGACTCGTCTACCTCTTTGTGGAACTCGGCCAGCGGGATGTCGGTCAATGGACTGTCGTCCCAGAAGGGGCTTGTGAACAGGGTTTGATTTCGCGACATGGTGGAGTTATTGATCAAAATTGAATATCACTTGATGTGAAGAATACCGCTTGGCGTCGACGATTCGAATCTACGTAAGACGGAAAAGGGAAAGGAGGGGAGAGATTGTGTGGGAGAGGATTGTGTCGTGAGTACGCTTATATACCCCCGAAGCTCCGCGGGAATTCGTAAGCTTTCGTCGGTTTCTTTTTTCTCACTTGAAAAAAAAAAAGACTCTAGTGCGCGTAAACTTAGGGAATCGCCGGGGTATCCCTTAGAATACGATGCAGTTTCCGGGTTTATCTGCGTTTTCTAAGCACCTACCAGATAAGGGGGGTATATACATGTACGGGGCCCGGTGTTCGGGGCCGACCCGAGTTGTACATTACCTCCGTGTGGAGACACGGCGCCGCACTGGGGAAAAATGGATTTATTACCTACCGACCGGCTCACTATACTCGATAATCCATGAGATGAGCGCTTTTTAAACGAACGATACAGACTTAGGGATTTTCCGTATGATTACGGTGCAGTTGGTTGCCAATCGAGAGCCGGCGTGGTATCAGTCGCGGAGCTCCGGCGGGAGAATATATTGATTATTGATACAATACCAGTATGTGAGTCGGTACCCTCTTCACCTACATCTCGTATTTGACCAAAAACGCACAGGAGAAGTAAACAGTATGTCGCTTTGAAGTCTAACTTTGCGGGCGACTTGCTCTCGGCGCAGGGGTCAATACGTGCGAAGAGTGAAGAGATACGGTCAAAGGTGAAAAGGTCCGGACACCGCGGATGTTTCTTCTATCATACGTACATATGCCTCCTTCATCAATTTTGATGAAATAGATCCCGGTAGGGGGGCTCGTCGGCTTGTATAAATCCCGTCTGCCAAGTATCTACAAACCTATACGAAGGAGTCCACGCGGTATTAAGGAGATTCGGGGGGGGGCCGGGCCCGCGCGGGGGGGGGGGGGGGGGGGCAGGGGGGGGGGGGGGGGGGGGGGGGGGGGGGGGTGGGG
>MU401465.1:231584-270299 GCA_022579005.1 Poronia punctata
CGTCGGCTTTTTTAAATCCCCTCTGCCAATTATTCACAAACCTAAACCAAGGTTGCCCCGCCGTATTAACGACATTCCCCCCCCCCCCCCCCCCCTTTTTTACAAATTTCAACATAGGATATGTTATCTTATAAATCCCGACCTTGTTATGCAAAGGACTTACTATCGCATTAGCTTCACCCAGTCCGGGGAGACGGTGTATATTTCGAGAAAGTCAGCAATCGAGGGGTCATGGGAGACGGTAGGTAGGTACCTAGGTACTTGTGGGAAGGTGAAAAATTAGGCTCTGCGAACCATTTCCGACACAGGCACAATACTTGTCTCCCCTCGGCTTGTTTTCCTCCGACATCCCTAGTTTGCGAGGTGTTCTTTTATTGATTACCTCGATTGCACACACACTGTGACTGCCACGGCAACTTTCAGTTTCTCTTGTCGTCTACAGCTTTCATAGTGACGCGCCCAGAGCTGCCGTATACTCAAATGGAAACTGAAAGAACATTCAATGTATCAAGCAGAACCGTTTTCATCATCCGTTCTCATTCGAAGAAAAAAAAACGTAGAATTTTTTAGGTATAGATTCATGACGGAGTTGTCTAGCATGGGTGGTCTTTTGTTCCCCCGACCCCGGACCCCGGCCCCCGGCCCCGGACTCCGGGCGTCCAGATACCCAGCGTTAAACTCATGAGTGCACGAAAGGACTTACTGTGGGAGAGGGCGAGTAATCTACTTCGGTACACCTGTATACAGCACAGTACACTTTACACATGCCAATATCCGTATCAATACAATATACACAGTATCTATTTCCATACCTACCCATGGATACCTAGCGCGCTCTTGGAATTCCTTGTAATACTGTCCCATACACTCATCGGCCACAATATCTAAGCCCGCCATTCTCCGTTTTTAGGCATCTAGGTAGGTATATACAAGGATTACCGGATAGATAGAGGCAAAACAACCAGTCCGTTCAATTTAAGGTAATTAATTAGGTGGTGGCCATCTCCCTCATAAGACACGTGTTGAGTTGAGGAGAGGTGTCCATCTAGGTTAACTAACTCACCACACCCCTTGCAGCAAAACTACAATTATTCTTATTTTCCTTTTTTTTTTTTTTTTTAATCATTTTCGAGCGATTCATTCTCTCTATTAAGGCAAAGGCAGTAACGTTTACTGTATTTCCCGGGGAGGAAAGAACATCGCATCAATCTAGAGGTAGGTAGGTAGGCATGTTTGTAAATCACCCAGAAGCCAACGCAGCAAACCCTAACCTACCTAACCTTTAGCGTGTCATGTTACCTTTGACACACATCCGCGTCGTGTTTGTTTTGCCATCTATCTAAAGGGAGCTCACATGCGTCTAGACATGTGTGTGCACGTTTCATGTTTTTGTTGTTGTTGTTGTTGTTGTTATTGTTGCCTGCATATGTTTGGTTTCATCTGGATACGCGGTTATGTATGAAGGGTCTTTTTCTCAGGCATCCGGGATATCGGCAATAATCTGCTACTTAATATACCTCTATGGTGCGACGTGTGTATGTATTGTATGTATGTATGTATGTATAAAACAGAAAAGAGAGAATTACCTACCTACCTTACCCACACAAGCAGTCGCTATATGAGAGTTTGAGAGAGAGAGAGAGAGCCATAAATTAGATTATGACAACAATCAAGTAGAAAACGTGTGTTTATCTCTACCGCCCGAAAAGCAAAAACAACAATCCCGATCCTTCCGAGGACTCATATACCTATCATAATCCTCCAACAGATCCAGTTTTGTTTTAACAGGTAGATTAGATATCTATTTCGAAGTTTTGGGAAATGTAAAATTGTGGATATCCCTTGCACAAAACTTAACCTATGCTAACTTACCTAGCGAGATGAATAAGATGAGAGTGAAAATAAAAGAGCGATGAACAAACATACCTATGGATCTACGTGTTGTCGGAAGGAAGCAGACTTTAAAGTTTATACGACGTGTAAGTACAATGTAAATGGACATGGGACGTTGAATCGGGCACGTGCAAAGTAAACAAACCCTCGACCGAGTCCTCGCATATGTATACATGTAGGTAGGTAATGTGTGTGGTTTTGGTCACATTCCACAAGTAGATAAAATCCGTAGGTTAGCACACAAAAAGACACTTGTCTATATCGTATGCGGGTTACGAAACAACGAAAAAGGCGAAAAGACGTAGCTCTAGACAAGATTAGAGGAGTGTATTATCAATGTGGTCTCGAGAGAGAGAGACGCCGCTTTTAGTAGGTACAGGTATCGTCATCTTACACGTGCTCTCTTAACCACAGCTGTCTTCGCGTTGGGTGGTCCTCGTTTCAAGTCCTTAGTGAGACGTCTTTTAAAACAGGTAAAGAAAAATGTAGATAGGTCGGTCAATACTGGCCGCTCTTCGTCATGAAGTTGTGTGTAGTAGGTTAGGTTAGGTTAGGTTAAGTAGATCGGTAAAGAAATGCAAGTTTCCAGGTGATCTAACTTATTCCCCGGCCTACACGTGTGTGTATGTATGTATGTATGTATGTATGTATGTATGTATGTATGTATGTATGTATGTATGTATGTATGTATGTATGTAGTATCAACAATCAACAACACATACACATATCCAGTCTAATCTTACCTTTACCACGCACTTTCCAAGGTCTGAAACGAAACGTACGGTGAAAAAAATAAATCACCGCTACCTATCCTCTCCCAAGTTAGATAAGTACGGTAGCGGTGAACTTCCTCCCATCTTTTCCCCTGCCGTTGGACAAGAGCTGTAGGTTACGTCTTGCTGGCTAGTCTAGATCGACGACGGGGAATTCCGACGGACATACTCGTACATATCCATTGTGAAACAAGATCACCTTGAAACAAAGAAAAGGACGAGGAAAAATATCCACCTACATATGGCAAGAGCTGACCCGACCACGGCACAGACACCCATTTAAAACCAACCTGTCCAAGAAAATACGTCGTCATGGTGCTTGTTGATACCAACTAAATCAATCATCTACCTAAGGTATCTATACCTACCGGTATACCAATCTAGAAGCCGTCCGCACTCATCAGCTCACCCCGTTGGTGGCAATTACCTAACCCAGGGCTATCTATCTATCTATATTCCACACGTAGACTAGAAAAGATCCTTTCGGGGAAAAGAAAGTTCATGATTGATTACCTAGTAAACACCTAAACAAATCAAGACGTCGTTGGCCGGTTGAGTCACGGGGTATGTGTTGACGCATGGTGTGCAGAACCGGAAATATTGCAAATCCGGTCGGAGTTTAGGTAATCCCTCTAGGTTACGTACCGTACCAACACAACAAGACCCGATCCGGTTCGGGTTGATCTAGCTTGCAATAAGACCAGAAAATAACAAAAAGTGTAGTAGTTTTTACCTCTAGACATCGATAGACAATTAATTAATTAATTATACAAGTAATAAAATAAAGAGTAGAAATACTATACAGTACACACAAATCAACAGATACAAGTATAAAACCCGGTAGTCTACCGAGAAAAAAGAGTAAACAATAATAATAAGCCCTAAGAAATATACATGTAACCCTATACCTCTTGTCTTACTTAATATTATCTCCATGTTGAAATTGTGTGTGCGCACGCCTTTACATACGAGAACCGTGGGAATAGCTAGCTAACCTAATACCTACTATATGTGGCATATTATTAACAGACAAGTCCCAACCGTCGGGGGGGAGGTCTAAGAACCTCCTTTAGGAATAGACAGCTATAAACCCTTCTCGTGTTGTGGGCAGGGATAATATTATAAAGGGCCGAGTAGATAAAAGCAAGGAGGGGTGCGACTGAAAGATGTATATGTATGTACTTTATTTTATGGATCTGTTCCTTGCTTGTTAAAAAAAAAAAAACTGCTTATGACGTTGGATTTGTCAATTGTCCAGGGCCGAAAAAAAAATAAAAAAAATTATGTAGCCAAAGAGATGCGGTCTGAGGTATAAGAAGATTCCGGAACGAGTGGAGTGGCGAAAAACTTTCTTTCCTTCTACCCCCCCGGTCCGCCCGTTGGACTTTCACTGGACTGAAAATATATAGTGTACATTACAGCACACGAGTACCTGCTCACTGGGACAGGCTATGCTGAATAAGTGAGTCAAGGTAGCATCTAGACTCTGGAACTCAAACCTACGACATAGGTAGAAGCCGTGAGTGCTTCCAGTCGTCAAATGCACGATGGATATGTCGAAAGCAACAATAGCTTTTGGACCATTCATAATCTCTCGTTCTTGCATACATACGCTGAACTCAGCCACGAACCTTCGAAGCGCGCAACTCTGATAAGTGCCTGGTTTTAGTGCTGCATTCATCAGTGACACGTCAACGCACCCGCACCCACACCCGAAATTCTGGGCCGGGAGGGCTCCCATGTTCCAATGAGAAGGGCATTTCAAAGGGCGAGGGAAGCGTCCTGCATTTGCATGCTGTCAGGCTACGATACTAGTCTGGCTCACCATCATGGTGATACCCTTGGTGCGTCGCCGCTCGAACGGGCCGTTTTCACCAATCTCGAGATTATTCTCTATCTTTCCTCTATTTTTTGCGTAATCAACTAGATGTGCCCCCTTCCGAAGCAGGGCGCGAAACGACGATGTTGCGCTGTCGTGTTCTTTTCTTTGCCCGGCTCCCGCGACCGCCTTTCTTCGGTGATTCGGCGTTAGGATGATGACATGCTACCGTTGTCGCGGGGCTTACCAAGTACGAGGCGGAGAGGCCCTTCCTTATGCTATTGGACCTACCCGAAGGAAGATAACGAGAAGAATAGATGAGGTATTCGTTATAGGGATAAAAAAGGGGAAAAGTATAAACACCTCCAAAAAGGGCGAGCAGGTAGGGCGAGGTAGGGAATATCACATAGCACAGGGCGCCAGAAAACGAATCGAAGACTTACCCTCGTGATGCGCCATCCGCGCATTCTTAATACTATCGTTGCTGATTGGGCGCGTAACACTGGAAGATAATTCCAATCACATTCACGTGGAAATGCCCTTAGCTTTTGGTTGGGCGCTCCTTTTCGTGAGTAATGTAGTGGTGTAAGTTGCAGTAGTGTGACTGGTCGGGCCATCTTCACTATCGATCATACCGTAGAAAAATAGACCTGGGCCCGTCATGCCTACACCCGTCAAAATATTCTGTAACGGTGTCCCGATATCAAATGCCGTCCCAGGTCGGCCCTCGACGGTACGTAGCCGTACCGGTAAAGAGAGTGACAGTTTTCACTATCAGATAGGGAGGGAAAGGGGCCGGCTTCGTTGTCTTCGCACCGCTCGCCCAGGGGGAAAAAATTCATTCCTTCCCGCCCTAAGTATCTGTATTTGTTGTCAACCGCTATACGACCTCACTTATCTCTGTATGGGGGGAGTGTGTGAGGGGCCAGTAGCGTAGTCGCATGAGCCGGAGGGGTCTCTCGCCGACGATAGCCAACAAGAGAATTTCTCTCGAATATTTCCATTTTGTGCGCCGAGCTACGTCAGAGCTTCAAACGATTCCTTACCCCCCGGGAGGCGCCATTCCAAGGGAATTTCGTCTCGTCTTGTCCAAGTCCTGTACAGGTGAAGGCATGAAACCGCTGACCGCCCTGCATGGCTTCTTAGAGTAAGAGTCGGTGAGTGGTGACAACGGACGAGGATCAGCTTCAAGGTAGTGAGTGCGGTGCTGTCTGGTAAGGGTTCCTATTTTCGGCTCGAAGCCAATAGATTGTATTACCCGTTGACGATGTGTCAAGATCAAAGCTCGGTGGAGTGTGTCCAGGCCGTTTCGGCTGGTCTATTGGGTACGGGAGGGGGGAAGATAAAAAAGGATTGCACGATTGCGCCGTCAACTGCTGCAGGCCTCTGGTAGTCGCCTAGTAGTCGCCTAGCCGTAGGGTGTGTATTTTGCACCATGCCCTGCAAGTTTCAACCAGTGACCCAATCGGGGGCGAGACGAATGCATGCAGCCTGAAGTGAGGACCATGACTGACCACTCACCACACAGTCTTTTACCTCAGCCCACACAAATTGGACATCATTGCATATAGAGCAACAGTATTCGCCGGGCATCAAGGGCATCAACAGACAAGAAAAATAAATAAAAAATAAAAAGGCACCGCACCATGACGTTCGTTCGCTATTATTATTATGAGTCACTTTTGATAACAGACCGACTATGACCGACGAGATCGGAGAGCTCCCGTTGAAAGATCTCTCCGGTCAGCAGTGTCAGGCTCTGTTAGTGAGTGACGAGGTAAAGTTCGCTACAACCTCGGGAGTACCTAGGTATGTTGGCCCGTGGGTGTGATATCAGTCGGTCGGCAAACGGCTGAAATCTTAGGCCTGGATGGATAGACGGCCGTGTTGGGCGCGAAAGTCGAAATGAAATAATTAAAATTTCCTCACTAAAAACAGGTAAAAACATGACGGGTTTATCAAATGAGGGAAGTGGGCTGGTGATAGTCAGACAGCCCGGCGCGGCACTGACTGAGAGACAAGGGGGGGTAGAGATAGATATTACAGTACTCGTACTACTGTTGGTAAGCAGTACAAAATCTACATGTGATTTGCACCATCAACATAGTGTGTTTCTATGTAGCACGTACCAGCGTTATGGTCGGTTTCATAGATGGTAATCTCTCCCCATCCAGTGAAGGTCGGGTCCGTGTCTGGCCAACATATTAGGGTATACATGTCTCTAGAGTGCGCACTACCTTCGCATACAGCTAATATTTAGTTAGCTGGGAGGTACCTTTTGTAGGACGTAGGTAGACTGGCAGGTAGAGTAGGATCAGCTTGAAGGGAAGGGGCGGGGGAGGGTGAGAATATTGCCATTTTTTTTTTGCGTGACGCTAATTTCCTTCGCCGGCCGATCCACATATTCTTTTCCTGTTGGATCGACCCGTGGTAGTGGATGTAATCACCCAATTTTGGATGGTAAATAAAAAGATAATATCCTCGCAGCCTTTAGCTTCTGCCTAGAACCCGGGACAGTTTCATGATACTGTATGGGGCCTTTACCTCACCTTGCTAGACCATGCAACCCCATCGAGGTTGAGGCTGATGCGATGGAGATCGTGCGGTAGATAGCAATGCCGGAATACCATCCGTGCTTTTCATGTCAAACATATTTAGATGCGCATAATCTAAAGAGCCCACCCAGCCATCCCTTTGAGCCGCAAATTTTCTTCTGACAGAGCCTCATAAACGACAAATCATGCGCCCTACCGGATTATGGCTATTCGCCTAGCTTGGCTGGTGGGATGTTCATCCCTTTCGGAGATTACAATACTAACTTGCCAGCCACATATATAACCGCTGTCATACAAAGTCTGTGATTGATGTCCGCATCGAACCGCATTAAACTAGGGATCCGACACGATGGTGCCACCATCTTCAGTACCATTTGCATACCTTCTGATCAAAGCAAGCCATGATACTGTATCGTCGTTTAAAAAAAGAGTCACTCGAGCAAGTCGGTGGATGATCAGAAAAGAATACGACAGATAGTATGACTTGTCTATAGTCCTTGCCATTGCCAATCAACTCTTGGTTTTAGAGACAGGAGCTAAATATGGGCCGGTAAGGTAACACCGAAACACGAGTCTCGGACTGAGACACGGCGACCAACGAGAAAGGATTCCCAGGTCTCGATGTCACTTTTGAAATGGATTTGCTATTACAGTCTCGGCCCACTGCGCCGTCCCGTGTATGTGGCATGTTTGGTAAGATTTGAAAAATCATAGGCACTCATGTGGGATCTATTTTATTGCGGCTTGCCTACCAAATTAATATTATTGTACAATGCCTCTTTACTGCAACCTGGACTGGCCCCCTAATAGGGATAGAGGAAGCGACCTATCAGGTAGCGTATCGTTAGTCCGGCAAAATAGTTGGTGGCTGGTGTTCCAATCGACGACTCTGACTCAGCTCATCCACCAACAAAACCGAGGTTAGGGTAGCTAATCTCATCCTGATCCTATTCCCTACCACCCATTAATCACGCCGAGTACTACCTAGACTACTTACTCTACCACCGGGAATAGGGCCAGGTTGGTTGATTGTTTGGTCAGCAGCTCTATCCCTTCACAAATCCCGGTGCCGAATCGAGACTACGCGTACGAGTACGTCTAAAAAGTTCTACGACCTGGTTTAGCGCCATTCAGACCTGCCAAACTGACTTTTCCTGTAGAACAGTGTGCGGGATCTAGTGCTAGCGTGTTGTTTAGGTTGAGCAGGACCACTAGTCTCTTAATGTACAGAACAACCATCACGATCATTATATTGTGACAGGGGAGTTTATGGTACCTATTAGTAGGTAGACTAAAACCAGGCGATATACTCGCAGGCGAGTAACATCATCATGTATTATCGTAATAACCATTTAAAGTGCAGAGGACACACGTTATTATATGCATACTTTGGCAAGGAGTCCCTTGCGCTTGATGGACTTGGATTTGATTTGATTCCATCTGGATTGATTCATCCCTTTGGGGAGATGCATGGAAGAAATGCGGGCAAGGGCTAAAGGTGGACACGCTGCACGGCGAACTCCACGTTTTCCCCTTGCTCTAAAGCACAGACCTTTCCTTCCCCGCGACGCAGGTGGAGGTGCAGATGACCACACTCCAGAACGAACCATTCCCCGTCAAGTTTGTTCGTGGTGAGTGGAATTCTGGTTAATCGTGAATTGACATGTAACGGTAAAGAAGAGCGCCCGCGAATGGCAGGAGTCGATGACGATGGCCCAGCTAGCCAGAGGCACTACCAATGAACCTTGGCCCTGCATTTAGTCCCCTCCATTCACATAGCTCTAGCCTCTAGACCATCGTAACAAGATTTAAGCACCCGAGACCACTGATCTAGTTAGCGGGACGAGGAATCCTTCTTTTAGCCACCAGTGCATGGTGTGAGTCATGAACACTAATGGCAAACATTGAGCAAAATCGTCAAGATCACAGAGGTTTGACTGTTCCGGTGGTACAGTTGCCCTGTTGGAGTTGTGTGATGGCCTTTTCGTCCCGACTCTCGTCACAGAACGTAAGCGCTCGGTGGAACACTAGCTTGCCTAGGCTATAAGAAGGTGTGGATGGGTGGATGAAGAGTGTACGTGCGCGTGCGCGTGAAATGTAACATCAAATGGAATCACCATCCATCATCATCCTTTATGGTTGTAAGAAAAGGCTACTGGACTAAGGTATGGTAGTTGGTTCGGCTACTTATTTCTGGTAGAGGGTGCATGACTTGTTGCTCCATTTCAGGGTCCTAGACCCAGATATTCGGTGGAAAGGCATCAAGCTGTTATAGTTTAAATACAGGATATGACTACTCGTAAGTCGATTATGTATGCCGAAATATCAGAGGCTAGGTCCATATATTGTAATGTGAAGTTATCCGTCATCTGTACGAGTAGGAATTACCTAGGGTTGAGGTATGATTGGTGTTCAAGGAAGTCTATATCTGATACGGTTTACGGCTTGACACTGCCTTATTGTAGACATGCATTTTATCGTCTACGTATCACAGGATACTCTAACTCAGATATCTAAACATAGTACAAACAAATAGAACCAATGCACGACATACATGATACTATCTCTATAGTTGCCGAAATCTGTAGGGAAGTACGTGCTTAGCTGTGAGGCTGGTAGGTTGGGTACAGGTGTGTGTCTGTCATGCATGTACTAAATGCACAAATCAACATCCCCACCAACGGTCTGTTCCTGGCTTGCCGGGTAATGCCCCTCTCTCCTACCTAGTCTGGAGCGTCCGGCCTTTACGACCCCTCCCGCGCTCGTCACCCTCCTTCGGCCTAGAAGGGAAGAGGACACCTGATGATAACTCGGAAGGGCGGGGAATAACGAAGCCAAGGTTGGCCGTTTGACCTTTGCTCTAGCGAAGATCATTCGCCTTGAAACTGGCGATCGCACCTCTTTACTATCTTCTGGTACTACCTCTGTATGTAGGCTTCCACCAGTCTTAGTACAGACCAAGTCGGACTAGGGAATGACGAAAGACCATTTACCCCCTCCATGCCTCACATACATCACATCCCACAATCGCATATGAGTCTTGGTCCCCCCACTGACAAGTTTGCGACAAGTCGTGGACAGTTTCTGCCTGTCTACTTACCTGCTTGTCATTGCATACCCCAGGATCAAACTCCACTGTTACTCCTCAATTGCATCATCTCTCACTTATGCTTAACTTGCTCTAACTTGCAAACAAGCTACTTACTCTTGGTCAATTGATCCAATACCTGCGGCCAGTCGTTTGTATATAAAGCACGACGAGGAGCAGTGCGCTCGGATCGCACGGGTCTGGCTACCTATTTGATAACTTGCTGAGCAATCCCGCCGTACCCGCTTTTGTTAAACTCCACCTCTCGCAGACGCATGGCCGAGCGATTTGCAGACACATATTAGCAAGAATCTTATCCTTCGGGAAAAGACGCATTTCTTCCAGATTTACCGGCATTTTGACGTCTTGCTCTCTAGCTTCATGTAAACAAGCAAATCATCGATACGCAAAGACGACATTATAGCGTCAAGGGCACCTCACTGGCCAATGGATTTGGTTGATGGTTATGGTGATATATATCCGAGGTTTTAAGCCCCTAGTCAGAAACCAAAGTCTTGGATATCGGGGCGGGCCTCGATTGAAGTTGCGACTTTATCGAATTTTCTTCCAATCCTTGTAGGGTTCCTGGCACGCAGACCCTTTTACCGGCAAAATACCGCTCTGATCTCTTCGTTTGACCACGTCTCAATTTCGCTAAACGCCGGCGCAATTTGCGGGTGTCCTAGCAAATCCTGAATCCATCCTGGTCTACTAGGAGGACCCTAGTAACTTGTGAGTACCGGGACGTCCCTGTTCGCCGAACAGGCTCTTATTTTTCACACAGTCGGGATTTTTGAGCCTCCGCTGACACTGGAGCCGTTTGCCAGGGAGTGGAAGCGCTCGAGAACATGAAAACGGAGAAAAAAGAGAAAAAAGAACAAGATATTCAGCAAACGGCCAAGGAGCCAGAAGAGTGTACAGCCTACCGTTCTTGCTCCCGCAAGCGATTGAGAGGACACTCCATTTCAGGACCCGGCGATCTTACATACTAACCTTGCGACTTTGGACTGCGAATTGGGTCCAAGCCGCCGTATTCGCATCCCGGTCAGATCAACAAGGCAAATATTATCAAGATAAGGCATCTACCTGTCTAGGTACCTTGTTGGACTTTTTGCTGGACGGTGTTGCACCTACTAGTCTAGGTTTACAGCGTCCGATCGGTTACACTTGCTGGCTGGTTCTGTAGACCATCAGTGGCAAAGAAATTACGACTTGGTAGAGTTGCCTGGAGATATTGGACGCGCAGTCTGATTTATCAAACGATTGATTCGTCGGCGACACCTATGACGCAGGCTTTCACATGTTGACAAACACATCAACAGATCACTAAATCCGAAATCTACTGGTTAGATTTCCATCCAACAAGAGCTGATCAAAACCGTTCAATGAGAGAGGCGATATGCGACCGACAGGCGGGAGCTGAAAAGGCACAACATCGATCCACTGGACAGAACTAGCAAAAACACTGGACCACACTATTTTTTAACGGCCTAGTGCTTCGACTACAACATCTGCTTCCTGTTTGCTAGCATCCGGACCGCAGTACCGGTAGAGCCAGCGATTGGGCCCCAGACGCTACTGGATTCTGCTGTGCTTCCGTCGCAACGTGCGAAGGAACCTTCTCAAACGTTGTGGCGGTGTTTGGGCATTGATCGATGGTCGGCTTACCAATTCTTGGTAAATTGGAACTAAGCCAAATAGGGTAGTTCTTTTTGCACCAGCACTACCCTCACACCCTCTCACTTGCTTCCCTTGCCCTTTTCCCAGCGTCGGCTCGAGTGTACTGTCCGTGTACTTAAAGTACCTCACTAGCCCCCCCGGTCAACCTGGCAGGTTATTAATGCCAAGGACCAGGGCTCACCAAGTTCCGTCCGTTCCCCTCCCCCTGCTCACTCTTGGCCACTTTCCCTGCCCCCTTCCCAACCAAAAAGGACCAAACACAGTTGGAAAAAAAATAGAACGAAAAAAAAAATTATCCAGCCTGGTCTCCACCAGTGCACGTACGCCCAACAAGCCAATTCCTGCCGTCATACAAAAGAGACACACCCACGCCCAACCACCTTTCGTTGCCATTTTCCTCCTACTTTTGGCTTTCGCCATAACTTCGGCTCAATATCGCGACGACTTCGACTGCTCGACCAATTCACACCGATCCGATCCAATCGATCCGGTATACAGCTAGTTTGGATTTCTTGAGGGATCCAACAAATTCTCCCAAATTGGTAATCAAGGTCGACGCCACCTCGACTTTGATTTTTTTGACAGCCCAAATCCTCACACTGGGGGGTAACATCACAACTTTATAGCATGTTCTCATCAAGAAGTCGGTCTTCCTCTCCTCTTCCTACCGACCACAATCCCAGGTGACGGGTGTCACTTCCTACAGCGTCACGACACAGGCGCGTCAAAAAGTCTCCAAGGAGAATAAACAACAACGATAAAAGAACAAAAAAAGCCTTCCTTATTCCGCGCGCGGTCTGGGGGGCGACCGCAACAACTAGGTCCAGAATCACATATTCGGCCGTGTCTTTCGAGGTGTCAAGTCGGACATCGACAAGACTTCTCTCAAGATGAGCCACTACGGATCACCCTATTCGGGCACTCCCCTGCGAGGAGGAGGAGCTGACCCTTACTACAACTACGACAACGTGAATAGCCCCTCGCCCACGCCATCGCCTCATCACTACCCATTCTACCCAGCAAAGACGCCGCAGCGATCCGCGACCCGAAATCACAACCGCGGCGCCAGCACCGGCTTCGGCGAGTTCATACCCCGCCCGACGACCGCTTTCTCTCCGCGATACAAGAGCACCGGTGAATACGCCACTGGCCCAAGCCCGCAGCAAGTGAGTTCGCGAAAGCGTAGTTTTTCCAAGGGAACAAAGCATCAGCACTATGAAGATAGCTACATCCCTCTTCCGCCCGGACGAGAGCGTCGCAGGTCGTTTTCCGTCTATCGGGCCTCTTATGGGGACTCCGACGAGGACGAAGTCATCGAAGCCGGGAACGGGTACACCTATGTATTGCGGCCACAGTGGAAGAGTTCCAGACACAAGAATCACTATGACTATTATACCCACCGTCCGGAGCATCGCACTGATTACTACTCCTCCAAGCAGGCTATCCCGACGTTTTCTTTCGAGAAAGAGAAGGGCGAGTTCCGCCGATATGAGGAGGCTCCCCCTGCCCGATCCGCTACTAGAGTTGGTCATCACGCTCACTCGCGACATACTTCAGCAGCAGCTATCCCTAACATTCAGCGTCCTGCCACGGCCCGACCCACTGTTGCTGCCACGAAGAAGACGGCCAACCCTCCCAAGGCGACGGAAGCCGACGCCAAAAAACACCGGATCCCTGCCGGCTACTCGCTGAAGAACTGGGACCCGACGGAGGAGCCCATCATGTTGCTAGGTAGTGTGTTCGATGCCAATTCCCTGGGGAAGTGGATCTATGACTGGACCGTCTACCACCATGGACCGTCAACCCCCATCTCAGACATGGCTGGCGAGATGTGGTTGCTTCTGATCCAACTGTCGGGCAAGATAAAACGTTCCGAGGAGATTGTCCCCCAGGTCAGGACCCAGGAGAACCGCGAAATGATTGAGGACTTCATCGCGTCGGGCGAGCGCCTGACAGACAAACTCCGGTCTCTACTCAAGCGGTGCGAGGCCCCCATGCTCAAGGCCAGTAAGAAGCGCGAGGCTGCCCAGCTCGGCAAGAACTCTGGTATTGAGTTTGTCGAGACTCTGTTTGGCCGCGAGCGAGAACTTGAGAAGACGGAACGCTTCATGCAGCAGGTTCGTCTTTGGAATCTCCGATTTGATGCCAATTGTGAGGAGATCTTGAAGAAGCCAACCAAATAAAGCCTGCCGCTTTGGATGGATAGCTACCGCTCCTGGATGGACTCCGTGGTTCCCTTGGTTAACCCGTTGGATGCTCGTCATTTGATTTTCCGCGGATTGCCCAGGGATTTTTCCAGGATCATTCGACATCCCTTCTCATATCACCTTACACACTTAACACTACCCCATAAAACACACTCACAACAGAGATGGCATTTGTCGTCGTGTATCACTACTTGGCCCGGACATTGGGCTCCATCCGTCGGATCTCCCAGCTTTTGGAATTTCCTACTTATTATTATTGTCATATTACTCAAGCCTCAGGGCGGTTTTTGCATCGGGGGGGGAAAGAGGGGCTTTTCGGTACAATTTTTTCTGTCTGAGCTGTTTTCGCCTTTTTTGAGATACCCCAGGTTGGAGACGGAGAGAGACAGGAAGAGGAGTCGGTGCGGTGCTGGGACGCTCCTTTCCCTGCCACATCATTCACATCATGATTTACATTTATCGCGCCGCGCAAGCACAGCAGGCAGGGAACACGAACCGCACTCAGCAGCCCGAACAGCGCCGGGCATATTCGGAACACAGGAAGATAAAAGTTGGGAATTGGAGGAATTTCTCGATTCTTTCAATATCGCTTTGGAATTTGGTTTTAGACATTGGTCGGCACTTCTGTTTTGAGCCTCGCGAGGGTGCTTCTGCAGGAGACTCGGCAAGAAAAAGAAGGTCTAATGGGAATATTTGGAGGATACCGTTGTGATCAATAACTACGATACCAGACGCATACAAGCTGGGTTATTGGTTTCGGCGCAGGATACTTTTCTTTTGTCATTTTCTGCTTTTTTATCTTTTTTGGAGTTAACATCGCTTTATAGACCACCAGGGAGGGAGCGGGTTGAAGCTGGCCGGACTTTCGTGACGGGTTTTGTCTACACTGGCTGGCTGGATTGGATATACCCCTTTTTCTTTTTACTCGATTGTAGTGGTAGATGCTATTTACTTGATATTTAAAACGATCTTTACTACCGACTGATGTGCCACTTTGCCTTTGAACATGATGTTTGATATTTCGTGACTTGGACCATTTTGCTAGCGTCCGTAGTCGTCGACGTCGAAAGGTGATGTGAGGAGGAATACTTGTTTACAGTATTGATTACCTTTGGTTAGGTTAGGGTTTAGATCACCTGTCAAGCTAGTTTGTGTCATGCATGATTGCATTTACAGTCAAGCTTTGTGTGTCATGTTGGCGACTTGTCCATGAGCGATGCCCTATTCTGTATTCATGCAAGCTTCCCGTCCGCCGGTGCTCTCTGCAGGCTGCGGACCGCGTGGGTAGGTACCTGTAACCTACCTCGTGCGCCAAGGAAAAGATGTTACGCTGCATACGGAGCACACAGGCCATCCATCATCCTATGACATAAGTTCAAGTTCTGGGCTATCTAGAGCGAGCCTTTGATCGTTTAGGGTATCGTCTTTTCTGCGTGCACTTAATAATATGCACACAAACTTGGTAAGCTAGACGGACTGTAATATTAGGTAATCTTCTGCATCGTATGTATCTGGTTAGATGGCTTCTAATAATGAGGACACATGGTTTCTACGTGTAGATTAAGATATCTCTAGTCTACTAATCCATACTTGTAAGGTGAACTGTTTAAAAAGTCCATGTTTATCAATCCTTCCGTCGGTCGTATTTGATAAAAAAGGTTTTTTTCCCCCTATCTCTTACTCGTTCGTACCTGTATTTCCCAGCCTCATCATTTTACGGGTAATGCTGATTATTTTTTTTGGTTCGAATCCTTGTTGTTGTGTGCGTGATTATCACTCACTCACTCACGCACAGGGCATCTTAATTACACGCCCCCCTTACCCCCTTACCCCTGCCCCTGGTCCGCGCCGAGATCCTTTCATATTATCCCTTGCAAGGGTTTTAATTTTTCTATCCAAGGTTCGGAAGGAGATCCAATAAGGGCGGGAAAAAAATTGAAATTTGAAATTTGCGCCGACGAGGGAGGATCTTCTGGTCCCTTTCCCCTTGTTTGTGTGCGCACACACAATTTTAAATTTTTTTTTTTTTCATCGGTTCATTTGCCTCTTGATAAATAGGACTACCTACCTATTTTTGTTTGCGCAGTGCTATAATTTTTGTGATAGGTACTACAAGATTGAATAAACCGTGTATACTTGTGACATAGAATGCGAGAGGTAGTGTAGGTAAGTTGGGGGGTTGACTACCTACGTGTAGATATCTAACATCTAATTCTGTTCAAGTTTAGGTTATTAGGCAGACATTCTACACATACTCGGTAGGTAAGTAGGTAGTCGAGATAGGGCTTTTCGTCTAAATCGCCAAAAACAGCCAAACAATCTCCCTGCAAGGGCAATGTCATCCCTCCTCCCTCGGGGTAGGCCTTTTGTTTGTTTAAGGGTGTTTGTTTGGCATTTGCAGGGTTTACAAAGTTAGCGAATCTTTTGTACTCGTAAACAATAATCCTGGCACTGGCACTGGTCCTTGAGGCCTTTTTTCTTCTTGTTGTTCCTGGCGGCGGCCCGTGCTCTGCTCTGCTCATTCCAACTTTAAAACTCGGAGGCTTGTCTTTTCGCTACAAGGGTTCTTCTTTTCAGCCGCGAAAGGGTAGGATATTCCTTTAGGCTAACCTAGGTTAGTCGTAGTCGTAGTCGTAGTCGCTGTCGCGTCTCACAGCATGATATTGTCAGGCTCCAGGCGCTTTTATTTTCAACGTTGCGTCTACCTAACATAGAAGACAACAACAACAACAACAACAACAACAACAAACACAAACACCATGTCACGCCATCTCAGCTTGCCTTCTTTTTCATTTATTTATTGTCGGGTTCCATATAATATTAAATACAGTAATGGGCTCCAGAAACAAATAATTACGGAGAAGACAGACAGACCCTTGTTACAGCTGTGGTATTACGTAGATGAGCATTACGAAGCGGGCCGGTCTAATGATCGGCGCAAACCTTGTCCATGAAACAGTGTATACAAGGACGCGGCTCATCATACGAGTCCGGTTTTTTTTACTCTTGTGGGTTCGAGCTACCTACCTAACCTACGTGCCTACCTCTCGGTATCGAGTTTTTGTATATTTACGAGCACGAGCTACACCCGTTAGTATATACGAGTAGATACACGGTCGCCGGTAGGTCTAGGTAATATTCATTCTTCTTTTGTATTACCGTTTGCCCACTTTAAAAGGGGCGGTTCTTTCATCTTCATACTCGTGTTGTTGTTGTTTTTGTTGTATTACCATACTGTGCTGTGCAATTGTGGCTAGTGAGGTAGGTAGAGGGGGGGGAAAGGACTCAGGAGAGTAGGTACAAGTAAGCAGAGAAAAAGAATCTTCATATTGATAAAAAATTTAAAATGAGTATGACCCGGAAAAGGGTGTGTATAGATTAGACCAGGGGGGAATAAAAAAGCAAAAAGTCACGGCTAGGTATACTACCTTCTTAACCTACATCCTCAAGGAGTCAAGGGAATGCGCAACTCCGGTTACAATTTTTTGGGGGGTTGTTTTTCCTTTTCTTGAGATGGTGTCATGGCCGCTCTTATTACTCATACCTAGCCAGCCAGCCGGCGAGAGAAAATAACAAACTACTTGTACCTAGATAGAATGCGGCATGCCAGGGCAGTCAATACCTACATACTTGCCTCTAACCTAACTAACCTACAATATTAGGGGCCAGCGCGTAAAGGAGCAAAAAAAAAAAAAAGAGAAACTTCAATCTAGTCTAGGTACTTTAACCAAGAGACATAACAAAGTAGATGGGTGGAATTAAACCAAGACATCAATGAGACAATCTCCAATTGCCGTGTGTACAGCATAAAGTTGGGTGTTGACGGTTGGGCCACCCCCCTCTCTCTTTTTCCTTGTTTCTTGTTCCTATAAGGATTGTGTGTAATACGCGACAGGGGGGGGGAACACCATTCTTGATTATCACAGTAACATTTCCCACCGGGCGATGTTGATGTTTGATCTCAGAGTTCTAGTGAGTCATGCCCGGACAAAAGAGCCGAGGATTTTACGAGTAGTAGGTAACAAGGGAAGTACCTAACCTAAACCGTTACACTGGTACAGGTCAGTCAGTCAGTCAGGCTGTGTAGTACTCGTAGTTACAATTGTTTTATTCTTTCTTTCTTTAGGCATTCCTGTCATATCACACAACATCCTTTGTTAAAGGTAGGTAAGTAAGTAAGTAGGATACCTAAGGTAGGCAGGACATGCCGTGCGTTTGTTTGGTTCGCAGCAGCGCCTGTATCACCAATCAATCAACTCGAGGCCATACCTACCGTACTAGGAAAATATGGCTGCAAAGAATTGTTCTTTTTTAAAAGAAGCGTTGCCCTGTATAAAAATCGTAGCTTTAAAAAGAAGCGTTCTTTTAGCTAAAAGCGTTGCTAAAAAAGAAGCGTTGCCGACGTTCTAGCTTCTAATTGGTTAGAATTTAAAGGGTAGGTCCAAACCATAAAAAAAATCAAAAGGTCTGCCCACTCCGCCAGAGGCTCCGCAGGGGGTCGAACCTGCGAAGCCTCTGACAGAGTAGGCGATCAAACCACTCTACCAGTGACCAGTTGACAAACCTTTACATTTTGCGACCTATATAGTACAGCCCAGGTGCCTTAGAACTAAGCCTTTTTTAGTCGCCCTTAGTCGCTTTTGGCCGGCAACGCATGTTTTTAGCAACGCTTCTTTTTAGGACAACGCTTCTTTTCAAATAAAACCGTTCTCCAAAAACACATTTTCCCGCTATAGTACGTAGCCTTAGCATAGTACATGCCGCGTGTGATGTGACAGGGCAACAGAGGATATTCATTCTAGTCTGGTAGGGAAAGAGAAAAAAAAGCAATTGTTTCTGTTACATTACCAAGCCACACGCGCTATAGTCCAACGTCACAAAATTCAAAATAGTAACAAATATGCAGCTTGTTTGCTAAGCACATGTGAGAGGAGAAGCATAAAATGTAACGGTACGAGATATGCATGTGGATTGGATTGAATTATTCGGGTTCAAACTTCCTATCAATTTCTTCCCCATTCCCTTTTCCTTTTCCCTTTCTCCCCCTCCTTCCGTTGTTGGAAAGGTTCTCAGTGGGAAAGGTAGCCGATTTGGTTAGTTACCATCATTCCTACGAGTACTGCCTGTCAGTACTCTACAATGTGCAGTAGGTAGTCTATACCTACCTATTCCCGTCTTGGCTATATCTTTTGTTCAAGACAAGACAAGAAGAAATAAGCAACATGGCCAAGCTTTTTTTTTTTTTTTTTTTTTTTTTTTGCATGTGCGTAGATCAAGTTTATAGTATAGTATAGGTACGCCATCCGGAAGGATCTATCTAAAAGAACCGCTTTGACATTTTGAACTGCTTCCTTTAGGTTTAGGTTAGTCATGTCCTATAAGCTGACTGACTACTCGTACTAGTTTGCCGTTGGCTCCCGCTTCTATATTCGGCGGTCCCGTCACGGACTGACGCATGCAGCTAGCTGTTCATTGAGCACGACAGGAAGGAAATCTACTTGAATTCTTTTTCCTCTTTAGCCAATTAGGCTATTCAAATAAATAATCTTTTTAAAGGTTATGTGCGTCTATCAAGCGGAGGTTTTTATTTATTACCTACTTCTTCTCTCTTTCTCTCTTGATATTCTAGATATATGGTATAGTATATACCGAAATAAGTGCTTACTTATGCAAGCAAGAAGCGATCTAGAGTCGTGATTAGAATAGGTACCGGTAAGTTCTCGTTAGCTGCGTGTTTTTCTTATAATTTTCAACCCTGCTACCATTTCACGTTTTCCTATACTACGAGTAATCTAGATACAAAGTAAGTGTGTAGGTTAGAAATGATAGGATATCCGTTAAACCCAGCCCGAGCTGGCGACAGAAAAATCCAAGAATCAAAAGGGAAAAAGAAGCGTCAGCCCCCATTTCCCTTTCCCCTCTCTCAACCCGACCGCGACCCCTCTTACCAACCAACCAACCAACCAACCAACCATTTCTTTCCCTTCCCCTCTTTCTGCATAATCACAGCTCGGCCATTCAGCCAGCCAGCCCATCACACACAGCTTGGTTTTTATTATTATAGGTGAGAATTCTCTGTGTGTGTGTGTGTGGCTTAAAAAAACTCCCTCCAAAAACGGTTCAAGGTGCGGTAACATCGGTTACTATGATTAAATTATATCCTTTCTTTCTTTCTTCTTCTTTTCGGGCTGCGCCGTGTATTATGTATTAGGTAAGTAAAAAGGAGGGGTTGGGTGGGTGATTGGGCTATTATAGACGTAGGTAGTGAAGGGAGGGAGGGAAAGAAAACAGGGCCGCAGACATGCAGAAAGATCTCATTCCTTCTTCCTCCTATCCCTTCCTTCTTTTTCCCTCGTGGTCGGAAAGAGTCGTTGGATCTAACCTACCTAACCTAGTCCTTGGTCTAGCCCTTGTGTGTTGCTTACGTTGACTTTATACTCAAGTCAGTTCTTTGCCTTTTAACCTAGCATAGTAATTCCAAGATGCAGGTTAGTTTCTTCCCTTTTTCAACTTGTATACATATAAGTTGGTGATATCTCTCTTCTCCTGGGTCGGTTGGTTTTGCCAACTGCAACCTGTACTTACCAACATGCATGATTATTGGATCCATGTTACATAGTAGGTAGTCGAATGTATCTCTCCCGCCCGTGTAATGTACATCCCCCTCCCACTCCTCATTCCCAACAACACCCAACCACTTTATTACTCGTACGTGTACATTGGGCAGTGCGATGGGTTAATTATAGGCCGTCAAGTAATCTTGATATGCACGCCTTACGTGATGATTGACAAACGAGCTTCATTTAATTAAAGTAAATTATATACTTGATCGAAAACATTCCCATCATCATCTTTCAAAAGTGTTTTCTAGCATCGCCCAACCCATTGTTAGGCTCGGTGTAACTGTAACTGTAACTACAACCTACTCGTATGTAAAGTAGGTACCCAGCCTCATCGCAGTGTTCGTATGGTAGGCAACGAACATAGCCCTTGCTACTAAGCCCCGAGTGCGGCCGCCCAGGCAGCATAGTCGGTGACGATGTAGGTAAGTAGTTGACCACAGCCTTATTTCTTCGGTCCCGGTCCCGGTCTCGCTTATCTTTCGTGTTGGAGGCCAATTACGAGTAATTCATCCGCTATAGGTAACCGTTGGGTTTGATTGATTATAGTATGTACGTCATGTGGTTGAGTTGGAGTAAAGATCTATTATCGCACGCAACCTTGAACTAATCAGGTAACCTACCTTACCTACCTACCCATCTTACACCTACGATAGAAAAAAAGGGGGGCGGGAGGATGGCAGCAAAGTTCCACGTGGGTTGTGGATTAGAAAAAGACGATTCGGTCTGGATTCATGTACGTGCTAGATCGAGGTAGTCATCCGTATATCTATTCCCTATGATGATATTGGGACAGTTGTCTGACAATGCGTACAACCTACTACTCTGAAGACCGGACACGAATTTAGTATCTATGTCGTAGGACTCTCGCAGGTTTATATACCTCCGTACCTACCTCCTAGTGAGGGGGGGTAAACAGACTTCTTATTTAGATGGAACCGGCTGTATCAGGTGCATTATCTAATGGTTACAAGACACTGTTGTGAAACCTCCCAGTTTTAGCGAGTCGGCAGTATAGGTAGACTTTCCCTCGATTCACGGCCGTGGATTTGTAAGCCCTATCTTCTCGCTTGTTAGCTTCCGGGCAAGCACATAAGGAAAGAAATAGGATGATTATTAAGGTTTGAAGATTTGTTAGGTACCTACGAGTAGGTATGTGATGCGGCGTAACCTGCAAGCGGAATGCGCCCTACATATGTGTATTGTGAAACGAATATTGAGCATAAGACTTGGAGGGCACATTAATGGCTTGCTGCCTGAATACGTTTTTTACTATGTCTAGGTGCCTGATCGACGCAGTAGACACAAATATAATCAATTGAAACGGGTAGGTGCGCGTGTCGTGGTCGTACAATGACATAACCTTACCCCCTACCTTTTCTTGCCTCTTTTCAGTTCGTGCGGCTCTGGGTGGTGATGTTGGTAGGTAGATCGTCCTGGCACACCTACAGAAGTAGTTATCTATACACCACCGGGCACTTGGAATTCATTCAGGAGTTAGTCAAAGGTGAGGTCGTTGTTGGCGGGTACGTCGGTGGTTCGTCTGTTACTTCTTCTTCCGGCCTAGATAGGTGCAAGGTCCCGAGTGTTGTTACCTAAGCACCTACGTAAGGCCGGAGATAGGGCGGGAGCCTGCTTTTTTGTTTGTGTGTTCTTCCTATAATAGTTCTTCTATCAAGCGGGGAGGGGCAGATGTTCTTTATGCACAAACAGAAGCAAAAGGGAGCCCCAAACTTCGGGCCGGTCTCAGAGAGTTTGGATGTAGGTATCTCGTTGGGAGATTGCGAGAAACTTATTGTTGTTTAAGATTTACCTTTGCGGATTGACCGCATGGAAGCCTTAGCCACCCACAGAATTTCCCTCGAGGTATACGAGTGCGATGTGATGAAAGCCTCCACCCGGGTATGGCCCGCCGTCTTCGCCGATTTTGCGTGGGACTTGCCTCGGCAAATTCTCGTTGACCACTGCCTTGTCATTACGAGGGTCTCGATCTGTGCAATTCGGGTATCCTCGCCATTCCGGAATGCGAATCAACATTTCGTGTGTCAAGGAGTAGGAAGGCGAAGTCTAAGAAATGGCAATCAAACCTCTTGGAAATGGGAGACTAGGAAGTCGCAGGCTTGGTAGAAGGAGGATGATAGGGTGGAGCGCAAAAGGGGAAGGTCTGACCAGGAACTATATAGAAGTGCATGCATACCTACTATGGGGGTGTACTCATTTTTGGACTAGCCATACTGCTGATATCATTGATGGTTTATATAGCTACGTTGAGGATATAACCAACCAACCTAGGCCAGCTATTCGGAACATGACCCTCAACGCTCACAACAGTAGCAGATGTTAACGCAATTCTTCCTGCTACCGCGCGTGTGTTTGGAAAAAATGATAGTGAAAACAATAAATACATCTAGGGACCGCGACACGCCATGAAACCATCATGTTCATTAGGTACCTCGGCAAATCTTCTGTCACCGTTCGCTGTCTCGTATATGGCTTCCTAGCGCAAGCCGGGAGTTGCTTGGGGTATGTCGGGCGAGGCCTGGGCAAACGTGGGGCAAGAAGCCGTAGAGATCGTTGTTGGGCACCCGCACGACTGCTTTGAAGTGGACATAATGGTGGAGGCGGACGATGACTCCGGCCACATTCTGCCCCCGGCTCTTGCTAGGCCCATACGCCGGCTTATACTCCGATGCAGGTTCGGGATCGGTACAGACAAGTCGTCCCGGTACTAAGGCCATGTTCATCGCTCAGGATCTAGTTCTCATGTATCGGGCCACGACGCAGCTGGCCGACGTCACGCGATGGTCTTTACGGTGTTGCTAGCTTGCTAGCAGATCATCATTACTGCTCCGGAGATATGTAAAGGATAAAGCCTGACAAGACGAATGATTCGATACTTTAAAGACACGGCGGGCAGCGGAACTTGAACATTAACGTCCACAGCCTTCACGGCCGGGTTTGCCTGGCGATGTCATGATCCCAATTAACAAACAGAATCTCAGAAACAAAGCCCGCTTGGCTCATCGGTAGAGCGCCTCACTAGTAATGAGGAGGTAACTGGTTCGACTCCAGTAGTGGGCAAAGATTTCTTTTTGGACATTTGTAAGTATCCCACGACATTCTAATCCTGATCACGTCATCTATATCTTTTTTTAAGTAACATGTTTACTTGCAAAGTACAGCTGATTTTCGGTCGTTGTTTGGTTCTAGAGCCGATAGGACATGTTGGTATTCTCGTAGACTTTCCTCACAAAAATGCCTTTTCTAGTTGCTATTCCTCTTATATGCAATATTACGGCTTACTAAATACAATATTCCTAAAGAGGCTAACTATAAACTTAAATGCACCCTCGCAACTAAACATCTTTCTTTATGTTGTGAGATAACTTTCTTGTGAAGGAAACCCTATCTCAAAACATGACGAATACGAGTGTATGTTATCTAGCTCTTTGATCAAGGCGGGAAAAACAGTCGCGATGATGGCAATGGTAACGTTTCGCCTGCTATACGAGTAAAGACGAGACTGGGACGTGCTTGCCGAGAACAGAGCTACCGTGGTTCGTGGAGAATCAAGTAGAAGGGTTACTTGGGTGTCTATCATACCTTCCCCAAGAATAAGCTTATTCATCGCCATTACGATGAGAAGATGAATTTGCGACTCAAGTCTCCTCTGGCTGGCGCCAGCCCTACGTTATATACCGCGCAGATCATATCAATTAACGCCCCTTACATCTATCCCGACGACGGAAGATGACGGCTCTGACATACAACGGCTAAAGTGCGCCCAGGACTTGAAAGACGTATGTCCATCCCCTGGCACGGGAAGGATGCCATAACATGGTTCTCGGCTTACCGCAATACTACCTGTCGAGTACAGAAATAGGTATGTGATGCCTATGTGGAGTTGGGATCGCCCGGCTTCTGGCCGCATGAGGGAGGTCGATAGGATGGCCGAGAGAGCTGAGCATAGCAACTTTCTCACATCGCAGCGACTTACCATAGGATCGAACGGCCGACGACGACGGCTACTCCTTGGATGGAGTCATGGTATATATAATCGTATACCCGATTTATTGCTCTTCCACGACGGATCCCTCGCCACGTTCTACTCGGCTTGACGTCTTGTTCCATGCAAGATAATCTATTCATATACACGATTCATATTGGCCGGAGCAACTTCTTCCAGGATGTTGTTCAAATCGATCACCTCGGTGGCCTTGGCTATGTCGGCCCCTTCCCTCGTCGAATCGAGGCGTGAGCTGCCCCTGAACGTTATTGCTGCTCCCAATCCACTAATGTGCTCAGCTCATAGCGTCACTCGCCCCAAAGAAGACCGTGAATGCCGGCAAACGATGGCTTCCCGAGTCAGATAAGATCAGGGGCGTTAACCTAGGCTCGCAGTTCATCATCGAGCCGTGGATGGCGGGCGATGAATGGCAGAGCATGGGCTGCGGAGACAGCAACGACGAATGGACTTGCGTTGAAAAGCTTGGCCAAGACGCCGCCGACGCGGCTTTCCGGACCCACTGGCAGACTTGGATTAATACCGACGACCTCGAGCAGATTAAAAGCTACGGCCTGAACACCGTCCGGATCCCGGTGGGGTTCTGGATCGAGGAGGACCTTGTGAATGAGGACGAACACTACCCCAGAGGCGGTCTGGAGTACCTGGACTACGTTGTCGGTAACTGTACCGACCTGGGTCTGTACGTCATCATGGATCTACACGGCGGACCCGGTGTTCAGTTTCCGAACCAGCAATACACCGGTCATGGCGTCAGCTCGCCCGGCTTCTACACGGCGGATAACTATGAACGTGCATACAAGTTCTTAGAATGGATGACCGAACGAGTCCATACCAACCCAGCATACTTCAACGTTGGTATGATGCAGGTGATAAACGAGCCGGTACACGCTGGCGACTACGGATCAGAGGCGGCCGATATGATCGCCAACTACTATCCCAATGCCTGGAGCCGGATCCGCGACCGGGAATCCCAGTTAAATGTTGCTGATGCCGACAAGATTCACATCCAATTCATGGTATGATTTATTGGAGGGAGAGTTAGCTATGAAGTGGAAACTAATGTTTTTGATTTCAACAGGGCCAAGCTTGGGGATCCGGCAACCCCAGCGAAAACTTGCCAGACACCACGTTTGCATTCTACGACGACCATCGCTACTACAAGTGGGACACCTCGGTCGAGCAAAGCCAGGATGGCTATATTTCGGCTGCCTGTAACGATAACAGAGGCGGGGATGATATTATCATCGGAGAGTGGTCGCTCTCGGTGGCGGACGACTCACAATACAATGACGAGTTCAACATCCGTGACACGGACGCCAACAACGACTGGTACAAGAAGTACTTTGCTGCGCAGGTACAGGCATTCGAGCGCTCCGGTGGCTGGGTGTTCTGGTCGTGGAAATGCAACTGGATTTCCGGTTTTGACGAGTGGCGATGGTGCTATCAGAGTGCCGTGGCGGCAGGCATCATCCCTGAGGATGCTGGAAGCGCCGCCGGTATGAGTCCTTGTTAGGCTGTAAATGTTCCCGGCCTTGACCAGTTTGCCAAGGCAATAGGTGGGTGCTTTGATAATCGCCCTACAAGTCTATTGGCGCTCTTTCTTCACTCGTATATAGTTTACGACATCCGTATATAAGTAGTTAGTATCAGTACTTTTGCCACGAACAGAAGAACCTTGTTTTTCGTGTTGGGAGTACGTGTAATACGCCGGTTGCGACCCCTTTTTGGCACCCCGCATGATTAACACATGTAAACAGATGGTCCCATTTCCAGAGGCCTGCCGTACTTGGACTTGGGAATCCCTCAAATAGCTAAAGTACGCGTATGTATTTCATCGGACTGGTTACTGCTACCTAAGTCCCATCTAGCACATTTGGAATATCAACCCCCCCCGCAGGATTAACCCGTTGGCCTTAGCATTACCTTGTCATCACTTGAGCAGCAAGGTCATACCCATGTACGTGACAGTGGCTTGGACCAACAAACAGTCAAAGCTTTAATCGACAGGAGAAGTAGTTGGAAAGACGGAGAAGGAAAGAACCATGCGCGGTGTCATCTTTACGGCATTTTACCAATCATAACCCTTGAGACAGCATGGAATGAGTCACATTTAGAAGCATAGACGAACCTAGATTTCGGCCATAGAGTATACATGTATATAAACAATACATCTCGGTTCTTTCTTTCGTCCTTTCTTCTCCTCTTCTATTCGCGTTCTTCTTCTTCGATCCATATGATACTTACTCACTATATTTACTAGTTGAGAATTTTCTTCATGTATTCCGGTCGTCAGGAGACGCACTCGCTCCAATGCATACAAGGTGGGTAATAACTTGTCTCCTAGGTAGAGAGACAGCCGAGGGTTCAGAGCCCGAGGTTTGATCGAAACCATCCTAGGACAGTATTATCCACTCGGCTTTTTTGCTGACTACCTATCTCTATAACTCTCCTCTAGGCAGTTACGGATCCACCATCGGCGAGTCGAGAGGGAAAATAGATGACGAGGCTTTTCATTCGCCTTACAAAGCCCAAGTTTGGAGGCAAGCCTGTTTTTATTTCTTTGAACCTTGACCAAGAACAATGTCTTTCAATTCTCAACAAGGATGACTATCAACAAAGGCTATTGTTGTAGCTAGGATGAAGATCCCCCTTTGTTTCGATATTCAAGACCATGTCGCCTGTTATTCTTGCTCCTCTGTATAAAAGGGGGCTCCTCTCCCTCGTCCGGTCTATTAGGTCTCGGTTCACACAAACCAATAACCACAGGCTCGACACGGCATTATTCTTCAGATCATCACTAAAGGTAAGTAAACCAACATAACACATCCCCCAAACAAACGAAAACAAACATGTGTCGAAAGATCATAAAGCACTACATGCACCACGACATAGCCACCCCCATGATAATAGACGCATTCGATCCCGAGCCACGTATCTACGCAAACCCCCTCCGCACCAGCCGTCACTACTGCGAACTCGACGCCCCTCCTCCACCTCCACCTCCACCTCCACATCCACCCTCAACAGAAGAAGAAGAAGAGGCAGAAGACAATGATGATATTACCTCCAGATGCGCACATCACAGCTGTTGCATCCCGCGCGTAGAAAAAATATACTGCGCCACCACCACCACCACCACCACCACCACCGTTCAGCAACCTCCCTGTCCCGGCTACCTGATCGAGCACCAACACATACACCAGCCGTATTTCGGACTAACACGCCCCGAAGCAGAACATATATACGGTAAACAAGCCATCGAGGACGCGGAATGGCGGAATCTCAGTCGCATGTCTAGTGATGAGCTGGATTTCAGCTTTGCGCATAATGCCAAGCACGCGGCCGCTTGGCGGAAGATGATGTATGTGGAGGGGGAGAAACTCTATCGTCTCGACGTAGATGCCCGTGCGTTGAGGGAAGAACTCGTGTTGGGATATGGGAGAAATTCCCAGGCGGAGATGCAGAGGGGCAGGGAGAAGGTGAGGGTTGCGGAGGAGGAGTTGAGGAAACATCGCGATTGGATCTCGTATTTGTATGATTGGGCCGAGGAGCCTTGTACGCTGTGTCATCCCGTGACGGCGGTGTAAAGGTAAGGTAAGGTAAGGTAAGCGGAGAGAAATGTAGACCGACCGACCTAGAAGTAAGTTTCAAGGTAAGTTATTTGTAAAAACCTATCCGTCAAATACACTGCTTGCTAGGTACTAACCACTCCTTTTTTCTCTGGGGAACTTGGAATTGCGTGTACCATCTAGGTAGGTAGGTAGGTAGTCTGACCATAAAGTCCAACACTGTTATGGCTCTCGCTGTTCTTATCTATTCTCTATTCTCATATACGTGCTCCCTCCTCCCCAAGATACAAATACATCCCATGTGTAGCCGCACGTATAACTTCAAACACCACGAGTAGACCGACGTTGTACGGCTTTCGGGTGATGGACTAGATAGGGGAGATACGGACCAGACAGGAATATAAATAGTGACATGATATCCACTGAGACTCGGAGACTAGACTAAAATAAAATAAATGCAAGTAAGTGACCTACAGACATGACGCTAGGTACCTCGTCCTTTTCATCTACGGACTCAACTAACCTTTACCAGAAACATACCAGTCGTCATCACGCAGTATGATATATAACCTAGTAACTGCCCCGTAACCGAAACCCCTACCCGATGTATACAGGGTAGGCGAAGCCGACCGTCGAGTAATAGCAAGCACCTATGCTCCGGTTCAAGTTTTACCTTCTAACCGTGTAGAACATAAAATGACGCCTCAACCCTTTTTCTTCAGTCGAGCCAAGGTGCTGGTGCCGTAGCTTCTACGTTATCAACCAAGACGGTAGGCACCATTTCTCCGAGTAATAATCTCGATATATCGACAGTGAATCCAAAAACATCCTTTGATTACGCTATAAACTAAGTGCACAATATACATTTTATTCCACCTTTCCCTTAGCAACAGCAGAAGCCTTGCGTCTAGCCCGAATCTTGGCAATCAACCCCTTAAGCCCACCGACGACTTCCGGTCCTTCGTCAGCAGCCACGAATCTCCGTACCAAGATATTATATAGTCCACCAAAAGCGAGCGCGATCGCCGTGCTCGTGAATATGATGACGTTATAAGGCATGCTGAAATCAGGCGTGGGTAAGCTAAGTAATAAGCTTGTAGTTCTCAGATTGGAGATTCTGCGTCGCGCGGGCGGGGCATTTGGGGACTCGGAAGGGAGAATGGTGATAATGGAGGCTGCCACGTCGAATCCTCTGTTCGCATCGGGTGGATACTCGGTATACCGGAGAATGGACTTTTCAAACTCGTAAGTCAAGAAGACGATGCTTGCTGGTGGAATGCGCATGCGTAACTCTAATTGAGTCCCTCGTACTCGGTCGAGGGCCGGTCGGTAGTATATCTCCTCTACTATATCTTGGTTGGATTCCAAGCTGCCTTCGACGCGGGTTTTCAGAGTATGAAGGTAGATGCGCATGAACCACGGGAGACTCTCCATATAAATGAACTCTACTGCCGTGTCGGGACTTGGATTCTTTAGAATGGTTTGGACACCGCCTTTTTCCTGACCATGTCCGATAAAGCTTCGTTCTGCGTATAGAAGTGGCTGTGCGGGCGGGACGGTTTCATCAGCAAGGGTTTTTGCATCTTCGCCCTCGTGCGACATTCTCGGTAGAAATATCGAGAAATCCGTCTCGGCTGAGACTTGATAACACCGTGAGGGTTCGTTGGGATTCTTGATCTCCGTCGAACCATCCGTTGCAAAGATATCCCGCGTGTGCGGAACGTGTATACAGACTGGCGGCACGTCGGAATCCGTTATCGGGCACGTCCCTTTCATGGCCTTCCCAAAAACGCGGTCTAGTGACCAGTCGTCCCCTTCGGCAAAATCCGTGGGGTAGCACGTATCTTCAGAATGATATGGTTTAGAAGTATTGCACTTTAGATCGTGTCCCGGAGATGGCCGTGGAATAGGGTTATCTAAACTTGTCAGCATATGTCGGGCTAGTCGAACTGAGTGGACTTACCCCTGGGTCGCTTGGACCGCTCAATATCAAGCACCATGTCAATCGTTTGTTCAATCTGCAATACACAATCCTGGCCGGCCTCACAAATGGGTCGGATATCGATTGCCATACTTTGCCAAGACGCGTCAAATAGTTTATGACCATCCAGTAGACTCGAAATTCCAGCCTTGCCCTTGCAAGGTAGCAATTTTAGGAAAGGCGTTAGATTTTCGGTGCAGACTATTTCGTGGGGCAGTACGCCATGGAGTAGGTGCATGTTATCGAGTGATTCGCTGGGATGATCTCCTTCGGGCCTGAAAGACATGACCGGTCGAGTCGTCCGAGTTTCGTCGATAAAGTTAAGTGAGGCGCAAAACAAGCCGGATAATGCGTTTGTCAAGGTACGCCACCTATGATCCGCCCTACATTGGGTATCAGCAAAGCGCCAGGTCAGACAGATTCGTCTCGCCATACTCTTCTTCCGTATCCGCCTCTAACCATGCCCACAATTCCACGCCCGTCCCGCCCTCCTTTGTACCGTCCCATGGCCGCGCTCCCCAACTCTCAGCATCCCACCGGCCCAAGCTAAACCTCAGGTGCAGTTCTCTCGTTCCGGCATGTTGTAGAATCTGCCCTAATGATCGAGGGAAGTATCGGAAATTGTGTGCTTCGAATTGCGACAGACTCGAGTTCGATCGGAAGTTGAAACTTGCGAGTAGAGAAGACTGCGGCAGGGGTTTGAGGTTCAACTGTTCGTGGTAATCGGAAGCAAATACATTGGACAGAAGTAGAAAAAAGGGTATTAAGAAGGAAAAGAAACGACGCATTCTGATTGCCGGTTGTCCATGAGGGACTTGGAAGGGAGGTGGAGGTCAATGAGAGAACAAATCGTTGTTCGTGAGGAGCCGGCGAGGTCACTTTGAAAAGTGTCCCGTCTTTGCCTTGTGCTGTCCTACCCATTACGTTTGACGGTGGAACCACTAATGCCAAGTGCGACCTAGTCGATAATCATAAGAGATTAGCGCAGTGCGGCGACGGTAGGGGACCCCTGAACAAATGGAACCCACCCACTAGACTCCCCGCAAAAGCTCCAATTCTTTTTCAAAGTAGGTATTCGCGACTTTGGACCGCAGCCTTGTCCAGACTCCAAACCACTATTTTCAACATCGCGTCCGAATCAGCCAACCACTCGTATAATTGTCCAACCTCACATACCATAGAATAGCGCATCCAATATGGCCGCAGAACAGCGAAAGCTGCTCGGTACGCATTCCCCCTCAACATAAGATATAGAAACTGAAGCAAACGTCTAACAATTTCAACAGAGCAGCTCATGGGCGGACCGCAAACCTCACGCGCAGCTCAACTCTCCCTCACCGACCCAAAAGTCTGCCGCTCATTCCTCGTCGGCACCTGCCCCCACGACCTCTTCACCAACACCAAGAAAGACGTAGGCCCATGTCCCAAGGTCCACGCCGAGTCTCTCAAGACCGAATACGAAGCCCTCCCAGAGACGGCGAAGCAGAAGTACGGCTTCGAGCACGATTACATGCGGGATCTGCAAAAATACATCGACGAGTGTAATCGCTGGATAGAAACTGCGCAACGCCGACTCGAGAAGACGCCCGATGAGATCCGCCAGACTAATGTTCTGCTACGGACTATCAACGATCTGAACAATAGTATAGACTGCGGGCTTCACGAGGTGCGCGTGCTCGGCGACATGGAGGAAGTTGCGCGTGCCTACGAGGAGTATTTCCGCGTCCGTCAGGCCGCTCAGACGAAGGCTGAACGGGAGCGAGAGCTTAAGAATTTGAGCGATACCGGTGGCCCCTCTGGTCACCAGAAACTTCAGGTGTGCGATGTTTGCGGTGCTTACTTGTCGCGTCTCGATAACGACCGCAGGCTGGCGGATCACTTCTACGGAAAGATGCATCTTGGTTATGCCCAGATGCGCAAAACTTACGATAACTTAATTAAAGAGCGTGGCCGTGGCGGCCGTCCGCTGCCAATGGGTCAGGACGAGGGGATGCGAGACGACGGTGACAACTGGAGAGGCGGTCCAAGAGGGCCGAGGCGTGGGGGAGGTGGTGGCGGTGGGGGCGGTGGATATGGAGGCCGGAGCGGTAGACCATTCCGGGGTGGGTGGTGAAATAAGTAATGTTTTCAGGTTTCCGGCCTTCTGCATACCAAGGAGTTTTTGGCGTTTCAAACTATACTCGGCGTGGGGAATAATGCTGGTACAATGCTTAATGCTGAAGTGAGGATTACATGATATCACTGTACAAATAAGCCCCAAAATAGATTTGGCTTTGCTTAATGAATGCCTCTCATTGTTTGCTACTGGATATCATCAGTGAAAGAAAATAACGCCATAGCTCATGTATACATCCAGGACTTGCGATGTTGCTCTTCCCATCTGGTATTCAATGGCTCTCCTCGCTGATAACACAAAGACAAAATGGGCCATGGCCTATCGCCTTGTGTGGAAACTTCTTCCACAATGCCTGATAAGGCCTATGACAATTGTGATTTTTGTCACATCCCAAGACTTGGGCCGCTACTTAGCACCCTAGTTGTCCAAGAGCCGCATCCTACTGACCTCCAGCGCTACGTATCCTTTGCATCAAGAGCAGCCATCTCGTCATCCCACTTCCCTACCAGCGGAGCGCTGAGTGCTTCAGATGCAGGAGGTAGAGCGGGGAAGTCATCTGCTGACGGAGGTTTTTGTTCTGGTTTGGGCGGCTGTTGTTGCTGAGTTCCTGTGGGCTCGGCGATATTTCTCTCAGCAAAACCACCTCTACCCCCTCTTCCGCCTCGAGGACCACCTCTTCCTCTACCACGGCTATTTCCACGGAACTCATCGGGAGCGAACTCGCGGACCAGTCTGTCACCTTCGAAATTTCGTGGAGTTCGAGAGCCGCGAATGCCACCGTTTGCGCTCCGGAAACCGCGTTGATGCAGATCGTCTTCTGCCATCTTTCCTTTGTCCCAGCCGCCTTCTTTTCCTTCCATGGCCTTGAGCTTGCGTTCTCTATTGGCAACCCGTTCTTGGTCCATTTGCCGTCTATCTGCTTCATTCTTGCGACGGCGTTCTGCTTCCTCTGCGCGGCGGCGGCGTACTTCCTCCATTCCCTTCTCGTAGGCAATTGCGTGAGAGCGGCTGTCTTTCTCCGCTTGCTCGAATTTGCGTGCTTTTTCGGCGGACAGAATTCGCATTCGTTCCATCTTCTCTGCGAGCTCTGTATCGGAGAGTTTGGCCCGGGGGTTTCCGCCGGAAGCTAGACGATCAACCAGGGCCGTATTGGACCCTGGACGTGCTGGAGTGGTTGTTGTAGCAGGCGCTGTGGGCGCATTGTTGGCTGCGGGATCGAAGGCAGCTGTCGGATCACTGGGCGGTGCAGATGGCCGATTGTGGGATGATCCGGCCTTCTTTGGTTGACGCTTTTGGGGTCGTTGCTGGCTCGGGGCGTGTCGTGAGTGTGCCAGACTTTTGGGGGCATTATTGGGGGCAGCCGATTGCGCAGGCTGAGGTGAGGGCGTAGCGACAGGTTGAACTTCGACTGCTACAGATTCTGGGGGAGAGTCAATGACTTCGATAGTCTGAACCTCGGTGACCGAATCACTTATGGGTTCGAAGTCGTCAGCAAACAGATCGTCGTCTGTCCTTCCATTGAATTGGTCATCCATCGTATAAGTAATTATTAATGATGCAGATACAATTGTTATGGATAAAGAGAAGATGTTTGTTGTTGTCTAATTGTAATCTGTAAATCTTCTGCGTGCAACTATAGAGAAGTGGGGAGACGAATGGCCTTAGACGCGTAAATAGGATATAAATAAGAGTACAGTACCTACTGTACGTGTACAGTAGAGCTGAGGCCCTAGGCTTATCTAAGCCAGCGGGGGGCAGGCGGTGCACCCACTTAATGCGTCAGCTCCCACCCCAAAATAGTTTAGCATTGGAAGTCTAAAGTGAGCCCCGCCATGCCCGCATTGTCTTCAGTCAATGGCCATTGTAACATAGAGATACATTGGGCTGTAGATACATCCTAGAGGTACATACGAGTAGTAGAGCTGCAAGGCTGATGAATTCATATGGTACCGATAAGATCTGATAAGACCCCTATTCCCATTGACATCGGTTACCTATCAAAAATAGATACCTACTCGTACTTTACTGTCCAGCTCAATGAAGTGGCTAGGTAACCTAGTAGGTACCACCTGCTCTACCTACTTCCTGAAATGAAATAGGTATACTTTATTAGCAGATTAATCTTATTCCAACTTGGTTGAGATGGTTGAATCTGCATGACTGGCTCTACCTACGAGCTTTCTACAAGACAACAATACCTAATCATATCTCGTGGCGCCTACAAGTAACAGCGTTTGCTCTTGGACTTTCTCTACATTGATTACATACCTACCTACATAGGTAACCACACTACGACACCATGGATGCCGACAGTGGTGTAGGGAACGCGAAACAAGAACCAGCTACCACTGTGGTTGGCTGCTCATGTTTGTCGCCAGAACCTTCGCTCGTGGTAATTGATCCAGAAGGTGATCTTACGCTTGTAGTCGGAGAAGCGAAGTGCGCACACTATTATGATGGCGCGCCCAAGCACAGCAGGGCGGAGGACAGCAAGGCGGAGGACAGCAGGGCCAAGAGCACCAAGGCCAAGGGCAAAAAGAAGCGCACCTCGGCCAAACTCCTCCCAGAAGATAGCGAAGCCAGTAACCGATCTAAACAGGAAGACGATGTGTTTCTTGAACTCCCGGTACGCTATCGTGTATGTTCCAAAACAATGTCTCGAACATGCCCGGCTTGGAAAGTACTTCTATCTGGCAAATTTGCCGAAAGGAGGCCGGCCTCTTCCTCAACTGCATCCGAGTCCGAATGGGTGGTCGCGCTTCCTGACGACAATCCAAAAACGATGGAAATTATCCTAAACATCATCCATTGCCGCTTCCAGAACGTACCTGATCCCAACAAGCCTCTCGACATGGAATCTCTATACCAGATTACCGTCTTGTGTGACAAGTATGATCTCACAGCCCTTTTGCGACCGTGGGCCCAAAGTTGGACGACAGGTATACGGAAGAATGACTTGCTTGAGGCTCCCTGGTTAGAATGGGAGCGAACAGCATGGATTTCTTGGGTACTAGGCGATCTAAATCGGTTTAGTGAGGTGGTAACTGGTTTGGTGCTAGATTCCTATCCTGGCCCAAATGGAGACCTATGCTGCAAAACCAAAAACGGTGACGACCGGCCACTCTTCACGACTACGTTGGAGCCTCCTGGCCTTGTTGGTAATTTGCCCCAGTCTAATCTACCTTACGTCCCTGTACATTCAGCTAACAGTTAAAGGCCTCATAACGGTGGGCAGACTACAAGCTATCGAAGCTTTATTGAAGTTGTACCAGGATGCAGTTGCACAACTGTTGGATGCTCCATCCAATAAAAACTGTCGCCGTACAGCCTACGTTCAATTGGTCTTCCCTCATCTCAGCGATGGCCAACAAGTCTATGATTGCCCAGCTCTGGCTTTGGGGATTATGATCAGATCTCTTGCCCGGAAGGGTTATCGTCCCTTGCCAGACCCAAAAGATGTCCCTATAGCTTTTAGAGACCTGAAGGCTAATCTGTTAAGCGTACAGACAGCAGACTGTGGCTGCATTTACACCAAGACAGTTGATATTCAGAACAAGGGTTCAAAGATGCCATTCGATACAGACTTTATCCCATTTTCACGGAGAATGGACTTAGAGATACGGGCTGAGAAGTCAGGCATCTAGTTCAACCAGCAAATCCCTGCAGATGACAGTCATCAGCTAGAGACTCCCCTAACCGTCTGGTCCCAAATCTTCTTCATTTCACCAAAAAATGTATGTCAAGGAAAAACGACGCCGTTAATCCCTTTCTGGAATTAACGGTATATATGCTATCCGCGACAATATACCTCTTGTCACCCGATCAACCAGCTCGCTCTCCAAGCGCTGGACAGCACGAATCCAGCGATCCGCGGAGGATGTTTAAGCCAGGTAACCTAGGGATGGAGGCATAAAGACTTCTAATCTGGTCTGCTAATATCTTGGGGTCGGTCCCATACTACCAAGCTTGATGTCCACGACTAGAAATATTGAAATGCTCAACTACACATGATGAATTATCAAAGTCCTGTCGCTGCGGGACTTAGAGCGGGACCCACCCTACCCGGGAAGCACCCCAATCATCGGACCTGCAAGCCCGATAGCCAATTTCCACTTCCTCACGTTTTCCCTCCCTTCATCTTTGGAGATCTAGACTTCTTAACGGCAACAAGTGGGGTAATGAATCATCGACAACGTCCAACTCCACTACCCCTGCGACTATATACCTGAGTGTATCTTAAGTTCATGATTATGAGTTCAATGTAGATAAGGTAGGTAGAGATACGTTCCTAGGAAGCATACAACATAAGTGGAGTTGGGTTCGATTCCTAACAGCGCTATTGGTATTCCGCCTATGGCTTCTTTGGTAGGTAGGCTTCTGAGACCGTTGCATGACTGACGCCAACATGCCGTATCGTCTAGGTAGTATTGCATTTGGGGGTAGATGACGGCATGGTACTCATTGGATGATGGCTTGCATTGCACTATATATGTTATCCTTGCTGTCATACCTACCTACCCTTGGTAGCATTAGATGGCTTCTATCTATTATCCATGATATTAGGGCATCTATGAAGGAGGGGGGGAGATGAGATGAGAGGAGAGGGGTCGTAAATAAATGATATAGTGGTCATTCCCACCCATCTTCCCGACCTCATACTTGGGACACCCCGACTTATTACCAGCTCATAGAGGAAGAATAAGATGCAACGAGATATTCCGGAGCGAGAAATCGTTCATAATGCCCAGGTGTGTTAGCCCACGATATATTCTAAAAGCGAAAATTAACATTAAATTTTTTTCTTGCTAACAATCATTTAGCCAGTTGGCGAATGGGCTGTAGAACAAGGCTTCACGGGCGTAGCTTTCCATCTATTAGATCAGACGAAAGCTCCCGAGGAACAAGACATCTTTACTCGGGATGAGGAGAAGAAAAGTGATGAACATCGTGTGCCGATTTCAGATGAGGATCTAGCTAAAGATGAACTTCCGGGGTGGGATGGGTAAGTCACATTACATTGAATAATAGGTTAACCTAGGTGATTGACGAGTATGGATGTAAACTAGATATGTCGAATGGGAGGATTATCCCGAAAAGAAGGAGAAAGCTCACGATATCCTGGCTTCACATGAGTTTCCACCTCCTCCGGAATTTCAACTCCAGCCTATTCCTGATACGAATCCGGTCCTTGAAGGCAAGTCAACATAACATACATGCGCATCTGGTTATATATCCGACTAACTCATAAACAGGCGTCCGATGGAAACAATGGCATCGAGCAAGTAAGACATATATACATACATTCCCTCTACCTTCCCTTTATAAATGCTAGCCGACTGACTGACTCCTATCCAAAAGTCGGCGGCCGTCTCAAGACCGTCCCGGAAGAATCATGGTCCATTGTACAAAAAGAAAAACATCCCGACATGCTACACATTCTCCAATTTCCATATAACGGCGAACCTCCCAAGAGACTAGTAACCTCGAAACCCGTCACGCCCAACGAACTACACTTTGTGCGAAATCACGGAGGGCAAGTTTAATCCCCCCTTTTTCCCTTTTCCTTTTTTCTCTTTATTAACAGGTAACTAAACCACAGAATCCCCAAAATCGACCCATCGAAATGGTCCCTCCGCATAGAAGGAAACGACCCCAACCACAACTCCTCCTCCCCAATAACCCACACCCTAACCCTCTCCGACCTGCAAAACGAAACCCTCTTCCCCCGCATGGAAAGACTAGTGACAATCCAATGCAGCGGAACCCGTCGAATCGAGCAAATCTCCCTCTACGCAGGGGAAGGCGACGAGATGATCAACGCGCCCTGGGCCGAAGGCGCCATTTCCACGGCCCGCTATACCGGCGTATCCCTCAAGAAAATCCTCAAACGATATTTCCCTTCTTCTTATCTCCAAAACAAACACATCGAACTCTTCGGCGCAGACACATACATCAAGCAATCGCGAACCATGAACTACGCCATCAGCATCCCTTATTCGAAAGTCCGGTCTGACGAGGTGATTCTCGCGTGGGAGATGAACGGGGAACCTCTCCCCTTGATCCATGGTGCGCCTGTACGTGCCGTGGTTATGGGGTATATAGGTGCGAGGAGTGTCAAGTGGCTTTATCGCGTAAGGGTGATGGGTGATGGGCCGAGTAGGAGGCCGGTGCAGAGTAGGGAGTATTTGTATTTCAATCAGCAGGTGGGCAAACATAATCAGAGGTGGACGGATGGGATTCAGATCCAGGAGATGCCTGTTAGTAGTGCTATTGTAAGTTTTTCTTTTTCCCTTTCTTTCCGCCCTTGGGGGGGGGGGGGGGGGGGGGGGGGGGGGGGGGGGGGGGGGGGGGGGGGGGGGTGGGGGGGTGGGGGGGGGGGGTGGGGTG
>MU401465.1:270309-351976 GCA_022579005.1 Poronia punctata
AATACATCTTGTGGGGCGGCTTGTGCTTAAAATCATTCATTGGCCTTGTCTTCTTTGATTTTTACTTTTTGCTTTTTGCAATTATTTCCCCCCTTGCCCCCCCCCCCCCCCCCCCCCTTTTCTTTTTGATGGTTAATGCTTGATTTGAGAAAAGATGACCCCCTGGAACAAACAAGTCGTCATCCACGCCGGAAAAATCTCCATGCGAGGCTGGGCCTATTCCGGAGGCGGTCGCTGGCCCGAAAGAGTAGAGGTCAGTGCGGACGGGGGATTCTCATGGTATGCCGTCCCCGTGGAGGACATGAGTCCCAAACATAAATTTGCTTGGAGGACGTGGCATGTCGATCTCCCTTGTGATGTCGAAGGATGGGTCGAGTTGCTTGTTAGATGTTGGGATAATAGTCTCAGGCATGTTTCTTTTTACTCTCCCCTACCTTCCTATCTTCCGGCCTAGGTATCTTGTGATGAGATGTGTCGGGCTAACGATATACTTCTCGTAGTAAGTTTATGTGGCCCTCTACTGCAATGCAAGAAGAAAAGTAAGTGAAACTGGACTGACTGACTGACTGGCTAACAAAAATAAGACACGCAACCGATCGAAGTGCGAAGTACCTGGAACTGGGGATTACACGTAACCAGCAGTGCGCACCGAGTAAGGGTCTACAGCGTCAATAAGAGTAAAGAGAGGACTAGGGCACGATTGGAAGAGTTTGAGAAGAGGGGGATTAGTTTCGCGCCTCTGACGAGACCGACCGAGTTTCCTACTATGAGCTGGGAAGAGTATGAGGATTTCTTTGCTAGGAATGGACCGCGGGATGTTGAGGAATAACTCGTTTCATAGGCTAGGGGATTGAAGGGGACGATTAAAAGGGGTTAAAAGGGCTGCAAATACCTAGGCGCCTAGGTTATGACCTAAGGTAGTATAACATGCGTTGCAAGACGTTGCAAAAACTGTGAATAGCTTCAATTTTAAAGGCAAAGGTAGGTACCTTAGGCAGTGTAACTAAATGCGTAACTACACTGTACGCCAATCGGCACCAGGTGCCTAACACTGACTGCACTACAGCAGATGCAGCACACCTCAAACATTTTGACCAAAGCAACAGAAATCATAGCAGAATCATAAACACCCAATATTGTATCAAACACCTTCAAATCCCCCCTTTAGAATAACACAATCACGCAGCACGACTCCATTCCCATCAACACAAGTACCCAGAACTTAAAACAAATAACCACATACAGGAAAGAAAAGAAAAGAAAAGAAAAAAGGGTAAAGGGGTATACACGCAGCCAAGCACCCGCCATATCTATCAACTCCAGCCCACCAAGATATAAATCATCGTATGATAGGAGACGTCAAAAGAACCTCGACAGCCTTCCGTCGTCTTTTAGACTTTATCCTCGTACTTTCCACAGTAGGCTCTTCACGACTCCTCTTCGCTCTTGTTTGAACATTCTCATCTCCATCTTCAGTCGCTTTCCGTTTAAGACGACTGCTTCTTCGGAGAGGAGCTGTGACGTGATCCGGACTAATTTTCTTTCGGGACGTTGCGAGTTGAGGAGGTGGAGGTGGGTTGTCGTTGTAAACTTTTAGTGGCAGCACTCGTTCTTTCCCTTTGCCTTTCCCGGATGGGATTTTATTTTCGGCGTCGGAATCGTCTTCAATAAGGGCTCGTATGTACCTGTTTGGCTGACGAGGGGAGGATGCTCGGGGACGGACTGGTGTAGGTGATCCCGGTAATTTCTCCACGTCTTCCTCCCACTTAACCCATCTCTCTGGCGCATTTGGTCCAGTAGGTCTCGGCTCGGGGGTCATTGAAAGAACCCGAAAGGGAGGAGAAGGAGAAGTGGTAGATCGGGGTTCCTGCTTTATCGTTGGTAAATGTCTGGGTGCGGCGAATGGGCCTGCGGGAGAACCATGATGGAATGGTGGAATTGATGGATGTCCCAGTGCTGCTTTTCTCCAGGCCGGAGGACTGTAGGGATATTGTGCCTCTAGTGTTTCACGGACACTGGTAAAAGCTGGCTGGCTTTCATCAACTATCGTGCTGGGTGTTAGGGATCTGATTCTCCGCAGGCTTGGATCAAGGAACGCTCCCAGGCTGCCTGGCTCCGATTCATGTTGATCTTGCGTGTGGAAATGTGCTTCAAGTGGGAGGGCGTCGGCAATGTCGGATTCGAGCAATTTGTCGTTTACATAAGGACACGGACACAAGTCTTGACGGAGTCTATCCCCTTGGCTTGTCTCGTGATACCATGACGTGCCAGGAAGTACACCCCATCTATCATTCCATAACCCAATCGTCTGCCACTGCTTCTTTACTTCGTAGTAAGATTTCGTGTTAAGCCCATCTGAAATCGATGCAATGGGCGTCCAAATAGTGTCCGGAGAAGGATCCCTTGTCATATCGCTCTCAAACGCGACTTCCGCGATAAACATATTTAAAGGGCGAGATGCGTCATTCCTTAGTTTCCGCTGGCTGGTCTCCTTTCTCGAAGCAGCCCCTTGCGGGTGGCTGAGAGGGGGGACACTCCCGATAGTCCTATATATACTGGAATCCCCTAGTGGTCCGTCTTCAAGCCCGTAGGCTTCGTCTTCGTGTTTCCAACCGCTAAAAACCCCTTCCGACGGGATAGAATCAATCCATTCGTCTCGCCAAATGCCTTGATCGATCCAGCCATCTTTCACGATTTGCTGTGCGTATGTGCTTTGTGATGTGCCGTCTGTCACGGAACGCTGTGAACGACCGAACAGACGTTCCTCCACTTTACGGCTCAGCCGGTGGAATTGTCGGGAAGGTTTGGATTCGTTGTAGCGATGTATGAGTTCTCGTACACGATTCTCACAGCGCTCCCACGCTCTCTTGCGTCCTCCTAGGGTGTTCACTTCGGTCATATCTTGAAACGGTGTTTGTACCTGCGATGGGTGTGGATATGATGACATTTGTTGTTGCTCGTGCCAGTCGGGGGGTTGATTCTCAATGTCCTCGGGGTCAAGAAGAGTGTCGGGAGTCAGCTCTCCAAGTGGAGCACGGTTAGCTGTACGACGAAAGTGGGTTGTGGACATCTCGTCTACGAGGATATAAGATTTTGATTCGATAGATAATGGTGCTATGTCGGAAAGAAAGAGATGAGTAACAGATCATGTTTTGACCGGACATACTTATAATAACAAAGCGGTCTCTGTGCGGTCCCAAGGCCATTAGGTACTCTTCAAGCACTCAAATTTCCACTTCTTAGCAGGACCGCTGTCGGGGCGGCAAGACGGGACGAATAATATTCATGTGTTGAGGATGAAACTATTAGGGCTGAAAGCGCGGCTATAGTCTGAGTCAGTGTTGTTTCGTCACTCGTCTTCGTTGGTTAGGTCTCTTTCACTTTTCAGTCCCGAGCGCCTAACTGGTAGCCTCACATACCTGAAATGGCGTTGAGCAAAATCTCCCTTGCTTCGTCTTGCCGTTGGGCCCCTGAGCTACCAGCGAACGACAAAGCCGGAGGTGTGGTACAGGACCCACGCAGTGAACATATTTCAAACTGCAAAATTAGAGACTTGCGCCAACAGTGAAATGCTGCTAGTGCCCCTTCGCAGCCATCAAAACTGCACAGCTCATGTCGGCTCACACGAATCGCGCGAGTATAAGGCTGCGAAAAGTAGCAGCATACGTTGAAACAGGAGCCGCAGTGCTCTCGGGGGGTAATAGGAGCCGAGAGGCTGCCATAACGCGTCTAGGAGATGACTGCATGATACAACCCTTTAGCACAAATACGGCGGCGCTTAGAGAATTCTCCGGACTTGTCCCCAGTAACACTCGGTTGGTACTTAGCGAGGGAGATCCACGAACTACCTAGTTCATCACAGCCCCGGTGACACTGCATAGTGAACCAAAGAGTGCCGTCTCCGTCGTGTGATAAGCTGTGGCTTATACAAGGCCATCGAGAGCCTGATGTGGGGGTACGTCCTTTGTGAGCAACATGTCTTGGAATATCGGCGGGGCAATATGCTGTGTTGCCGAAACAGTACTGTTTGCCTATATTGTGAGTGGCCGGCGATGGTGCCAGCGGAGTCTTGTACGATATGTTGCCGTACTGTCGGTGTGTAAAGTGTTTTGGAGCCCCCTCAAGTGAGAAGCTGCTCTTGCCAGGGTTAGGTCCCCGCACGACGCCCGCCTTCTGAGGAGGTAGTGCGCAGTGTATCAGACCCAGGATTACCCCGGAATTATCATGATTTAGGGGGGGAGAGCACCCAGCCTAGGATTGTAGACCAATGTAAGGGGTTATTCAAAATTGCCCTTTCATCTGGGCTCCGTGCTTTTGGGGGCTCTGCTAATATGAGCGGCTGACTTTCATCTCCCTGCATATGCGGGCGTCCTCATATCCACGCCAACTAGCAACCTATTACGAAGGAGCGATAAAGAAGTAAGCGTCTGGTTTAGTCAATAGGAAGCCATTCGATGCCCAAATTTTCGATCAGGCTGTCGATGCGCCATCCAGCTACCCTCACTTTACGGAGGCATTGCAATATGTCACGCTGTTCAGGGGCCCCCACGGTTTGCCGCGCAGCATGTACAAAGGCTGCGATCAGCAGCGGATCCCAACAACCAGACTCGCTATAGATGGCGATGCCACATACGCGTCTAACATGATGAATGATAGACTCCGTCTGTACGCATAAGCTACCCATTTCCAGTGCCTCGGAAAATGGTACTGACTCAGGGGGCTTGCATGAAAGAAGTATGGACATTGCGGTGTGGTAGAGCACGCTGGAAGATACAGCCGCCCCGTTACTGAAGAGAACTGCCGGGAAGCCATCTCCGGCTTCTGATTCGAAGAGCGGTGCAAAGTCAAATGGGCGGCAGTCGTGCCATGCACGCAGCTGCTCTATTAGTTCTGTCCAGTGGACTATTCGAGCCCCTGCTGGAGACTCTGTTTCAATAGGTTCGCCCGGGGAAAATGCAAAAATCATCGCGTCTATGAGCAACTTTATGCAACATAGAGACGAATATAGCATCTGTCGTGATGGATCGGCGCTAGTCCTGTAAGTATCCGACTGGTCAAGGATGTGCGATATTAGTTCGGGCATGAGTATCGGTGCTCTACGATGCATGAGACAATATGCGACCTCTGAATCCGTGTCTGTCAGCAAACATGTGACTCACTCCTATAACGCAGAAAACGGATCGTCTTCGGTCTTCCGACTGCACAATGACATACCAAGTCTGAGTAACAGTATAAGGAATGCTAACCACATGTCCCGCTCTGCCGTCTCGGAAAACTCAAATTTGCGAAAGTAAAGAAACGCGCCGTTCCCATGAAAGCCAAGTTCCCAAGTGTCTGGCACCTTATCGACGAAGAGCAGCGTCCTGGCCATGGCGAAACAGCCTATGTTCTCGAGGGCGGCGGCTGGCAACTCTTGGCTAGGTGGGTTCATCATAGAACGGAAATGCGATATGCCTGCCTGTCGACGCGAGACGTTTTCCGATGGACGGTTGGCACATGCCGCCGAGAGCTGAAGAAGACCCTCTAGGAGAGGAGGTGTGTTCATGGCTAATCTGATGACACTCTTGCCGAAAGTTTTTCGCTCGTCATAGATGTCGAGCTATTGAGCGTGACGGGTGAGGTTCTGAACAAGAATAACTGATGGAAGGCAGGCAGCGAGTGGCTTACCCAAGGAGCGACATGGTGGCTATAAAACTTTAGCAGTTCAATTTCCGCCGGAGAAAGTGAGACTTTCTGAGCAAGCGGTGGGCCACGGTCTTGTATTAAAGATGGTTTCTTTTGTAGTGGCTCGGGTGACGCAATTCCGGGTTTGGCACATTCATTCCCTGCTCGGTTACCAGCCCGGTTGTGGAGAGTCATCGGGCGAGGTTCGGGCTCAAGACGGAACTGTATCGCGATCAGCTCCGGGTTAGTCATACATATCAGCAATCTGCACTTACCTCTATTGCACGATATGCAGTTGGTTTCATCCCAGAATCCCCCGGCAACGTCAAAGAATTGTTAGCCTTGAAGGACACATGCGTGGTAGCGTACTTGCATGCCGAGTTAGCATCAGCACAGCGCTTGCATCGTGGCTTCCCCTCATCGCCTGCTTCCGCGCACAAAGTGTCAGAACATGTACTTTCATCCTATTTCAACCATGGTGAGACGATCGGCGGTTTCTCACATTTGCGATGTTGTGCGCGACATCGTCCACAGCCCGTCCGGGTGCGTTTGTGTTTTTGTCGAGGGCTCATTCTCATTCGCGGTGCGCACTGCGGACATCCTGAATAGAAGGGCGACTGTCAAATCCCCGGACACGAGGATACATATGGATTGCCATACAGTAAAACACCTCTCGTGGCGATTTACTATCTCCCATCTCGTACCCACGACAAAAGTAACCCAGATACTTTCATCTTTGCGAGAGTGCGGTTAACTTTGCCAACCTTGGCATTCACCCTGCTTTGGTAAGCTTGACGCGGGTCCACATGCCCGATTTGACGTTCAAGCGGCTCGCATTACCGCTTTGGGACCATGTTGTCACTTGGCTTTGAAATCGTCTTCTATGAAACTATTTCCACTACGATTTTGCAGGCGGAACAGAACATGATGACAAACATAGCCCCAAATATCGTTTTTATAACTCCTAGATGTGGTTATTCCCCTATGGAACCCTGAGAATGACATCCTTAAGGACCAAGTCCCATCGGGCTATAAAGAACCAGACTATGTCACCCTTAACCTGACATACCTAGTCGAACCTCCACGCCACTTACACGCAATATCACAAAACACATCAACTTCCCCTTATAAAACCTTCACAATGACAACCATCTCCCAAACAATGAAAGCATGGATCTACTCCAAACCCGGCCAAGTCACCAACGTCCTCCGCCTCGAACCTCACTACCCAACACCTCCCGCCCCCAAACAAAACGAAATCATGATCCGCATCTCATACGTATCCCTCAACCCGGGAGACGCCAAGATGATAATCAAGCCTATCCCCTTTCGCAAATCCGCCATTGCCGGAATGGACTTTGTCGGCGAAATCGTCCAACTTGGACCTTCTCCTTCTCCTTCTTCCCAAAACTATCTACGAGTAGGGAGTATCGTCGCAGGCACGGTACCCATGACATCTATCCTCTACGGAGCAGGTTCTCTCGCCGAATACCTCGTCGTCCCAACCCACGCAGTCGTCGAGAAACCCGAGACTCTCGAGGAACCCGCTGCCGCAGGCCTTCTGGGCATTGTAGGCCAGACAGGCGTCACGATTCTCCGCGCTGCTGGTTTAAAAAAGGGCGATTCCGTCTTGGTGAATGGGGCTAGTGGAGGCGTGGGTTGTGTCCTGGTCCAGATTTTACGGGGCAAGGGGGTCCGTGTCACCGGTGTTTGTTCGGGGAGGAATGAGGCTTTGGTTCGGAGGCTTGGTGCTGATGAGGTGATATTCATTCCACAATTCCCCCCCCCCCCCCCCCTCCTTTTTTTTCTCCCCCTCATCCAGGTTGTAAAATTTCTGACGATTTTCCTTTGGGCTACTTTCAAGGTTATTGATTACACGCTCCACAAAAACCTCTACGACCACCTTACCTCTTCTCGCTACTCGTTCGACGCCATCATCGACTGCGTAGGCGATGATTCACTCTACTTTCGCTCACCGGGATATCTCAAAGTCGACGGCAAGTACCATAGTATTGACAAAGGACCCTTTGGTTTCATCGCCGCGTTCAAGTTTAATTACTTGCCTGCTTTTCTCGGAGGACGGGGAGTGTCGAGGAGAAGATACGAGAGTGTTTTTAGTAATCCGGCCGGATCTTCGGCAAAGGAGGTCGTGGAGTTGTTTGAGAAGGGAGATGTTAAGGAACTTCCTATTGATTCTATATTTGGGATGGATGATGTTTTGCAGGTTAGTCTATTGTCTTGATTGCAGTGTGGTGTTTTGGATCCTGCTAAGCTAACGTAACCTGACTGACTACCTTGTAAAGGCATTCGATAAGTTGGCGACGAAGAGGGCGGTTGGGAAAATTCTTGTCAAGGTGGATGGGAGTAGATAGCACATGAGCTTGATATGTCCTGTCCGCAGGTCTAACCAGGGGTAAAGGTATTGGATCTAACCCTGTTGTGCATTTTGATATACACTTTGATAGACTTACTGTCGTTTGGGAGCAAAGCCACGAGAAGCAAATGTTATCCAATATTTCGACTGTTTCGTGCCTACTTTCTCAGATCCTTTTGCCAAGAGACAGTGATATTTGTACATGATAAAAAGAAACAAAATTTCAAATGAGGAAGACGCCGCCGTGACATTTTAAAACATTACACCTATCCCCTCCAAAATAAGTCGACCTGATTTAGCTTTTTTGCCTTTATATTATCCACCGTCATCCCTCCATTCGGCCTAAAAAACTAGGTTAGATACCTACTCTTATTTCCTTGTATATGCCACATTTGGAGCTCCGCCATATTTGAATACGACACTGTCTAGTCATGTCCTGGTAAACTCTTAACCACGAGATTCTTGCCGGCCGTCGTCATGGGGAGATGGAATTCCAATTACGCATCATCTGTTTTAAACCATGGGTGCCTGATTATATACTTTCTAAAGAGCTATCAGCAGATGCAACTCCACCGCCGACAACACAAAAGATTGCCAATGTGATGGATGGAAGTAGAAAACAAGGTTTCAAAGACAGAAGCTTCACATCTTCCTCACCTATTTACCTGATTTTTATTACAAAGGGAGCATACATACTTGATGTTTTATAAAATATGGATAATGTAGTATATCCTCGTCACTGCCACTGTCTACCTACACATTATGAAACGCATACGCAATGTAAGTAACTACGAAATCGACAAGAGAACCACAAAGGCAATATTCTTGATGCCTAAGTACCTTACCATGACACCCCGGCCGACGTAGCAGAATAAACCGTGATACAATACCAATCAGAATGGATACAGTCCAGTACTTGTAACACATCTTACTTGGTAACAACTCCTGCGCAACGTCAAGCTTGTATTTTGTGACTGTGACTGTGGCTGTGACACTGTGATGCACTTACTCACTACCATACCTATCACATCACCCCTTTCTTGAGGAACAGGTAGGTAAAATACTCGTGTTGCGGAGAACACTGAGGGGTAGATAGCTAAGTACCTAGCCAGCCAAGCGCCGACATCGGTAACAACAACAATGACACACCACCAATTAAATTATAGATCATCCACGAACACAGAGAAATCCAACGGTATACGCTCCCCCATCCAGATAGCCCTCTCGGAATGATTCCTCAACTCGACGGCCGCCTCCCCTCCTTCCTCGTCCGTGTTCGGATGGATCAGGGCCGAGAGCGGGCCGCGCCAGACGGCGAGCCACGGGATGAAAGCCCCGAATTCCGCCGGCGAGTGCAGGTTTACCTCGAACATGGCTACCGGGTGGGGCCCGATCGGCCGGTCCCAGAACGAATATATTTCGAGTTCGGGAACTAAGTAATTCGGTTCGGCATTAATGAAGAACCGCGGGCGTGGGGCAAGGGGGAAAAAAAGGAAGGGAAAAGAAAACTTACATTCTCGTCTGATACGTTCCCAAAGTGCTTTTGCATATTCCTTTTGTTGCTTATTTGTCTGGTAATAATAGATATGAACGTCGCTTATTAACCCCGCTCTGTTAGTTAAAGGTACCTAGGAAGAGGAACACGAGCTAAGATGAAAATAAAAATAAAAGAAATAACTGACAAGCCTCCTCGTTTGCTCTTGTCAATCGGATCCGGAAACTTTTCATACGCATCACTCAGCTTGTCGCTTGGAAGATTCACATAACTTTTGCCGTCCGCCTTTCGCTCCTCGGGGAGCGCTGTAGCGTTCTCGTATCCCGCTAGGGGTGAAGGATATGTGTATTTCTGGATCAGCGGCATCATTCGGTTGAATACTTTCGAGGGTGAGATGCGTTGAATCGTGAAAAGATGGTGTTCCGGACAAGAAAGCTTAGATAATGACGTATTTGCACTTTCCCACTTCTTGCCAAGTATTATATGTACGGTCGAAAACGCGGACGCGGATAGGATGTAAAAGTGTGGAGACGCCACAAACGATATTCGCCATAGGTCCGTCGCGTTGTCTAATCAGGGGCGAGGGCCAGCCCGGCCCGGCCCGGCCGAAAATGTCAAAATTTCACGTGCTGGCGGGGGTCTTCGACACATCCGCGATCGCAGGGTCGGAATATAGTCTCGAGTGGTCCGAACTGTCAATGATTTATCATCTAATATTAATCAAGAGACCAGATATCAATTTTTTTTTCGCCTTTCGATCGATGGAGGATGATATCGTCGGCGCCGGCTCCATCTGATTCCTGAGCAGATTGTCGACGCTAGCAGCAAAATACTCCCCTATTCGTCATATCCGTAGTGGCAACCTACTGCGCTTCCGAAATCATAGCCATTACTGAATGATGCTGGATTCGCCTGTCTGATGAAGTGCTATGTTTGAAGTTTGTTCGAATTTCGTATTGGTGTTTCGATAATCATCGGTGGCCCAGATAAATCCAAGGCATAACACGGGGAAGGATGGAACATAGTTGCCTCAGACGATATCCAATCGATGGCTCGATTTCGTGGGATGTAGGATGAAAGTGATGATTCACTATTTGCGCGATGCAAAGGATGGGATTCGTTTCGGTGAGGACTTTGTCAGTCGTGATGTTCATTAATATACTAAGCTCTGTAGACGGTACCGAGGTATCTGACTATGTAATTGTAATCCTGTTTAAATTAGCCTTTTAACTCGGAGTGTAGACTAGGTATCAAGTTGAAAATGTGTTTGTGACTTACCAAGTAGATATTTACCAGCTGAGTACTAGATACTTTCAAGCACCATATTCAAGTGTCAGTCTGTCAGGAAGTTCGTTTCCGCCGCGTGAAATGTCGAGTGCCGCTTGGGCTCCCATCATGTCATAACTGGACATCCATTGTCCTTCTACTAATTCTTTCAATATTCCCAGGCCAAACCCTTGGATAAGAATTGTGTATAGGGTCTGATCGGGAGCAAACTTGAAAGAATGTCAGTGGAAACTGGCCTCTTAGTATCACGTGAGACGTGGCGTATTTCGAAGTAGTTATTCCTTCAAGTTAGGCTGGATGCGCTACTTTCTCGGTCAGGGGTGTCGCTTGCCCCATCGGAGCAAAGTGTCCCAGTCTCCAGATGAGCGGCAGAAATGAAACCAATAGGGAAGTATAATTACTAAATACCCCTGATTTCAGTAAATACCAGCTTCTCAGAGGATGCTGATATGATCCACCGAAAGTACTTTACGAAAACTGGACTGTATCGGTATTAGCATGTTATTGGCATCTTGATACCTCATGCAAGATACCACGATAGTAATAAGGCGAGACCGATCTATGCCGGCACCTTGAGGTAAAGAAGCCCATAGGTTATCCGACGTAGGGGTAGAGAATCGCGATGACTGCCTGCTGGGATCTTCAGGACATAAACATCGGTTCATACTTGCATGTGTACAGTGCAGTGGTGAGATACCATCGGTGGAGCAGAGGTCAGGTTCACAATGTAAGTACTAAAAAGTCGTACGATTTGTAGAGCCATCCTCGGCCTAAGAGAGAGCGAAGCCTATGCTTACAGGATGCGCATACGGCCCTTTGTTTGACACTTGGCGATTCGCTACTACCTTTCATGCATTTCTTCTGGGTGGTGCCATCCCTTACGGAGGCCATAAATTCGCGGCACCCGGGATATAATCACGGAAGGTGACATGCACAGCACATCTTGGTCGACCAGTTGGGTTGCTGGTTGGCCGAGGATGGCCATGGAATCGTGATTCACTACTGGCAAGGACGTCCTCTTGGAAAAGACCCTGCGTCGGCTATAAGTTAGTCTATGCTTGTGTATAGCTGTCAGACTTCTACACGTAATTTTGTGTAGCGCCATCTGGGGATGAGGGAGAGTGGGAAAGAAAAGGGGTAAACGACAGGAAATAAAATCCTCGCCTAGTATACCTAACAGGTATAACAAGTATCCGTAAGGATTAGAGGCCCTAAAATGTGATTTAAAGGACACTAAGCCTTAACGGCCGGAAGACGCCTAGGCACGGATCGCTGACGGATCATGGTGAGACGAGGATAACGATCATATTGGCTGCTATTTTCGCCGAGAGGAGTTCGCCATCCCCCGGGCATGAGACAGAAAGCAACATGGCAGAGGACATACCTGAACTCAGCGCTGCGTTTAAACGTTTATGTCGTATTTGGTCATACACACCCTAGCAGTGCCTAGGAAGCTGAGGAATTTGAGGAACTTGAGAAATCTGATCATATCGGCAAGGAAGAAAGTACTGTGTGGATAATAATAGCGAACGGTCTAAAGGGTCTCGAGCTTTGACTTGCATATCGTGCCTATTTTTGTTTACAGGCTGCCCTGGATTGTCATCTCACTCTGTAGAAGCGAAGTCGTTGCTTATTCTGTACACCTCTACCGATGATATTTCCTTTTGCCTGTCCCTTGTAGGCTCCAGACGGTCCGTCGTATCGTAGTAGCCAGAGGGGGATGTGGCGAGATAATTTACGCCACAACGCGGCTTGGCGGGCTAGGTAATCTGTATATGCAGTAACGCCCCAATGAGAAGGAGACTGGCAGGTGCTGCCACTGGGGTAGCTACCGTAGAAGTTTGCACAGGTTCCCTCTAGGATATCTTCTACTCGTAGAGCGGGAAATATCCGGAAAGGCAGAAGGAAGGGCGCTCAAATATTGGGAACCATCCGGGCCTCTATGGGGAGGAGGACGGCCGCAAGGATGTTGAAATACGAGTAAAGACTACCTCCTATACAGCCACACATCAACTAAACTAACTAAACTCGATGTTTGCTATTAAACGTTTTATACGGCGAATCATCAAGTAACTGGTTTTTGGAAGGTACCATACAGTGATAAGGCTGAAGTTGATTGTATGTGTCGGTATGTCTACAAGAAGGTTTGTATCTTATGTGCCGTGAAGTAGTTTCTTGATATCGCATACCTACATATATCCTTACATACAGTACATGTAATCTAACGTTTATGTACAAATCACAGATTATTCTGCTTACGAGTACAAACGGCATTTGCCTGACCGAATTATTCCGACTTCTTGGTGGAGGGAGGCTAGTGATTCGATAGGCTTCCCCGTACCGACTGGGTACCTCTCATGATGCTTTTAAGTAAAGTGTACGTTTTCTAAAAGCGATATGTGGCGTATTGTGTGATGATCTCCGAACCGTCGTGGCCAATGAGAAACTTGAAACACAAAGCTCCAGCCAATTGTAGGTCGTCAGGGTCTAGACTACGACTAGCCTACCCAGAGCTTACTCGACAGACCTTACAGGATCCCTGTCCGACAACGCAGGCCTCATACGATGTCTCCATCCAGCCTTGCATATGGCCTGATCTCCCCACTTGGGCACATTGCTGGGCCAGGTGCCCTGACAGGACCCCGATCTGGCCCAGTCTGCCGACTTCTCTTTCAACAGCACAATCAATGAATGTCAATTTTTCTTATCTCGATTTTGCGACGATAACAAGTTATGATGGCGCATGATGATGTTATGCATGTGAACCTGGGCGGGTATACAACATCATGCGCATAGAAAGGTATATTGGTAAACTTGAGATTTTCAGGTTTACAGAACTTTGGAATAGATGCATAAACAAGTGTACCTACCTTTGCACATCTAATAGGACGATTAAGTAGCATGTGGTTACCCTTTTGGAGGACTGCGGACAGAAGTAGAAACAACCTACGGCAGTGTACCCCTCGTCCCGTTTTTCAAGATGAGATTGACACCTCAATTATCCTCTCGGGTACAACGGTGTGGCCTTGATGTATTTCTCATCTTTACCTACCCCCGTTCCGGCTCCGCTTTAGTCTCCAAGGAAGCAAAGTCAGGCCACAATGACCCTTTCCCCGACACAAACTGTGGCAATATTTCTCGTTTCTAGCAGAGCTCGAGTCGCACTACCTGTTTGTTGCTACCGTGGCACAACGTCACCAGAGCTCACCAGCGTTCATTCCTCGGCCGTATGTCTTAGTTTCTTGGTGTAGGTACGTATTGACAATAAATATCGAGCAAATAATTCTCCTAGCTAGATCCCATTAGACGCTGTAAAAGTTTGAACGGTGTCGAGAGACGTAACTACTCCTTCTTCTCATGGCCATTTACGTGTATGGACGGTACACCCAGGCACGCAGAAGCGCCATATATGGCGGGGTACTAAGTATCCGACAGGTTCACCCCGTTTTTTGCTATTTCATACATCTAAAATGTTGGTAACCAGGCCAAGGAGCTTGTGGGAACAAAGACTCCGGGGCAGGATACAAATAATATGCTAATGCTAGCTGAATCATCGTCCGTTCTTAGTAGTCTAGTGCCGATGCCACTACCAATCAAACAAAATGTCGCTCAGGAAAAAGCAGGTGCAGCCAGGGGATCGCAAGCTTCGGGTCAAGTGCAGTAGGAGAACCACAGTAAAAGACAACAATCTCATGTCCAAGATACAGGAGCTAGGGTGATAGCTTTGCCTTGGGTGCAGCAAGCTCCAGCAAAATCCCACTGGCATTTCCCGTCCTGGGACCACAATTCCTCGCAATTACGATACCTTGCGCAACAATCCCATCCTGCACGCAAGTATCCCATCTTCTTGCCATGTCCCATGTCGATGCTACGCCACGCCACACCCTTTTCTCTTCCCGAGGCCTCGACTCTGACATTCACCTTGATCTGCCTACAGTATAGAAATACTGGATAGGTAATTAGGTGAAGATACGTTTTTTGTAACTTCTCGGTTCTCTGCCTCTTAATATACCACAACTACCCTGTACCGGCCTCGACACAACACCGTAGCTCTCAGCCTCCCACCACGTATTACCTCCCATTCATATCACAGACACGACACTTCCTGTACATGTCAACCATCCGCCTGCGTTAGACAGCTAAGAAACTTTCTCAACGATATTTGTAGGCTTTGACTTTTAGTCTGAACCTGATTGCAAATTTCCGTGCTGTGTAACGGGAGACGTGAGCCCCTTGTCATGGGCCCTTGGGAATAAGTACGTTAGTATAACTTTCTGGCTTCACAATCTGCCCATAACCCACTACTCGCAACCCATAACCCACCCAAAGTCACGAAGCTACGAAAGTCACTGCCCATTTACCATGATTTGTGGCAACGACTTATGTACATGCCATGCTGGAAGGCCGATCTTGCTGCTATAGTTGGCAGCTAAAGGTACATGTACACGTAGAATCCTGTTATAAGCATCAAAGTCATCGATCTTGTACCTACCTACCTACAAACCTACATACCTGTTACGTCTCTGAGTGCACTGGACACTCTCGGCAAGTACTGTTTCCCGCCGTCACCAAAGTGTCAGGCCATTTTTGTGCTCGCTTCTCCCCAGCTTCGGGCGGTCTCGGCCATTGCCCGGTATTAGGGTACTGTAGGTAATCGGCTCTGTGCACTGAAGGCCAGCAATTCTTCGGAGAGAAAGCCGAGCGTTTCGCTTTGGGGAAGGAATACCTATTACCTGATATCCGGTCAATTATCTGACCTCGTGGTTGCATTTCTATCTCTATCCTATCTCTTCAGGAATAATCTGTATCCTGTCCGTTTCAGCGTCCTTTCAACACATCCGAATTTCTCCGCCTGCCGAAACTTTGTCGTCCCATACAAGAAGAGCGTATATGCTCATTATTGTGTTTCAGTGTTTCACACCCCTAGCACTCTCGCTCCGCATCACATATATTGCACCGATCTTTACCCTTTCCCCTTGGTCAGGCAGAAGAGACTTACAAAGCCTCATGTGGCTTCTAATGTAGTTAACGCTGCCAACTAAAAGGACCGGAATTGCACCTGCCGTATATTCGACACAACCGCCGTACAGTGTTATAACAACCTAGAATTCCTCAAAACAGAGCCACCACCCGCAACTGCCTGATCCATCCACATTACTCTATGGGACCGCCAAGAACATAATAGGAATCCAACGTGTCCCATCGGAACCCAACTGCCAGTCTATCAACGCCAGAGTCAATTTATCGCTGAAAACATACCCTGGTCGTTACACCATCGCAGTCAGCCCAGCGGATCCCATCATTAATAGACCATACCCAGTCAAAGCCCTTAACGGCCTCGTCTTCACTTACTAGGGAAGCCGTCATGGATGCACGTGTCATGCAAGACATTGACGACTACCCTTCTTCTTGTGTTAACGTGAGTGCGCCCGTTTGATGATTGTTCTTTGGAGTATACGGTATACCACCGCGCCCTCGTCTCACCCCGGGGTTTCCTGGGGCTCCCAGCATCGACCCTATTCCCAGGTAGTGACCTCCCGCGGGGCGTTGTAATCACTGATAGGTTGTAGGGTGCTGAGCCATTCTTCGATAACAACTCCAGAGACTTCACGCAACAGTTTGCATCGATCAACTTCTGGGACAATCTAGAAGAGTCGTCCGGTTCTAGTTTTGTCAACTCAGTAGCGGCCTCCGTAGCACTGCACACGCCAAGCACATCCGCCAACTCACCAACCTCTAACCCGCCCGCAGAGCTACCCAACAACTCAAATTACCAGTCCCACAAGCACGGCATTCTGCGCAACTCCGTCCCCAAGAAGCGGAGGTGCTCGGGAGAATCCAAGTCATCTAGGTTCTATCAAGATCCATCTGCACTCGATTGCTCGGATTACTGGCTTCGCTTCGATAGCGAAGATGAGAGCCCAGGGCGGCTATTCGAGTACCAAAACCAAGTCAATAGACCCGTAGGTTCCAACCGCCCCCGCAGAAGTTGTATGGTGGAAGATCGGTGGTGGGCCGACGGTTTAGCTGAACGCTGCTGAGACTTCCGCTGATGCGCAGGTCAGATCGCCGAGCCTAACCCGTCGTCTAATCAGAACCAGCACGATCGGGACGGCCAACGACGCAACCAAGGTGGCCTATCCACCACTGACAAGCGAAACCATCGACGATAGCGCTTTGGATCAAGCGCTCTCAGATGATGATGAGGTATACTCGATGCCTCTGGCCCACGAATTAGGAACAGCGGCCACCGGCACACCAGCCCCGCCTCCCGAGGTCGAGGAGAGACTTTACTCTACCCCTTTAAGCTGGGAACCGCCTCGACCGGGTTATCACATGAATTACGTTGATACGAACATGCCACTTACCGACGTAGAGCGGCAACGCCTCCTAAGTATTGCCTTGGGAACAGGCTCGATGGTACCACAACGGGTGGTTGGGCCGCCGATCCCGGCCGAGTTTTACTTCGAAGGAGCACAAAAACGTTCGGAGACACCAGGAAACGTACCGGAACGAAAACATCGAAGCCAGACAACAAAACCAAGCGGGCCACCAAGTAAAGATTCGTCGGATACGGCGGAAAAGCCAAGGGAAAAACCGAAAAGTAGTGAGCGAGCAGCGCACAATGACATCGAGAGAAAATACCGCACAAACTTGAAAGATAAGATAGCCGAACTACGTGACGCTGTACCCTCTCTGCGTTCCATGTCAGGAGAGGACGATCCGGGCGTGCTGGCGGGCTCATCCAGGACGGCGCCAAAGGTGAGCAAGGTGGGTTTCTCACGGCTGCCCATCTCTTTTGCGGCGATATCAGTTAACATGAAATGGTAGGGGACCGTCCTAACCAAAGCAACCGAATACATCCATCAACTGGAGCGACGGAACCGATCGGCCGCACAGAAGAACGAGGAACTAGCGCAGAGACTCCGAGCCTTTGAACAACTCTTTGGGACGGTTCCTAGTTCTAACTGGCGGCTTCAGGGCTATGGAGGTCCGGTCTATAATCAGCGTTTCTGATGAAACTTCGAACTACTTATATTCGCAAGCTTTCCGCAGGTCGAAGCAGCACAGAATGTGTTGACAACACTAGGTCCACGGTATGAGGGCATCATGTTGGTATTTTTTCGGCACAGGCGTCATGGGAACAACAAAACGGGCGGTATACTCAGCTCACATTTCAGCTTTTTTCATCATGAAGGCATATGAATGAAACCAAGGAGGATAAAGAAAGTACACGCAGGCCAAAAGGCCGCATGACGTCATTTATTACGTCGTCAAACGTTCAACGATTCGTTACGGTTGCTTCTTACCCTATATACCCATCGGATTTATGGCGAGATACATAACTCACATGAACGAATTTTTACTATTTGGCACACGATCTGGCTTATCCGCGTTGCTTTACACTACAAAAGTGCGTTTTTCTTCAAAAAAATCCCAAGATTTGCCGGGAACATGTGGAGGAGATGGATTGTATACACATAGACGTCCATATACCTTATCTACCAACACATATATCCAATGACATGAACCATGCTATGCGGCTCTTGGAGGTGAGGGGTGTGTTCCCCAAGGTCCGGTCTCGTATATATTTCCTCTTTTCGTAAGAGCAGCGGTAAAGCTCAATTTGATTGAAGGAAAAATACGCATGGTTCTTTGCTGCTGCATTGTCACTGACTAGATACCACCGAAATACTACCGCCAACCCACACTGGCTGCCTGGTAAGTAGAAATATCACACATGTGTTCCGGGTCGGCAACGTTGCCCAGACTGGGTCTATTAATAATATACAAGGAATAAAATTGCACCACACCATGTCCATGACAAGACAAAGTCCGATGGAAAGGCCTTGACTCCTAAAGCCTGCTTAAACATAGACCAAGTGTTCAGCTCCGGAGAGCTTCGATATCATCAACCTCCTTAACCGCCTCGGTGGTAAGGACGAAGGGGTTATCATCGCCGATAGCAACACTATCTTCGATACGCACGCCCAATCCACGGAAGTGTTTGGGAAATCTGTCGTCATCGGGCACATAAACGCCAGGCTCGATGGTAATGCAATGACCCTCCTTTAGGACGACGTTTCGCGGGTATCCCGGCACGTCATGGACGTCCAGCCCAATGTAATGGCCCACGTGGTGGGGGAATAGCTTATCCATGACATTTCCGCCGAGGTCGAAACCGAGCTGCACCAGCTCCTCGCGCAGGGCGCGTTCCGTGATTCCGTGTAGTTGGTCGAGCGTGAGGTTAGCGCTGGCGCGGCATAGGGATACGGAGGCGCGTTGGGCCTTTAGCACGGCGTTGTAGAGATCGCGCTGGGCGGGGGTGAATCTTCCCGATACGGGCCACGTGCGGGTGATGTCGGTTACGTAGGTGCCGTATTCGCCGCCGGCGTCGACGAGGACGGTCTCTTCCGGATCCAAGGGCGCGTTGTTGAGCACGTAGTGGATTAGGAGACCTCTCGATCCGCCGGCTACCACGGGTATGTACGCCTGCCCGTCGAGCCCGGACATCTGGTAGGTGTACTCGAGAAAGGCGGCGAGTTCTTTCTCCGTGGTCCAGGATCGGCGCATGGCGGCCGTCAGGGCGCGGCCCGAGTCCCGCCCCGCGCGCCGCATGCAGGCGATCTCGGCGGAGGATTTGATGGCGCGGAGAGCGTTGATGTGCGTTTTCAACGGGCTGTAGGCGGAGATGTTCGGGGCGGAAAGTCGTAGGAGATTCCCAAAGGATGTCTCCACGCCGTGTTTCGTGCGCTCTGCATCCGTGTACACCCTCTCGACACCTTTGAGCGCCTCGCGCAGGAGCGGACCAGAGCTCCCGATATCCCCTACTTCATCGGCATTCCAGACATCCCTGGCTGCGTCGATGCCGCTCCAGGGCCCACTCCACTGCTCGTTCTGGGGGCTCTTGGGGCGACAGAAGAGATGGAAAATATAATCGTCGGCTGCATCGCCCGTCTTCCGCAATACAGCGATGGATTCGGGCTCGTTGAAGCCAGTGAGGTATAAAAAGTTGGAGTCTTGTCTGAAACCATGGAACACCGCGCCGCTACGGTATTGGACTGCGGCGGAGCGCAGGATCACGGCGGAGTTGGGCGGAAGGGAAGCGCATAGGCGGGACCGCCTCTCGTGATATTCTTGGGCCGTGATTCCGGGTGTCAATTCTCCTGGTTTGAGGAGATGAGGATGGGTTTCGTGGACGGGTTGGCCGAAGAGGAGGCCCGAGGCTGATACCTCTGATGATGTTGCGTAGGTCCTGGCTCGGTTCGAGATCTGTGGTATTATACTCGCGCATCTTCGGCTGGGTATCGAAGCCGATGTGAATATGGACTGGGTGCGCGAATGCGCTTGGCGATTAAGACATTGTTGGAGTTGCCGTATAGGCAGCGTTCTTGACTTCATCTTGACACTGTAAATGAAGGTGGGCTATAAGAGCGGACCGCTTCGCATCGTGCGGGCCGGCGGCGGATAGGAAGCACTTCCTCCTAATTATGAGTGTCGTAACTTGCAATTGTAATCGTGGCAGTGGTTCTGTTTCGGCACCAAATGAACCTTTGGACAAAGTATTCAAGCAGAGGAAAATCGGCAGATGTGATGAAGGCGTTGCGATTGATGGCTGGTTAGATATCGAATTTCGGAAGTGGCATGTAATTAGCAGTGGCCTTGCGAGTACATCTTGATCGTGTGCCTCGCTCCCACCGGGCCACCTAACGGTACTAGCCTCACTTGCGTTTCTAGAACATCGAATTTGCACTATATTCCAAAAGCGGTAATGAGCTCCAAGGCCGTTATATCCGAAGAGGCAAGGCGCTAATGGTTGCTGTGCACTGGGGTGGGGTGGGGTAAACGGCCGGCCGTGCTCAAAATATTGTTGTTATGATGTTATGTTAGATCCCATTTGGGTTAGGTGTGCCAAGGTACCCTGTACTTCGGACTGCTGGCTGGTCTGTGTGCCCGTTGCGCGCCATCTTTTGCAGAACCAATGCCGAGCATCAATTGCTGACCTGTACCTCGACTACCTACTACCAAGACTACGAGCCTCTTTCAACGCACTCTAAACTCGCTCGCCCTTATCCCTCTTGTGCTTTCCATAAAGCTACTTTACAAGTTCAGCGTTGCGGTGTTGCGTGTTTTTCGTGTTTTTGAAGTCGTTGGTAGTCCTGGGAGTTGTTGGAAGGCTTTTTCGGTCCCCATGTCCGCGAAACTTTGATTTAGCTCGCGTCGTGCTTGACCTGTCACGGTTCCGTCTCGCGTGCATACCTGGTAAGCTTAAACCCCTCCAACTCCAAACAGTAAACTTGCAAGCAAACATAACTGCTTATTGCAACTACTGTGTTGACTTTCAAGTTCAATTATTTTAAACTGACATTTAATATTATCTTATGATAGCCTTGTTTGATATTTCAGGACTTGGGTTGCGGGCAAGATTACTGTCGTGTCGGCCAAGCGTGTCGGCCAATCATCACCCAAGTTACCAGTTAAACACCGAGATTCACCAACCAACCACCAACAGACCCACGTCAGAATCCACAACCTCGACATCAAGAAGCCGTGCTTTGCAAGAGAGCATGGTCAAAAGTAACTCGTATACCAGCAGCATTCCTACTACCTGGGCCAATTGATTTTGCCGTCATGTCTAGTCGAAGAATTCCTTTATCGACCAATCAAAATGTTGCCAACTCACCTCTTCGAACTGCTGCCCTGAAGCAAAAGCGTACTCTTGCTCAGATCCAACGAGAAGACCAATATGGACAGCCACCTACAAAGAAGCTAGTCCTCGATGCTAGCACGCAGCGTGTGATCAAGTCGCCAACGCAACAACTACGCGTCACCAAGAGTCAAATCCCTCTTCAAGCACGCCGTCCAACAACGACGACAACATCAACAACCGCCTCTAACGCCACCACCTCTTACGATTCGAAGCTTTCACGGGCTAAATCCGTTTCCCGTGCCCAACCGAACGCTTTAGCTGCACCTGAGTATGCCGAGGTTGATATCCGGGAGATCCAAGCATGGCAGGAGCACCACCGTGCCCGGTTTCCCAAGTCACTATTTTACTTTGACCAGATTCCCAACGACATAGCACATAGGCTCAAAAAGCAGATAGCTGCACTGGGTGGTGTGAGTTCATCTTGCTCCCTTGGACTCGTGTTGTACTCACAAAACCAATTATAGCGCGAGACAGCGTTCTTCTCCGTCGATGTTTCCCATGTCGTGACCAGTCGGCCCATCCCCGTCGGAGATACAGCAGATCATAACGACGACCGGAGCAGGACCCTTGGAAAAGAGTCCACATCCCGGGAACCGGAACAAGAGACGATCAACCCCTCGTTGCTAACTCGAAACACCGACACCACTCTTCGAAGGCTCTTCGATGCCGACTTGCGTGCCCGTAACCACCGAGTGCCACCGCAGCCTACCGACCGAACCTTGAGACCACCAAAGAAATCTGTTGATATCTTGATACGGGCAAAGGAGATGGGAAAGAAGATTTGGACGGTAGAAAAACTGTTTCGGACGACCCAATTGCTTTTGGAAACGGACCCCTACCGGTGTGCGGACTTGGCATACGGGCGCGGAAAACATGTCCGTGCTGCACAGACCGAGTCAAGGGAGGAAGGAGATCGTAACCTTTTACGTCTCTTGCAGAATGAACGTGTCAATGGGCCGTCTGATCGCGACCCCACGGTTCTGGCGCAAGAGCTGGTCTACTTCAAGGGCCCATATATCTACGTATACGATATTGAAGAGAAGAGGAAGCCGATCATGATAAAGGAGTATGCTAAGCCGGCGGACAAATCCAAAGGTGAATGGCCGCAATTCCAGACGGCGTCTATCGGCCGTTGCCCTTTTGTTGAGGATTCCGAAGTTCGAGAACAAAGAGAAGCTATGGAAGCAAGGGCAGCCGAGAAGGCCAGGGCTAGAGCGGCAGCCCAAGAAGCCCATGATAAAGCTCTGGAGAAGAAGCCGATACTACAGCCACCTCGAATAGGGATGACTGCCCCGAAACCTGTGACGGGGAAGCGCACTCTTGGAGAGATGGAGCAGGGTCACAATCGTCAGTCCAGCGTGGCTTCTGCCAAATTTCCAACCCGCCCTCACGCGTTTGATGGGGAGAACAAGGACTTTCCCCTCAAGGCCTTCACCGGTCGATCGACCACTAACCGACTGGTTGGTTGTGAGCCTGTGGCTTCGGGCTTGCAGCAGCACAAGGTGACATCGGCTATCCGGTCACAGATGGTATCTTCGACTGCGGCCACCCCTGGTGTTATCACTGGCCTAAGCAAAGAAGTGCATGGCCTCCAACGCCAAGTACTGCAGCGACACTCGACGACTTCAACGCGGCAGCAAGATCAGCATCCTCGCCGCACTGGTGAGAACACCATGGAAGATGGTGCCGTCAAACGTCCTACGACCCACGACCGGGCTTCGAGTCGAATGCATGGTGTCATAGACGGCAAGGCAAGAGACGATTCCACGCGTAAAGCCGAGACCACTAGCTCTAGGAAGAAGGAGCTAGACCGCGAACTCAAACCAGGGTACTGTGAAAACTGTGCCGAGAAGTACCTTGATTTTGACGAGGTAAGAAGAAGCAGCTAAAGATGTTTTTTGTGTATGCATATCGCTAACTATTATCTAGCATATCGAGTCCAAAGGTCATCGTAAATTCGCAGAGAATGATGACAATTGGGTAGAGTTGGATGACTTGCTTGCCCAACTTGAGCGTATCCCTAAACGTCAGGCATGGAAGCCATCTCTGACTTGGAGTCAATCATCAGAGAATGACGTATTCCTGGACCGCTCCGAATCGGTCTACTAAAGGGCGGGCTCTTTCTTGTCACGTGGTTCGTTCTCTGGGTGGACCGAGTCCTTGACCAATCTTACTTCCTATCGCACCCTTCCCTTTCGTCAAGGTAGGTGTGATGCGGAAAGGCCCGAGTTTATACGTTGTCCGATGCCCTTTCCGGACTCGTGACAACTCTCTTCTACAGCTAATTTTTTAAATTTCTCTGGCGCGGCATGGAAACGCATGGTGGGGTATGGAGCATATTCGGTCTTCTTTTCTGTCTCTGGCTCATGGTCCATGGTATGGCCATGCTTGTATTTGCGTTGCATTGGGGCGAGCATGGGTGTAACATGTGCATTGCACCTGCTCCGGCATTCTTTGCATAGTGGAAGTTTCTGCTTCACCTCATGCTCCCTTGGTAGCGGTGACGGCGGGTGATGGTGGGTGATTGCTGTGGTGGTCTGGTTAGAGGCCAAACAAGGGTCGATGAAGATCATGGATGGAACCAAGCGACTGTAGATATATTCTTTAAAGGGGCTTACTGGAACGTACGTGCTCGTCTATCAGCTGTATATTATCCAACGCTCAATACATACAAAATGAAGTAACCCCCTCAGCCTCATCTACTCTATTGTGTAATCATGTTGGAACCTTTGATCCTCTACCATGCCCCTTGGTGGCCTCCTTTCAGCTTCCCCCTTTTCCTCTCTTTAACTCCTTTTTGCCCCCACCTTTCTTCTTGCTTGGGGGGATATTGTACTCTCTTGCTGTCCGGGACTACGAGGATGAAAAGGGGCTGGGTTCGGTAGTCAATATAAAGCAAACTCGTATAGGTTCTGAAAAGACAAAATGGAGTCGAGATATATAATCCTTATTTTCCTTGTAAGTAGTCTATAAACGAATCTTCTTTCTCTAGCACTCTATATTCTAATTCCTTCTATCTTCAACTCCTTCGCCATCTTTTCTGTCTCAACCCCGTGGTACCACTTCATCAATAACTCCCCCCTCCCTTCTCTATCTGTCAACATGGCTTTCCAAAACTTCTCCCTAAACCTCCATCCCCAACCTCTCCAAAAACCCTTTCAGCGTAACACCATCCCCCTCATCCGCCCCTTGAAACGCCGGATCAGCAAGTCTCAAAATCCCCTCCACATCCCCGAGATCTTTGGGGGGATAAATCAACTCTGTGTTGATAAACCTCTTCACCTTCTTCCCCTCCTGACCCGAATAGCCAACAACGACATCCCAACCCTCACCCACCACGGCGCCGGCAGAACCTAAATCAAGGCAAACCCCATAAAACGGCTGCTCATACTTCTTCAGCAACGCCGGAAGCCCGAGAATCTCCGCCGCGGAATTATACCCGGCAATCTTGCCCAGGGGTCCGGCATGCTGACACGACATCTTGGCAAAATGGCCCCCTTTCGCATCCGCCAGGGCGGCGGCCGCATCGCCGGCGACATAGACATCCCTATCCACGCGCAGGTATTCGTCGACGAGTAATCTGCCCGACTTATCCCTTTTCTCCTTCTCAAAGAAATCGGTAAGTCCCGTGGCGTAAACTCCGGCCGTCCAAATAGCTGTCCTGGTCTCGATCCTCTCGCCATTATCGAGATTCACGCCTTGTTCGTCGACGGAGGCCACGCCGGTGTTGAGGAGGACTCGGACGTTTAGATGGGCTAATGCTTGTCTGATGTACGGTGTTGTTCCGTCGTCTCCTGGGCCGATTTTCGAGCCGCGCTCGATAAGCACCACATTCATTTTTTCTTTTTGTTGTTGTTGGGGTTGTTGTTGGGGTCCGAAGATGGTTGAAAGTCGAGAGGGTAATTCGGCAGCGACTTCTACGCCCGTAAACCCGCCTCCGCAAACGACTACCGTGTTTCTTCCTTTGCAAGGAGAAGTAGAAGTACAAGTAGATTCGGCAAGGGAATGGAGGTGTTTGTCGAGCTTGACAGCATCTTCAAACTGATCAACGGCGAAGGCGGCTTCTGGTTTTCCGAGAAGTCGTGATCCGGCGGCTAGGACCAATTTATCGTATCCTAAAACAGTTCCGGTCTTGCTTCCATTGTACAGGTAGGAGATTTCCCGCCTGTGGATGTCGATGGAATCGACAGTCCCGGGAATGAACTTGATACCGCAGACGCGATAGATTTCCTCGACGGACTCGGTCATTTTTTCGGGGGCGGCTTCGTATAGACGGGGACGAAGGATGAGGTTTGCTGTTGGGGCGATGACGATTACTTCGATGTTGGAAGAAGTCTTGTTGTTGTTGTTGTTGTTTTTGTTGGAAGTATTGTTGGGGGAGAGGTTGAGTGTGATGAGACGACGGGCGGATAAGGCGGCCCAGAAACCGGCGAAGCCTGAGCCGATGATGATGATTCTTTGAGGAGACATTGTTGATTTGTTTAGTGGATTGATATTTCGAGTGATAGTAAGTAGGGTATAAAAAACAAGGATAGAGTAGCTTGTGTTATTTCTCTAATGTCTTTCTTGTAGGTATTGGTATACAACTTCCCTTTATCATAAACGTCCAAAGGTATGATATATATATATATATATATATACAAATACGTGGTTGTCAACATCTCGTCAACTCGCTCGTCCATATCGGCTTCGGCTTTTCATTTCCCACTTACTCACGAAAGACATGACGACGGCAACCCGGCAACACACTCACCACTTGAAACGCCATCATGACCCGAAACGAAATATCGACGGCTAAAACTAAACCTTTTGCTTACGAAATTCACAAAAACACATACCAGACGTCGTAAAAAGGTGTCGATGTGTGAGTCAGCTATGATGAAAAAGGGATGTCTTGATGTCTTGGCAAGCTGACATGAGATGACATTGCATCTTCGGCACACCGAAAAATACCGGTACCCCAAAACGGATACCCGTTACCCGCATTACGTGAATACCCGGGTGCCCGAAAACATTCATTCAGCTCAGTCGATTCCTTTACCTTGGCCAGTTCCCCGACTTTCAACTTCCGAGCCGCCGTCTGAAAAACAAAAGTAAGTAACCAAGTAAACCAACCAGCCTTTGACTTCAATCCGGGATTGACTAAAAGGTTAACTAGGTAACCAACCAATTCCACAAGCCATCTACCTACCTAAATACACGAACATGGACACTGAAGACTCATCCTCTACCACGAATGGGGTGGTAGGAGGAGGAGCGGGAGTGAATGCTCGTGTATCAGTCGCCTGTCTATCCTGTCGTAGCCGTCATGTCCGATGCGACGCACGACAACCAAGCTGCATGAGATGTTCGGCCGAGGGGAAGACGTGTCAATATGTCAAGTCCCGTAGAGGAGGCTTGGATCGGGCCAGACTAGCCGAGCGTCGACGTGTAACCGATTCGCCGTCTCGTACGAGAGAGGAAGAGACAGAGACCCAACTGACTTTCACTTCATCGTCCGGACCTGGGAATCGGAAAAGAAGGGTTATTACCCAAGCTCAATTCCAATCGGATTCTGATAATGGCAACGAAGCGGGAAACAATAACACGTCCACGTCCACGCCTAGTTCATCGTTAAACGACCTAGCGGTAGAAGAATTCTCCTCCGTCGAGACAGACCTTCTCGTCGGATTATTCTACAAACACTTCCACCCATGTCACCCCTGCGTCTTACCACGACACACTCTCCACCAGCTTCACTCGACATCGACATCGACATCGACATCAACATCATCAGGCAGTAGCATAACCCTCCTAATATCCATCCTCCGCTTCATCGGATCCCTATACTCGTATTCCAACCGAGACCTCACATCCCAGCTAAACACCAAGATCATCCAAGGATTCCTCACCCAACACCCACCCGACGACGCCTATCTAGTCCAATGCCATCTCCTCTATTCCATCGCTCTATACTGGAGTGCCGAAAAGACGGAATCCCGAAAAGAAATCGATGCCGCGATTAGCTTGGCTTTGGACCTTGGCATGCATCGTCGAGATTTCGCCCTCGAACACGGCGGAGATGATGTCGTCGTGCAGGAGAGTTTGAGAAGGACGTGGTGGGTACTCTATTGCACGGATGCTTACTACGCCGCTATTAAACGGAGACCGACATTCCCGCTTTGCGATGTCGATACAGATACCGAACTTCCTTGTGAAGAGGACGAGTATGAATCAGGTGTAAAGTTCCTTTCCACCAGCGGCCGTCTTTGCTAAATCCCTTTTTTTTTTTTTTTTTTTTTTTTTTTTTTTTTTTGGATTCTTCACTAACCTTTCTTCAGTCAATACCCTCTCCCCCCAAAACCCTCGAAGACTTCGACACGCGGGAATTCACCCTCGAAACGCAAAAGTTCTCCTCCTTCGCCTATCTCATAGGCGCAACCCGCAGCATCGCCCTGGCATTATCAGCCGGTTCGCCCAATACCGAGAGCTGGCTGTCTCCCACGACCATCGCCGAGGTCGACGCCATCATCGACTCGTGGTTTCTTCTCTTGCCCAAGGAGAAGATGGAGGTGTTGAAGGAGGGAAACGTAGTCGATGAACTCATGTTTCAGGCCCATATGGCCGTGCATGCGTGAGTTTGATACCTTACCTACATTACCTACCTTACCTACCTACGTATTCCCTTCATTCGGTACCGAATTTCTTCTTTTTTTCTTTTTCTTTTTCTTTTCAAGAACAGAGAAAAGAAGATGAGTGCCAGCTAACGTTATAAAACAACAACCCATCCAGAAACCTAATAGCCCTCCACCGTCCCTTCTCCCGCCTCCCCTACCACCCCCTAGAAGGAAAATCATCCTGTCTCGTCGAGCCCCCCCCCTCCTCCGCATCCGCCTCCGCCTCCCTCCTCCCAGGAAAGGATGACGACTCCTCCTCCTCCTCGCCCGAGACAACAGCCCACACACAACGCTGTCTCCAATCCGTCGAAGCCCAACTCCGTCTCCTCGTCTTACCCGCACCGCCCTTCCGTCGAAGCCCATTCACAGTGTGCATGACCGCCGCAGGAACAAACACACTGTTAGCCGCCATCGGCGCCTTATTCGCCGGTCGTCGAAAGGCTGTAGCTCGCCACCAACTCCGTCTCGTCCTGGGTTACATCAGGGCACTCGCCTCCGTCTGGCCCCAGGGTCGGTATAATCTTGTTGAGATCCAGACCATAGCCCAGGAAGTACTCGCACCCAAACATCGGCTGCAGTCTGTTACTTCGTCAGCTGGTTGGGATGGCACCGTCGCCAAGACGACGCAGGTGCAGGTGCAGGTACAGACACCGCAGACACCACCTGATATGGCCCCTGTGACCGACGGGCTGGCCTTCAACTGGAGTAATCCCGCGTTGGACTTTGGGGCCCAGGAAGGTCATGAACCCTTCTGGGGCCTCGACAATGAACTTCAACATGATATACCTATTTGGTTTAGCAGCTTTGTAACCTAGTTCCCTCGAGGTCCCCTACTAAAAAAAGGGGGGCGACCCTTACCTGCTGTGGACAAGAACAGAGGCTCGAGTATAAGCAGATCGCCTCGCTTCCCACTCGATCACATATTCTCCAAGACTCGACAGTACGCCCTGATGATCGGTTGATCAGTCGTCCATATTCCCAAAGCTATGATACATACATCTCCTAGTGTTTACAATGGTAGCGGGGGGTAGAAAGGGCGAAAGGAACCTCATGTAACTACCATAGACCATCTTTCGGAAACGACTTTGTCAAGTTGTGTAATCTAGCTCGTTCCACCTGCCATCGAGTCATTATACAGGCTCGAGAGCTTTGCACAAATGGACAGAGGTGTAAGGTCAGATTTCAGAAGGTAGAGGCTGGCAATGTAAATGGCTGCGGCTGTATGTTGGCATTTTACTAGTAGCATCAATATAAATGTAATTATGTGTACATTTGGCCTTTGTGCGGATCCTGGCTCTCACCCTTCTTCTTCAGTCTCTTATAGCAATTCCACATCGACTTCCTTCAGAGGCAAAACCACATACTATAAAAATTACAGTTTCGGCATCTAATCCTTCTGAATTCCTGCCTATAACTACCTATCTTTGTAACATTTGTATTTACATAGGCGGTGAAATAATGGTGCCCCTTTTCCACCTTTCGTGGCTTTTAAAAGCCGATCATTCTTTTTGTGCCCACAGAAGTCTGGAATTTAGTCTCGACCTCCCTGAAACGCATGAATTCGCAACTCTCACTCTCGAGGTGGTTGAAGATGCCACCAAGCGACACGAATTGTTGGCGGCAGGTAACGTTGGGGCAGTGGTATAATTTTTCCGTGTCTGTGGTTCCGGGATTGGTTTTACGTTAGCAATCCAAGAATTTCGCGGCAGCTTGCGCGAATAGAGAAGCGATGAGTAAGGGGTTTAGAAATGTATAACTTACGAATAGGAGCCCGTAGATGCTGGTTAAGCTGTCTAAGTAATTTGAAGCTCCGATGACAAAGATAACACTCGAAGTAGCGCCCGTTGAAAGATTGGCTTGTGGCTTGGTACGCCGGTGACCCCTTCCAGTCGACGAGATTATTGGTGATGATATTATCAGGGTCTTGGCTACACATAAACTTGTATATCTGGTCGCGGTTTATGTTTGGTGCCTCGGGGCACGAGCCCGTCTCTAGGTGATGCGAAACCCCTGTCGCTGTCGTGAATGTCTTCGGACAGCATGGGCATTCGATGGTGCTGCCCAAGTGCACGTACGATCGTAAATGCTATTTTATGACAGTATTAGTCTATCGGGTACGTGATTTATAACACTAGCTAGTGTCTGGGGGGATAGGGCTTAAACGCCATGTTCATGCCATGTTCATACCATGTTGATGTTGTTTAGACTTTTGAAGGCCCGCTGGCATTTGGAACACCAGAAGTGATTCTCCATCTCATGACGGGTCTTCTTCTCCAGGGTGGTAAAGCGCATGGGACACAAAGTGCACTTGTTCACTGTCCAGTGTGAGTACCGATCCATATGCTGATGGGACGCTTCCGCCGAGATGAATGAGCATGGGCACGTATCGCATCTATAATGCTCCCAAGTATGGCCGGCCTCACACATGTGTTGATCACGAGCCTGCCATGACCCAAAGGGTTGGCTGCAATAATCGCACCGTACCGTCATTGTAGCGATCAAGTAAGCATTGGGGCCCTCCAACGGCCGAGGTTTCTTGCAGTAAAACCCCTACAAGAAGGTGTCTGAACGTTTCTAGTCGGACGCACAGCACTGTAAAGTTAGGGAAGGATTTGGGTTGGAACTTGGCGTATAGGTGGCCGAAGTCCTTCTTTTCTTGTAAGGGAGGGCAAACAGACAGAAAGAGGGTGAGTTGCACTTTCAAAGTCCCCGAGGTAGATATGTTCTTATACGTAATTCGAGAGAACGGACAGTCGTGCTTGCCTACCTAAGGTTACTTGACACCTGCCTAACATGTTCAATACCTACCCGTACCGGGAAAGGGTGAGGGGATTCAATCGTTATTACGAGTACCTAGGTCGCCAACGCAGTCCAGTTATAAGAACCGTTCCTTCAGGAAACAAGCGTTATATAAAATGGATTCCTGGCCTTTGTGTACTAGGGGGTCCACCCTTAGAAAGAGGGGTTTCTAAGTGTCCCCCCCCTGAGTAATTAGTCGGAACTAGAAGCATTGGCCTAAGTATGTGAGTACCTACATAGGCAATTAATTACGAGTAAGTAAAAAGAATAAAAAAGTCTAGTCCACTCCGCCAAAGGCTCCGCGAGGGTCAAACCTGCAAAGCCTCCGACAGAGTAAGTAGGTAGGTCATCAGACCACTCTGCCAGACGTTGGAATTTTGCAGCCCTATTATTAAACATATACCACCCAAGGTCTTAAGTAAGCAATATATCTTTTTTAGCAATGTTTCTTTTCTAACAGCGGCTGTTTTGCTAAACAACGCTTCTCTCACTACACACTATTTCTCGCCATGGTACCTATTGATGGTCAGGTCTTGCCCGTGCAGACCACCTACATGTAGGCGTGGATGGTTCCTTCCTCATTTATCGGCACCTACTGACTTATCTCATTCATCAGCTGCCTTGAGGCGTTCAGTGGTGGTTCTCAATCCCTTGGCCTAGGAGGAACCTTTGTTCTCCAGTTCCGGACCGACTAGACTTTGGAACTTCTTATCCAGGGTAACCCCGGGTCCCTAATACCGGGTCCCTAATACCGGGTCTCTAATACCGGGTCCCAAATCCTGGGTTGGTGACCCGACAGATTGGCACAAGGGAATAACGGACCAATTTAAACCAGCGTGGATCTAGATCTAACACCTTGAAACCGATTAATCACCGCCTATCTACAACTGGTTAGTTGGATCACCGGGGTCTTGGACACCCTGATTATCACATCAGTTCATTCCTCGGAGAACTAGCACTACCTATCGATGCATACAAGTAGGATGGAAAGTTGAGCGAGAAGAAGATCACTGGTGGACAAAATGTACGTGCATGCAGTTATGGGTAGTGGAGGAAACAGATGAAGAAAACCATTCAAGCTCGACGTCGAGACATAATACGGTACACGGCCTCGAAGACATTGTGGGAAAGGTCCATTATGCTATTTACGGCCTCGCTAGCGTGTACCGCTCTTTGTGCGGTTGTCGACGCTCTGGGCATGTCCAGCATACACAAGGTGCCCGACAAAGGGTCATTGAGCACCCATTTTCAGGTCAAAGCAGTCCGTCCCCTATTATGCCTTCTTTTGGGTACCCGATTGTAAAATACATCATGTTGGACCGCGAAAAGAAATATTTGGTCCGTCGAGTCCATGACGACGGATGAGAGACCGTGGTGAATTTTCCCAAACGCAGAAAAACGCAACATTCGACCGCGAATAATCCCAAAATCGAAATAAGAGCCTCACCTTTATTAGCAGAAGCGATGTCTCGACACGAAAACCCGCATCCTCGCCAGAGATATCACTCTGTACCCATCATGGACCAAGTAGAAGACATAGAAAACTACTGTCCCGGCGGTTTCGCCCCCTTATCAATAGGTGATGTCATCGGCGGCGGAAAGTATACGATAGTCTACAAGCTGGGCTTTGGCGGAATCGCCATGGTCTGGCTATGCTACGACGAAGAAGAAAGAAAATGGTGCGCCATCAAGGTGAACGCAGACAGTAACTCGACCGACGACTGCGGCGATCTGGAAGCCATCAGGCTGATGAAAGACAACGGCCTCACCGTTGAAAAACTGGGCGAAAACCACATATTGATGTCTTTCGATACCTTTTGGGAGTACTCGCCCAACGGGAGACACTTATGTACCGTTATGCCCGTCGTCGGACCTAGGGCACACGATTGGCGGACAGAAGATATGGGAAGAGACGCCGACAGGATTAATAAGATGTGCTATCAATTGACGCAAGGGCTGAGTTTCCTGCATGAGAACGGCCTTGTACACGGAGATTTCCGTCCACAGAATATACTGATGAAGCTAAAGCCAAATTCCCTGGACTTATTATCCAAAGATGACATGTGGAATCTTCTGGGCGAGCCCGCGACGGCGGAAATAAGAACACTCTCGGACAAGCGGAGCCGACACGCACCCAAGGAAGTCGTCTCTTCCGCATTATGGGAGAAATTCTCGCCAGTCATCACGGACGACATTGCCATTGTCGACTTTGGAGAAGCTTACCTACCTCACAATCCGCCCGCGCATTTCGGCATACCGAGAAAATACGCTTGCCCCGAAATATTCTTCAAGGCTAGGACGTCGGGACTCGCGAGCGATATTTGGTCCCTAGGTCTAACTATCCTAGAGTTAAGACTAGATGATTACGGCTCGGATCTTCCCTCGGACATCATACGTTTCCTCGAACGATTCGTAGGCCCTCTACCCCGCAAATACCGTTCCATAGCCGAGGCGCTGCTAAAAGGGGAGGGTTTGAAAAAAGCAGAGGGGCCGGGCCCGGAGCCCAGCGAGAATTGTCCTCTTATGGGACCTGTAGACCTCCCCCTCGGCGAGAAGGAAGAGCTAGAATCCGAAAATACCGAATTCAGGGACAGACTCGAGGTCAAAATAGCTTCTGGGCAGAAATGTTACGGCGAGGCCTTTGTCTCGGGTGACCGTACCGGCAGAGAACGAAAACGTGCTCTTGTCAGGTATCGCTTGCCGGAGGAAGAAGTACGCTTGCTCGGCGATCTACTCCACCAAATCCTAAGATATGACCCTAGAGAACGCATCTCTGCTCGAGAAGCCTTTGGGCATCCGTGGTTTCGGAAAAGTCGGGGCGAAACTGAGACGAAAGACAGACCTGCTACTCCCGATATGGATAACGCGTTGTTGTGGTTTATGCCCAACACTGCAACTGCAACCTCGTGGGCTACAATTGCCAAGCTTCTTCTGCTATTTATTTTTTGTCTTGTTTTGAGCATTGGTTATTCCAGCCTGACTGCTTCTAGTTCGTTGGATAGGTGTACGATTACATTGATATATATCGCATGATAAAATTAGATTAGACTGTATATATATATCCCGCATTTCCCCTAAAACACTGGCACCTGGATTCAGGAGGGCTTGGAATTAGAGTTCGTATTTACCTAGAGGTATATATAATAAAATTGATGTTGAACATAGCACGTACGACCATAGGATGTAGAGAACGCGGGGTCCCGTCCGCTCCCCCATAGCTAAGCTACATACCGCCAGATCAGTAGTTGGGTCGGTGACGACCAGCGAATCCCTGGTGTTGTACGTTTTCCCTTTTTTTTTTTTCTATTCCTTTTTTCTCTTTATTTATTTATTTATTACAATACGTATATAACTACACTCTCCTTTTATTTTTATGCCTGCCCCTTTTAGCCGCCGGTCCTCAAGATGACTGAGCAGTAATAACAACATCAAGCAGTTTTCTGTAATTGTAAACTTGACTTAATATACCGGACGACCCGCCTTAACTGCTTGTATACCCCCCTATCTCGTGATTAAGATATGAATCTCTCTACATTGGATCCATCTAATAACCAGTACATCTTGTATTGTCACAGGTAGCGTCCATGATCACAGTTACAACGGCTTTCCGCCCATGACTCTTGAGCTAGAACGGAGAGCCCCAAGCCACAAATACACTAGCCACAATATTACTAATCGTTAATATGTGGCTTATCTCAATAGGCACCTGCACCTGCACCTAGGTACTCGCACTTGTACTCGTACAGCTTCTAGGATAAGGTTGTTAACAGCAGCTTACACGACACAACACAACACAACACAATCACCTCCATCAAATTTCAAACACCACATCCTCACATCAAACAAACCACCAAAACAACCAATCCCTCACCTCACCTCTAATCTTCACCAACCAACCAACCATTCCCCCGGCCCAAAAATAAAAAAACAATGGAATATCCCGACGTCCCCTCCCCCTCCCCCTCGTCATCCTCAACCCCCCCATCCCCAATCCAAGACCGAGCCGAGTCTCCGGAACTCCCACTCACGATGATGGCCTCTACAGTCCTGACATCCCTACCGCGCGACGCTTCCTCAGCCCTGGCAAGCGCGGGCGGGTTTGATCAAGACCGCGTCCTGGTACGGTTTAGACCGATAGGTTCAGCGCCGCAGTTGAAGCGTGAGGTGCGCAAGATCAGCTCGTCGCAGAAGTTCGAAGCCATCGTCTCGTTCTTGCGCAAGACGTTGGGTGTCGGGGGTGCAGAGGGGTTGTTCCTTTATGTGAATAGTGCGTTTGCGCCTGCTTTGGATGAGATTGTGGGGAATCTACATCGGGTATGTATACACTTCTTTTTTACATCATGACTTCCGAGCACTGACGGAAGTGAAAAAAAAAGTGTTTCAAGGATTCAAACGATCATCTAGTCGTCGCCTATTCAATGACGCCAGCTTTCGGATGAACCTTGTTCTTAAACCGTTTTTATCATCTCCCTTATATCTTCTTGGTGTATGCCTTTATAAATTCTATTAATGCCAAGCCAAACGCCGTCGCCGATGCACTCATCCATCCATCCATACAAACCGGGGGAAGGGTCAAACTCTAATAACACCACTAAAAAGAAAATGGGCCAAACCTCCTAAACTTTATTTATTTCCTCTATAAATGCGTCAAGTTCCTCCTTGGGAATCGGATATGTATGCTCAGGCGCGGGGTATTGCCGACTCTTGACCTCATCCCTGTAGGTTTCGATGGCACGGAGACTCTCGGCCCAGACATTGCCATATTGTTTGACGAATTTCGGGATGAAGCGACCGGGCGGAAAATTTCCCGACATGTCCACCTGCACGAGAACCTGGCCGGAACACCCGTTACCCGCGCCGATTCCGATAGTGGGGACCGAAAGCTTCTCCGTGATGATCCGGGCCACTTCGGCAGGGACGGCTTCGAGAACCATGGCAAAACACCCGGCTTCTTGCACTGCGAGTGCATCCTCGAGCACACTCAACGCGCCCTTGACAGTCTTGCCCTGGACCCTAAACCCGCCCAATGAGTTCTGACGCTGGGGTGTTAGCCCGACATGGGCTAGCACAGGGATGCCGGCTTGTGTAATCCTTTTGATGGTGGGGGCCATCTCTTTGCCGCCTTCTAATTTAATGCCTTGAACGCGGCCTTCTTTCACGAAGCGGATAGCCGTGGCAAGGGCCTGTTCAGGCGAGATCTCATACGATCCCATAGGAAGATCACCAATCTTGTCAAGAGTCAGTCGGACATTCGATGAAGGATGAGACGAGCGGACTTACAGTAAAAGCACCCTTGGTGGCCCTTGCAACTGATTTGCAATGTAATAACATATCATCAACCGTGACCTCGCTCGTGTCGTTCATGCCCAAGGCGACCATAGCCAAGCTATCGCCGACAAGGATCATATCCATGCCGGCGGCGTCGGCGACATGGGCACTGGGGAAGTCATGGGCAGTCATCATGGTAATTGGCTCACTTTTCTTATACATGGACCGGAGCGTGCCGACCGTCACTTTCTTTCTGGGAGGGTCCGATGACGTGCCAAGGGGCGAATGCGAACTCCATCTCAGCTGTTGCTGGTGTTGACATTGATATCGAGGCGACGACGACGACAAGGGTTGAGCCACCGTTAGAGGCATGCTAGATCTTATACCCCGATATAGCAATAAGCTGGAGACCCTTGTCCCTTTTGAAGCCATGGTTTTCAAAGGTTAAATTGAAACGGGAAATACGCAAAAGACGAATTTAATTTTTGCTGGCTTGAGTGGTAAAAAACGCAGTCTGGTTCGTGATCAACAGAATTATTTTTCTTTCTTTCCCCCCCTTCTTCGCGGAACTTTTGCGCTCCTTTTATGTTTCGGTCATGATAGTTTTTGCTGCGTATAACTGAGTCTCGGCGGTGTTTTTTTACTGCAGTGTTGGAAATGGGTAATAAGCTGACTTGAGCCAGTGGGGGTACGTACCTGGACTAAACTACCCTTTTTTTCAATTCCGAGGCATTCGGTTATGAGGTCAGCGGGTTCTTTTGTGGCTGGAATGGTGTGGCTTGAAAGCGAAACGAAACGTCACTTGGACCCGAATACGGAAGGGATTTGTCTGGATTGGGGAATTTCCCGATATTGATTGATTGATCAATTACACGTATTTCCACAGAGTCGAAGAAAGTGTCGGGTCTGGTTTCATGATCCATGATATGAATGTTAGGATGTCGGGAAGCTGTTTAGGTAAGTTCTCGTACTCGTATACCACATCGTCGTTCCTTCTCATTACTAAATTCCATGATATCACTACTTACTGCTATTTGCTCTTTCCCCTTGCGACAGGTATTTGTTAAGGTTAGACAGCTGGAAAGGGGCAGCCACATGCAGATTATTGTCGATTCTAGGTACCTTAGTACTCGTAAAAGATGCATGCATGAACTTGCTGTGTCATCTATCTCCGCGCTGTGTAACGGGTAAAGCAGTGTGGTGTTTTCCCCGTCACTAGGTAAAGAAGTATTCATCTATGTGTCTAAGCTACCTAGTGTAAGACAAGTCTGTGAAGGGTTCAAATTTCACCCTCACGCATCGAAAAGCAATCTCCCCAACAACCTCTCAATAGCGGCATCCGACTCCTCCGCCTCCCTCCCAGGAAACTGTCTTGCTGTCTTCATAACGCCCCTATGTGCCTCCCTGACCATATTCGCAATAGACGGACGTTGGGCATAATCATGTGCCATGGAAAGGGCCATCAAGTTCACAAAGTCGGGGTCGAGATGGGGGAACATGTCCATGTCGGCTGAGAAAGGTAGGATGTCACTTGCGCCTGTGACGATGCCGTTCCAGTTGCAGTATTGCCCGTCTGCTTCGGGGTTTATGAGGAGGATTATTGCCTTTTTTTTTTTTTTTCAGTTGTGAGGTAAGTAGGGAGGTAGGTGGTATGGAAGGAAGGAGGTGGGTGTGTAAGAGGAGGAAGAAAAAGGACTTACTTCGAGAACTGCATATACGTTTTTTTCCAGAGACTCGTTGACGTCTTGGGCCTGGGTTGCGAGGCCCATGTCGATGATCTTTAGTTGTGGCGTCAAGGCATCTTTGAAGGTGTTGTGTTAGTTAAGTGACTTACTGTCCTGTTCACCAGACACAGTCCATCTTAGGTAGGATTGAAAAAAAAAAAAAAGAAACTGACCCTCAATCACGGCAGGATTCACATCCCCCAACATGATATTCCCCATATGCAAATCATTATGCAGCACCGGACCCCCCAACAACGCCGTCCTCGCCCTATCAGCCGGATCCTCCAACATGGGGCGCGCACCCCTAGGTCCATCGGAAGGATACGCCAGCGCGACACACGCTCTCAAGAGACACAGCAAGAACCTCCACAGCAGCCTATTAGGCAATACAACGGGCGGATCTTGCTCGTTCATCTTCTTATACATCCTATCTAGCGACCCGTTGGGCAGATACTCTAGCAACAACGCCGGACCACCGAGAACGCCCAATGTATCAAAGATGTGGTCCTGCGGACTGGGGAATAGCGACGTGGCAATGTCGAATATGGACCGGATCCGCGTCGGGTTGAAATGTGCGAATTCCGGATTCCGGTATTGCGACACTTCTTCGCAGTAGGCAAGTAATTGCACCATGTGCGAGTCGCCGCGGAATTTCTGTTTTGTGTTCCTTCGTTAGCCAACTTTACCCCCCCCAAAAGGGACTTATATCAAGACCAGTAGACCTTTGTATAATCCATCTCATTAAAAATATCTTCCCAAGCTTGCCGATCAAGCATGCGCTTCAGCACCACGTGCTTCGGAGAGTAATGGCCGGAGGGTTCCCGCATGGTCAATAATGCAGCCAAACCGTAACACCCCGTTCCGAGAAGTTTTTCGTATCGCCATATCGGCGAGGTGTCGAAGACCCTTCTTAGCTGGCCGGCTAACTGTTCGGCCATGATGTGAAAAAACCAAACCGGGGGAAGAATCGCACCGAGTCGAAGCTCACGACACGAGATGAAAACATAACTTCTTGACGGTCATCCATCCATGTGATAATACCACACTCTCTACATGTTCAATATTATCCGCATCCGGAAAGAGTGCGTCGCCGACTCCTTTGTTAGTATAAGGCAAAAGTCATACCTTGGATAAATGAATGAATGAACCTAACTAGACACAGGGCACTAAGTAAACAAAGCCGTCAGTCAATCTGCGCATACCATGGTCGAGGGTGGAGAAGAACAATGCGTTGACTTGATTTCATAGCTCATGATGGTGTTTATAAGTTATAGGTGACTCTGCGTCAACCGCAACATTGCGCCAGACCCGACGCATCGATATTCCGAGGAGTTACCGCATAGCCCGGGCCATCATATCCCATCTCATAAACAGGCATATGCGATTGCGAAAGGCCTAGTCGGTATTGGCTGTGCAAGGCAATGGTAAAAAAAAGATACCCTTCTCAAATAAGAGAGAAGAATGTCGGCTCTGTAGTTTAAACTTTAATGTCTTGTCCCCTTCGATATCTTGCCCACTCCCTTTCTTTCGCCTTTCGCCTTTCGGTGAATCTAGGTAGATGGTACCTAAGCAGACAACCAATCTACGAGTACCGCAGCGCTAGTTAACTGTACAATCATCAAAAGTATCTCAATCTGACACCTAGTGCTGAAAAGGCCAAGACGGCAGGGCTCCAAAGGCGAAGGATTACCTACCTACACTACCCGGACCACCTTTCTTTCGGGCCGTTAGGTGATGCAGAAGGTACGGTACCTACTAGGTACTTAAGTAGTGTAAGTCGATAATAGCATGCCCTATTGTATAACTGCGACCTGACACCTTTGTGAACGTACCTATATCTGGAGCTTGTTAAATTGTCAAATCCATTGCGGTCATGGCAAGTTATAACCAAACACTCCGGAACGAAGAAAAGAGATCGCAACACGAGCACCAAATAGGTATCTTGCTGGCTTAGACTAGGTAAACCTAGGTTAGTCGATGATAAATATAGGATGGGATCACAACCTAATCTATTCGCCCTGTAACTGTGGGGTAAGAACAATCCTACCTTTAACAGCAGCCGACCACTGATATCTTGTCTTCTGTTTTATCTTTTAGCCTTCACTTGGATCGTTTCCATTAATAAGCCTTAACTTCAGTCCGAAGACCCTACTCGTATTCCTCCCTTGGGACGACTAATGCAGGTTCATGCAGGAGACAACGAGCCGCAACGAGACTAGACGCGTCGGGGGTGAGGATCCAAGCGCGGCGTGGGATTGGGGGATTTCTTCCCACCGTCGATCCTGATCTGAACGGTGCTGGCGCTTCCACTTTTATAGGAAGTTGCAATCTTTTGAAAGAGAAATTCTAATGCCGGGCGGGGGCTACCGACACGGTATAATCGCATATACACGATGGATGCCGTTCCTTCAATCTACCAGGCTCACCGGGCAGTGACCAGAGTGTTAAAACACCGCTACGGAAAGGTCACCGAGTCCCAAAAGCCCTCAAATGCAATTATTGAAATAAATGATTGCCTTAGACAGGGAATACCAGGATCCAGTACTAGACAACCAGGATGTTATATGTAGGCAACGGCCGCTAGCTGTCGCCAGCACCGGCTTGGCCGTTATTTGAATGGATGCTGATGTCGGTACAAGCCGGTTCTGGTTGGGTCGTACAGCATGAATCCCAAGAAAAAGAATGTCTGGGGTATGACCATCTTTATACATATAAGGCCGTGACGATCACCCATTTGTTCCGAACGAGTACCGGTGCATCTCTCGATATAGGTAGTTGAAGGACGGCGACTAGATATTACAATAGAATATGTTTTCACGAGCGTTAAGTCTAGCCTGCGCCGCAGGCTTGGTGCTCCATACCCGCGCTGCCGCACCTTACTGCCTCGCAGGAGAATCTTGCTTTCCTGATGAAGCTACGCTGAGCGCATTCAACGAGAGCGTAGATGGGGCCCTCATAAAGATCTCGCCGTACGGCGCTGCCTGCTACAAAGACACCTACGATGCCGACGAATGCAAAAGATTAGCCGACACCAAGGAGACCAACGACTTCAGACAGACTCTGCCAGGTAAGACGAGCAATAGGTGACGTCACAACCTATTAGACCATTGCTGACTTGGACAAAAAGGTGGTGTTATGTACACCAACTTGGAGCAGATTTCCGACCTTGGATGCCCGGTTCCGGACGCGAATGAAGACGAGTCTGCACCCGCCGCCATTGAGTCGGAATGCTCTCTGGCCAACACGCCTTCGTATGCCGTCAATGTTACGTCCACGCAGCAAATCGTCGAGACGGTCAAGTTTGCAGCGAAACACAACCTGCGCCTCCGCATCAAGAATGTAAGAGCGTGTTGTATCATCGGATGTCTAAACTTTAGCCTGATGCTAACTTTCCCGTTTGTAGAGCGGCCATGACTACAGCGGCCGATCATCCGGTGCCGGTGCTTTGTCCATTTGGACCCGTCACCTCACTAGCACCGAAGCTGTCTCTGATTTCGTCCCTAAAGGCTGTTCTTCTGATGGCCACGACGTTGTTGTCGCCGGATCGGGTGTCAACGTCGAAGAACTGTACGACTGGGGCGCAGAAAATGGCAAGGTGACAATCGGTGGCTACACCACCACCGTCGGTGCGGCTGGCGGTTATATTCTAGGCGGTGGGATGGGTGAGACAAGCAATCACCTTTCGGTTCTACCCGGCCTAGACCTAGCTAACGCCGTTTTGCATAGGACCTCTTGCCCCCTGGTTTGGTCTGGGAGTCGACAGTAAGCATATTTATATGCCGTTCGACTGGTGCTTGCTAATGATATCATTTAAGATCTCGTCCAAATCGAGGTAGTCACGGCAGATGGCCAAGTAAAGATTGCGAATGAGTGCGAAAACAGTGACCTGTTCTGGGCTGTACGTGGCGGCGGCGGTGAGAAAAGCCCCATGTCATATTGTGGCTTTGTTAACTCGTTCGCGAGCTGATTCGTGCATGACAGGTGTCTTCGGAGTAACGACTCGGATCTGGTTGAAGGCGCACCCTGCCTTGGCGGCAGTAAACACTGTTGGTGGTCAAGTTGGCTGCGAAGACACCGAAGCCTATGGCCGTCTTATTAACAGTCTAGTCGATAACCAAGTCTCTCTCCGTGACCTCGGCCACACCGTAAGTTGATGGAATAACTTTTTGACTGCGAACAAGAAGTATCTGACTCTGGCGACAGGGTATCTGGGAGTCGAGCGGCGAACAACTCGGCATGGCTCTTATCAATATCGTTGCTTACCAAAACGAGGATGAAGTTAAGACTGCCGACGAGACGCTTGCCGAGGTGACAGAAGTGGTCGGTGTCGACGGCTGTACTCCCGCGCTCAAAGCGTCCCAATTCACTGGCTCTGCCTCCTGGAACGAGGCCTACCAGGGTGTTGTTTGGCCGGTCGCCCAACCCGCGAGCAGAGTCGGCGTCAACCTCCAAGATTATAGCCGATTGGTTTCAAACGATGCCATCAACGACGAGGAGCAGAGACAGCTTATCAAGGACACCATCCTTTCACTTCCTGCCGAAATTCCTTTCATCTGGCAGAACAGTACGTCCAACCCCGGGTTGAGAGGTTTTATTAGAGTTGAGGCCGACGGTTGACCCTATCAATGACAGACTGTGGAAGCGAAGCGAACAAGGTCGCCAAGGATGCCGTAAGCTGACTCCCCGCCCTGTCCCCGTGTATCGGTACAACCTGTCTGGTCACTAACCTATTGTTCAGACTGCTGTCCACCCCGATTGGCGTGACTCGTTTGCCTTTATTGACGTCCCGTAAGTTGACCAAGCATGAAAAAAAGGAACGGATACCGGCCGTCGAACCCATTACTAATAAATTGCCCTTGCAGAATTTTCGGGCCTTGGAGTGGCTCAACGGCAGAGCAGAATGCCACAGGAATTGAGACGGAGAAAAATCTCACAGCTGCCTTTGGCACAACACAATACTACAACGAGCAGTTTGTCAGTGAGAATTGGCAGCGAGATTTCTTCGGATCAAACTACGAGCGTCTTCTAGAGATTAAGGATGCTGTTGACCCTGAGAGAGTCTTCAACTGCCCGCTCTGTGTAGGAAGCGAAGACGGATACTAGCAGAATTTCTGTGCCAGTAATAATCAGCCTTGAGCGAAAACGAGGCACTACCTAGTACCTACCTACCTACATAAGTACGGCGGACGGATAGGAATGAGATGGACGAAACAGTACTCGTAATATCTACCCATTAATCAACCATTTCCCTCTTCATAACCCCGGGTTGATCGTGTCGTCACACTCCAACGCAATACGTGATTTGAAAACTCGGCTGCAGGAGATCTCTGCAAGGGCGTTGTAGCAGTACCTAACCCAAAAGCCTCCCAGAGTCGAAAGATCTTCTTCGTCGGTACTGAAAATGCAGGTACAATAAGCCGGCTCCTACCTTATACGAACATTACGTGACATAGTACTTACTCGTAACTCATGCAATATTCCTGGTGGGCAGGATCCCAATCCATCCCACCTGCCAATGACGTCGACAGCACTTCACAGCGGTCACGTTCAGGATATGACGTCACAGTTTGCAAACGCAAAATGGCAAACAACGATGTTACATGCGAACGTATATATATAAGAGAAACAACTTGAAGAGCTGCTGTTAAGTTTTCTAAACAAACCAAATCATAAACCAATTCTACGCAATCCAATAAGAAACTCTACAAAAACCAAGCTCATCACAGACAAAACCAAGCCACAACTCACACAACACCCCCACCAAATCAATCACCATGCCTATCGATAACAACACCAACACCAACAAGGACGGCGGCATCACCGGCGCCGCCAAGTTCGTCACCAGCACCGTCGGTAACGCCGCCGGCGGTCTAGGCCGCACAGCAGGCAATGTTACAGGCGCGGCGACCAAGGGTGTAGGCGACACCATCTCGAGCGCTACGGGATCAGCCGGCAAGCCCATCGGCGATGCTATTGCCAATATCGGTGCGGGTATCCAGCAGGGTACGGACGGTGTCTCCAAGGGTGTCGAGAACGCCGGTCAATGGAAGTCATCGTGAAGATTTTTCTTCGGGCAGCGGTTTACGACATCAAGGAGTTTGGGGTTATGAATTTTAAGGCGGAGGAGGCGTTGGAACTGTATTATATTGTAAAACAAACAGCCGGGATGGAAGAGTTCACGATGCATCACCTCCTCGGTACTTAAACATAACATGACATATTTGCCAAGCTGAAGACTAAAACGTCAGAATGATGAGCAAAACTTATATATTCTTCAATTCAATCGACGTGCTACGTGACAATATAGGACGAGAATTGATTTCGAGTTTCCATCAGGAAAATCTGTCAAATTGTTGCGCGCACACAACTTATGTAACCCACCCATCGCGTAATACCCCGCGCGTGGGAAAACATGTCTAAAGAAGCTATTTTCAATAGCTCCGGCGCCAACCATGTGTAATGTGGACACCGACCCCTACCGTTGCGGTCGCGGAGGTCGCCGGTACCAAACACGTGCCGATTCAGCGGCAACATCCGACCTTCTAGTGTACCCTTGACAAAAAATAGACAATATACCTACCTACTCCTTTCTTTTTCGTCTTAACCCATCACAATCACAATAACATCAAACCTCACTCCAACAACCAACCACTCTCAAAAAACAAACCGAAAAATGTCCACCCAACCTTCACCTTCACCTCCACCTCCACCTCCACCTCAGCAGACCTACGACTCCAACCCCAAACCCCTCCTCTCCGCCCTCCTAACCACCATAGAAAACGACATAATCCCCAAGACCTCTCACGGCGTACAAACCGGCTCGAAACTCTTCGGGGCCGCCATCCTGTCCAAAGAGACCCTCACCCCACTCACAGTATCAACCAACAACGAAGCCTCTTCTCCATTATTACACGGCGAAATAAACTGTATCCAGGAATTTTTCGCCCAGACTTCTTTTCCCTCTTCTTCTTCTTCTTCTTCTTCTTCTAGCACCATCAAAAACACCAACACAACTACAGAAACGGAAACAAAAAGACCATCAACCAAATCCTGCATATTCCTAGCAACACACGAACCATGCAGTCTCTGCCTATCGGGAATAACCTGGAGCGGCTTCGACAACTTCTTTTATCTCTTCACGTACGAGGATAGTAGGGATTTATTCTCCATTCCTTACGATATCGATATTTTACAGCAAGTCTTTCGTGTTCCTGCTGTTTCTTCTTCTTCTTCTTCTTCTACTACAACACAGGCGGTAGACGAGGATATAGACGCCAGACCGCTCTACAACAAGCGCAACAAATTCTTTACGGCTCGCAGTTTGAATGATCTAGTGCGAGAGATTGCCGAGAAAGAGGGCGAGGAAGAGGCCAAGAAGTGGGAGGATGAGATTAGGCGGGTGAAGGATCTGTATAATGGGTTGAGCGACACGTATCAGAAGGGGAAGGCTGGAGGGGTTGAAAGTGCAAGCTTTTGGAAATAAGTTTTAAAAACAACACGTCAAGGTTTTAGTCGGAATAGTGCAATATGATCTATCTATCCTCACAAGTTTACCATGTGCGACGCTCTTCTTTCCGATCCTGGAGAATGACGCACTCGGAGATTTAATACCGTCTCTAACCCGGATAATGGTGACCTTGTGCGCTGATAATTACCTTCAATTTGGTCCAGTGAACTATGCGCAGTGCGTTTCCGCATATCATAATCTAATGAAATAGGTACATGCTCATCCCTCGTTGCATTGGAAACTTAGGTCACTCTCGGGAGTCCATAATTCATCTGTACAGATATGGGGGGTTCCATCCTCAGGGCAGGGCCCCTTTCCGCTATGCCTATGATGAAAACCATCATCCGCCTGCCTAGCTGTCATCGAACGAGAATCTGGTATTGTGGACAAGGGTGCATTAGGCCAACCTAGGATGCCCCGTAGAACATCCCGGCTTGAATCTTTCCCGACTACTTGACCATCTTGTGGATTATCCACAAATAGCCCGGGCGCAGATCCAGCTCTACGTGAATACCTGGGTGCTGGTTGCAGAATGGATACGAGGCTGTAACGACCAGACCGGCTGAAATAGTCGCTTCTTACTTCATTCTGTCCATTGGGAGCCACACTGTCGGATATTCTTTTGTGCGATGCGCTTCCAATAGACCGACCTAGCCGATTCACACCAGAACTTTCGTCGCCCCTCGTATAGTTGGCCCACCAATCGGTCGGGTCTGGAGATGATGTGCGGTCGTCCGTCGAATCGGGCCGCGTCCCTGGCGATAACAACGGGGATGCCGGTCGAGAGACGTCCTCGAAGGATGACGGTTCAGCAGAAACTGGGACCCCGGTATGAGCATCGACCCCATGGCTGTAAAGGTCCGCCACTGTTTCCAGCTGAGATTCAGGTGTCTCGCAGTCCGTATCGTCAACCAAGCCCAAGGGGGTTAGCCAGTCATTAGTGCAAGACCTAGACTTAAGCCTAGGGAAAGATGTCATCGAGACGCTGCCCGACGGTCGTTCCGGATGGCGCTCTGGGGGATATCCCATGAGGGGTTCCGATGTGCTCCGCTGCGAGAGGCGTCGAAGCTGTCTCTCACAAGAGCTTATCATAGCACCTCGATATGGGGAAAGGTTGAAACTGACTCGCTGTACGCTGGTCTTTGGCCCTCCCCGAGGAGGCTGTGGCCAAGAGTGCTGCCGTTTCGGAAGACGATACAGCGACTGGCGTCGAGAGGGGTCGTAGGATTTGGATATAAATTGGTTCCTATTCCGGATTCTATTCGTAACGTAGGCATTCTCCTCGCGTACTGGGGCGACAGAGTCCTCCTAGTTCACCTCCGTGATGCTCTGACGTGAGATGTATGTGGTTCTTGGCCGCGGATATAGGTGTCTCTGGCCGTCTGAGTTGCTGGTCCAGCTGAGGTATGGTTGGGTAGAGCAAATAGTGGTGGCTGTGTCTGCAGTAGAGGAAGCGCCTGGGAGGATCTGCCTACTCCGAAATATTGGCTTTGTTTCTCTGACACACGAGGAGACAATCGGTTGATGTTCCGGCTGTATGTCCTTGCGTTGGGCGGTTTGAATGCCGGCAATCACGATTTCCACAATGGCTTCAATATCTTCCTGACAAATCAGATAATGGTCCCCTTGCCGCGTTGGAATGTCGAGATAGGAAGAGGCCTGTATATTTGACGACATCGGAGAGGGTAAGGCGTTTTCATTAGCCACCAACGTAGTCGGTGCCGCTCCACAATCGTCGTGCTTCCTGTCGCATAAAAGTGCACGGATATTGCGCGTGACATTGGTCATGTCAAAGTCGCCGCCGACTTGCCCATCTAACTGGGCACGTGCCAGGACGGATAGGCGACCTCGACTGGAGCAGAAACAGGTGCTCACTTGATCGGTACTGGCAACGGCAGGCGCAAGAGAAGCCATCAAATCTCGTGTTGCATTGCCCAACTCTGCCTCTGGGGTCGTCTTCCAAAGTGCGGAAGTGGCGGCTGAGCTTGGCCATTCCCTCGCCGCAACTTTACGCAAGCCACGACACGGCGGGATCGGGCAGGATCCACGTCTCTCTGTATGTTCAGAGTTATGCTGCAACTGTGTGTCAACTGTGCGAGCGGGTGAACCCCCTCGGGGCGCGTCCGCGGATGCATGACAAACTGACACCAGAGGTTCCGAGAACCGAGCATTGGAATTGATGTGCTCTGGTATTTCGGTGCGGCCTTGTGACTGAAGCATGCTCATTAGTCTACTGGCGCGTCGAGTCGAATCAGTAGTGGCGATATCTCCATCCCCTAAACTGGCGAAGGACGCAAGATTCGGATGCAGGCATAGAGCCATAATATTGGACAATTCAAGCTACTATGCTAGGTTGGTTTGTCTTATATCTGAACTGCAACATCGGGCAAGCGGCCGGTATTTGACTGGAGGGATAAATATAGATAAAAGTATAATCCGAGGATAGAGTAGGGAAGAGAGTTCAGTTAGGCAAGCAATGAAGAGGAACACGCAAGATCGTAAGATCCGACAGAAGATACCTAGTCCTACAAGCTACGGCCCTAATGAGTGACTGCCTGATCGCAATCCGTCATTATTGGAACCTGAAACTAAACCGAATTGTCCAAGGAACCAGACGGGAGGCACGACGATCGATCGGAAAGAGCACACGACGCTGCTGTATGGATGGGGTTTCCATAGGAGATTTTCCGAGTCAGAAGGGCTGTCCGGGAAGCCACGGTGCTATCACCTTCCCTGTCTGGTATTGAAAGTATAATATACCCTGGGTGACTTGGCTATCAAATTTCGGCACAACACGGGGTTGTATGGGTCAGAAGAACCTGGCCTGTCGTCGACTATTTTATGTAGACATTGAGGTTGACAATATTAGGAGGTTGTGAGCGTGAAATTAACACTAGGATAACCATAGCGCGAGACTATTCCACAAACTCAAGAATATAGTAATCGTTACATATTAGACTATAAAGAATATATGCTAATATATGTACAACGGGCACACACATACATTGGCCACGTATGCTGAATGGGAGGCTCTCCAGGGTATCATAACTAAAGCGCACGGTAGAGTGGGGGGATCCGTCCATTCGTAACAGAAGGCTATACGAGAATAGCAAAACCGCTTTGGCGGACGGAGGTTATTACGCTTCGAAATATGCTTATGACGAAGGGGCGAAATTAGGTATATAAAGAAGATGGGGGGATCGAAAGGTGCAAGGTGGGTGGAGTTGCAAAACGACACATCATCAGGCAGAGTTCGCAGAATTGGTAGACCGCCTCCAGATCATAAAGGCAGCTAGAGCTGCGCTAGTTGTCGCCCCAAGTGCGAAATAGAGGCTTGTCCTATCAGGTGGCGGTTCTTCGCTTTTAGGGAATGCCGTGCTGGGATTGGTGGCGGCTTCAGCCAGAGCAACGAACAGTTCCCCAATGCTGTTCCACGTGACACTGACATGGACCGGTGTTCCCATCATGAGGCCCGACGTATACTGGTCGGGCTGTAATTCGCATCGTTGTGTTGTCTTGTCCCTATCAGCTTTCAGCGCTGTGTAGATGGACGGGAGTTCGTCCAGATGTGGGTATCGACTGCGGAGGTCGACGATATGTGAAAACGAATCCGGGTCGGATGAATCGTAGGAATAGCAGATGAGATCGCAGGCGTCCAGTTTGGCCGGGTTTTCAAGAATAGCTGGTTCTAATTCCCCGAGCTCCTCTAATATCAGATAACATTGTTTGCCCCCTTGGAGCTCTACACTATTCACCGCTCGTCGAGGCTTGATGGTAGGATGATATAAACTGTCGAAAGGCCGGTTAAGGAAGGCGTCTAATAGTGATGACTTTCCTGCTCCAGCCGCCCCAACGATATAGCATAATAACACATTGCGCTCCACCCGGCCAGGGCGCTTCCTCCTTTTGCGAGCCCGTGTCACTTTCAGGGCAGATGTCAAGGAATCCCGCGGGTTTGGCGGTTCGAATCCGAGATACGCAAGGTATTCCAACGTCGTTTTGGGCTCGAGAAATGTAGTCATACTCCACTGAGCTAGCCAACCTTGAAGTGTAATGTACCCGGCTTCGTTGCGAACCGTCGAAGATGGGAAGGACGCTTCGATCCACGACGCGGGTGGGCCTGGCGTGGGCGCAAACAAGGCCTCGAGTTCCTTGTCGTTTAAGCCCCCATCGTTGTCTTTATCAAATAACAAGAAGAGATCCATAAAAAAGCGGTAACCAGCTGGGCTTAGCTCGGCGGACGCATATTGAGGGACGTCGAATTTCGGGTGGATAAAGCTGTCTGCCAAGCTTAAACTATCGGTGTAGTGGTACTTGCGCAGTATCACCCAGATAGTCTCGTGCCTCCCCTTTTCCGCGTACATTTTATTCAGCTGGAGGAATCCTTGCATGCTGACCCCTCGTTCGGTATTGGAGCTCGGCACTGTCTTTGAGATTGAAAGCTTTATGTTGTCGAGATCCTCACTGCTAAGGGGCTTGTCGAAGCACTTGGCCTGGAAATCCTGGATTTCTTGGTCATTCAGATAGCCATCCTGATCTTTGTCGCAAAGATAGAACACTCTCTTCAGAGCAGATACACATGCAGGTTTAAGACACCCCTCCTTGTGGTCGAAAAGTGGTGCAATGGGGTGTGTGACGGCCTTTTGACACAAGAAGAATGTCTCGTTTACGTTTGAGTGTTCTCGGGCGCTGGCACGTATGCACGAGTCGATCTCGCGGAATTCGCTCATGACGGGCAGCATCTCCTCCTCGACGACTTGCGGAGTTGGGTTCTCGGTGAGGTCGGACTTGTTGGCGCATAAAACAACGGGGACATTGACACCGAGTGAGCGGAAATAGGGCATCCAGAATAACGCGACGCGTTCATAGCTATAATGGTCGGAATATACCAACAGAATCACGTTGGACTTGCGTATTTCCTTCCGCAGTGTGGTCCGGTCCTGCGGACGGGCCGAGGTATCGACAATGGTAGTTGTGACATTTTCCGGCGTACCAATGCTCGGTGGGATAGTGATTTGAGGTAAGACTGGCTGGATCTTGTTGCTTACGAAGACGTCCTTGACAAGAGAAGCGATCAGGCTAGACTTGCCGGTGCCTTCGTCGCCGCAGACGCAGATTCGCACTAAGTCGATGCCTTATGTTAGCCAGAACAACCTTGGCAGCGTGGAGCTGAAACACGTGGGAGGACGGAAAAGAGGATAAGTACCCGTGGCCATGTTGTCAAGCTATAGCGGAAAGTGGAGGCGTCGTTTCAAGAAGCTGTTACGAATCGGTATATTATAATGCCATTCCTAAATGCGTCGATGTGTACATATAGATCTGGCTACCGGGGGAGGAAACAGCTCAACATTCAGAGATATGCGAGTAACGGCAACGATACGCGCGATGACGGACGTGAAGCAGACTTCTCCTCTTTACGAGCACGGTGAGTGTCGGTATTCGGGCATGGGCTGGGATTGATTTGCTCTCGAGGTATCACAGGGGCAAATGGTCCCATTCCGATTGTAGTTGTCACACTTGATTTGCACGATAAGGAATGTGAGTACCAAAACGAGTGAGTTGTCGGGATGGATGGAACCCGCTCGGTGGATAAGATCTATTTACTGCAAAATACCACACTATGAATATGCGATTACTGAGAGGTGCCTAGAATAGGCCGGCCCGGGTCCTTCCCAACCCTGATCTTTGTCTGGGGTGAGTACCAGACAGCGCTCTTACCCCACATTGAACCCCAGGCCAACAAGGTCAGATCCCTGTGTACCAAGCTTCATGATTGTGCTGTCAGCAAGGATGCGAACATGGAGGTAGCCGACCTCCAAGTCCAATTGCGCATGGAGGAGTGAGCATGTATTCTTGATAGCGTATGTTTCTGGTCTACAAACATCACAGCCAATACCTACCTACGTTAGAACGCTGTACCCGGACACCAGATGCAACACATGCTTCCAAGAACCTAACGGCTTTCAACGACCCCTCCTACTCCTCAGATCAGAGCCAGCTACCGTATATGCTCCTCCGGAGCCCAATCTAACTTGCCAGGATGTTGTGAGTACCCTGAGACTGGCACAGACCCCTCTCAATCGTTCCGGTCATATGGCCTTGTGTACTAGAGAAACAATCGCTAACTCTTGCGCGTTGGCTGGTTTCAATAGCGTCTTACCGCCGCCGCCGAGATATCCCACGCAAGCGGCATACAATGCCGCCGTCGCCGCTGGTCATGCGGCGCCTCTGATCGAGACCAATAACATATTGTCGACTCCGGAAGATCAGTTCCTTGTGGGAGAGGGTATGCGCCTTTCCTTCCTACCGTACAAACATCGCCGATTAGCCCAAGCGCCCGAACTGAACCGCAAGAATAGGAACCTATGTCCTCAAGGAAGATCTTCTTCTTGCGACACCGCCGCCCCATCCTTCTGAAGCTCCCGTGGTAAACCCGAACCCGCTCTCAACAAACCCCCAGCCGGCTAGCGCTGGCACGAAAGTATCGCTTCTTGGCCTCGACGGACGACGGGCACCGCCCACCTTTTACAGATTCGCACCAACATTTTCGCTGCCTAGAACTATAGCCGAGCACCCCAACGAATGGAGGGCTTCCAATGATGCTAAAAGGAGCAGCGATGGGGAGGCAAGGGGCACATCGGTAAGTGATGCTAGGGGGCCGGGCTCGGCCACTACTACGTATGCACCAGCCTTTGGCGATGGAAATGCCCTTCTCGCTCCTGAGAAATTGAAGGATCCAAACAAGCGCCGCAAACCAAAGAACAATATGACCAAGAGTAACTCGTCCTTCATATCGCGCGTCATAATCAGCGAGACACTTTCGAAAAAAATGGCTGATAGACCGACCGACGGTATTTTCGCTTTCGCCAACGTCAATCGTGCTTTTCAGTGGCTAGACTTGTCATCTTCCACAAAAGCCGAATACCTAACCAAGATACTTTTTACTAAGGCGCATTGCCTCAGCCATGATATTAATACGGTCACGAAGGGCCCGAATCACATAGATATCATCATGGGATTTTCAACCGGCGAGATAATATGGTGGGAAGCGATGTCTCAGCGGTATACAAGGCTCAACAAAAATGTGCGTGAAGTCTCTTCTGTCCTCGGTTGCAACCCACTAATCCGGCCAGGGTGTCATAAACAAGACCCCTATATCGCAGATACGCTGGATTCCGGGAGCCGAGAACCTCTTTTTAGCGGCGCATATGGATGGCACGCTGGTTGTTTATGACAAGGAGAAGGAAGATGCTATCTTCGCGCCAGAGGAGGAAGAGATGGAAGGCAACGAAAATGGAAACGACTCACCTCGTGCCATCGAACCGTCAGACAAGATAACCGTGTTGAAGTCGGTCCACTCAAAGAATCAAAAAACAAACCCGGTCGCTGTTTGGAAACTGTCGAACCAACGAATCAATGCTTTCCAATTTTCGCCCGATAATCGACACCTTGCTGTCGTCTCCGAGGACGGCACAATGCGTATAATCGACTATCTGAAAGAGGAGTGAGTTACTAACTTGATATCGTCGTCTTACCACGTATCTACGTACTAACGGACTATGTACTAGACTTCTCGGCTTGTATAATGCCTACTACGGAGGGTTTACCTGCGTGTGTTGGTCTCCCGATGGCAAGTACGTCCTCACCGGGGGTCAAGACGATTTGATTTCTATTTGGTATCCCCAGGAGACGACACTTATTGCGCGGTGTCAAGGTCACCAGTCATGGGTAACCTCAGTTGCATTCGATCCCTGGAGATGTGACGAGAAAAATTATCGCTTCGGTAGCGTAGGAGAAGATTGCCGGTTATGTCTATGGGACTTCAACGTTGGGATGCTGCATAAACCAAAGACAGTGAGTTGGCCTCCTAGGTGTTCTGGTCATTCATACGCGTCTAATTGTTTTTCGTATTGCATAGTCGTCAAACCGACAACGGGGCTCGATTTCCTCCCGTGTGCCCACAGTCCACCGCACCGATACGCAAGGCACGTCCCCGGGTAGGGGGCGTGCAGGGTCCACCGTCTCGGCGGCAGATGGCGACACGGAGAAAATTAGCATCAACTATCCGGTTGAGCCACGCTCCAACGTAGCGATACTACCACCCGTTTTAACCAAAGTGGCGGACAAAGATCCGTTAAGCTGGATCACATTCACGGAAGACTCCATCATGACCAGCTGCAAAATTGGTAAGTCTTCGTCCCTAGCCTAGCCAAGACTCGAGTTGCGTTAACGTTGGGCGCTACTAGGTCACATCCGAACCTGGAGTCGACCGTCTGAATCTCTTACCCAACTAGATTCCGGCGATTTATAATAGGGTGAGTTCCCCGAGATGTGAGGTGCTGGCTCGCACTACCATACTGGAGATGCAAAGTCTCCAAGATGAGTTTTCCGTCACTTGTCCTCATGGTGGGCTTTGGCCATGTTCGTTAACACCTGTAGAAACTACCTATTCTGTAAGAAGATTTGATTGTTATGTATGGAGCTGCTGGCAAAACTGCCCACCCTGTACATGTGATACATCGGACGTCGATATGAAGCGAGGGGCTGTAAGGCGATTTTGGTCTGAATCATGCGTTCTAGCCCTACAACAGCTGGTCGATTACCCCTTTAATATGGGCATTCCAAGTCGGCGTGGGTCTTTGTACATAAAAGCCCCTGACTATATAGGTAGGGCATATGTATGGCTCAGCCATATATATAGCTCAGCTCCCATGATTTTTTGTAAATATGTATAACTGGACATCATGTGCCTATGTAAGCGCGCATGCGCATGCATGAACTATATAATATCCATCTACGTTGGAGCGTTACCCTAACTCACCTGAGCATTTCTGGCTACCTCACCTTTTACCTACTCGTATGTGTCTGCGCAGCCACTCCCACTGCGTAATTCACTGGCGAACATGGTGTCCGCAAGAGTTTGGTGGATCCGGGCGAGGGAACATGCATGAACCCCTACCTATAATTAACGATTCTACACCTCACCTCGTATATCAAATGAGCCTATGAGAAGTTAAAATGCGGCTGTGTTTCTCAAAACGCTTTCGATGCTAGCGCGGGAAACATGCGCAAGTCTCTCTGGCCAAGTGAAATGCTTGTTAAGATCTGCTTCTTGTCACAGGTAGCGGAAGCACTCCCGTCCTCCGTCTCGACAATCTTTTCTCAGCCCGGACAGATTTGACGTTTTATCTCTTATCGTGGTTCGTACATCTTTCTCTCTAGGCTAGGTAGTAAGGTACCTAACCTGAGCACTTAGGTAGTCTAAATCATTCCTTGTATTAACATGTTTCATCGGATCGGATTTAGGCGGTGTTATATTTCACCTCATCTAGCGTTCCCGCCTAGGTATCTAAGGTATCTAACCTAGCGCGATAGATGCTTATTGGTGAAAAGTCGAGGAAGGATCTATCTCTCGTTCTAGAATTTTTTTGGGATTTGTCTGCATGATTACGTGAACTTGCATACAAAAGTACCTATCTTGTAAAGTACGTGAAAGGGACCTGTTTAGAGTTAGGTATATCGGCGTCATTACACACGTACAGGGACAGAGTGGAAGGGGGGGAAAAAAAGTTTGAGATGAGGGGCTGTCTTTGATGAAGGGACCTCGCGAGCGCGGAGCGGGTATGTACGTGTAGGGGCAGGCACCACAATTCAGTTATCACGAGGCTTAGCTCACTCCCTTGTAATGAACCGGCTAATGGCAGTTCGTTGCCTTATCTTGTTATTTACCCTACCCTTGGTCTTTTTGTTATTATTTTGCCGTGAGGAGGCTCTGGTGGACTTTGAGGTTATTATTGGCTGGCGGGATGAAAAATTCTTTTCTTGAATCGATCAAAGTCGTATTTTATATGAGGTACATGCCTACCTGGGGAGAGATATATTTTTTCATGTTTGCATTATAATGCGGTGGATTCGGCGAATGCTTTTTAGAGTTACGCGAGATATACTGGAGTAAGTACTTGTATCTTGAAGTCTGTAGTCTAGGTAGGTTTTAGCAGTGGTCTTTTGAGTTGGGGGCTGGCGTCAAACCCTTTCTTTCATTCAACTTGCGCGAATTCGGGATTTTCCCGTCATACCCGCGAATCTACCACGGACCGTCCACCCGCGATAGGACGACATATGGCGTTCGCCAGAGACTTGGGATCTTCCTGACCTTTTTCAATTCAACTTGAACAATTCTATTATTTGGTCTCGAAAAGCCCGCTATATAAGCATGTACAAGTAGTCAGCATCAAACCATCAAATTATGCAGGTACAGTGTCCAGTACCTGGGTAGACAGTCTCCATCGAGAAAAAAGCCCACGCAGATATGGATCAAACTGTGCATCGGCCTGTTTCGACGGTCATACGAATGACGCTCATTATGCCTAGTTAGGGTTACATCTTGCATCGTCTGGTTTTGCGCTGGCCCATAAATACTTTGAAGCATGTCGCATTGAGATGTGGCTTAGGTTGCATCGCGCCGTTGTAACCTCGGGATAGTATACGGCTGGAGGGCGGAATAAAAAAGCAGGTGAAAGTTGGAAGGTGAGGTTATTCCACGCGTTGTAAGCTGTACAGACCAACAATCGAATTCCAGGAGTCGCAAGCCAGTCCTAGGTACCTATTCCTGGGCGTACCCGTAGGATGGCGTTATCGGTACCTTGACATGTTGATGTGCTGCTAGCATTATCTGAGCCTAAAAAACTTTAACTTCCCTGTTTGTACCTGTAGACAGCTTTGACTAGAGCTAAAATGGTCTAAAACTAGAGAGTACGAGCGACGGGTTTGGTCGTGACCCATCCGGTAGTGGTTAAAATGGAGTCAACCGTGGACAAGCAGCATAGACCCGTACTTTCCATTTTTCTCTCTTTAGGCTCGCGACCACCTGTGCCAGTAGTACGGACGCGAGCACAGAGGGGTCTGAACACCTTGATACAGTTGGACTAAGAAGACATGTCGGTATGCTGTTAGGTAATACGACGTAGTAAAACCACGGCGTCGGAGACAGCTTATTAGTTCTGTAAGACCTAGACTGATAGTAAGTTGGTAGATATCAGACACACATGGGCATATGTCCCGGCTTTGCCGTCGCCAAAAAATGCGTCTGCCACACTATGTTATCATAGCAACAAGGCAAAAATACCACCGTAGCACCAAATGGCCGATTCGAGCTTAGGTAGTTGGCGTTCACATGAATTATAAGAATATGTATGGTCAGGAATCGAAATGGACATGGGAACGCGATCATGGGTTACGAGAGGAGTGGTCCGCATTAAGTGGCTACCTACCTGACTTGTAGCGGAAACAACCTTGAAGTGACTTCAGGTGACTGACGGGCAAGACGAGACAGGTCCCTCTTGACTGGCGGACTGCAGGTGGTATGCGACATATGCAAAGAGAAGGGGCCACCTACCCTCGGTGGGCTGAAGGTAGGTACCGCATGCCCTCCAAGTTCCCGCCCTATCTGACACTTTTGAATGACTTGCAAGCTCTGAAAGGTTACATTACTCATCATCCTGAAATACCACCCATGTACCCTCCTAGCTCCAGACAAGCCCGATTTTCAAGTCGCTTCCCGACGGTGCAGCCTGTCACAAACACTTCTGGTAGATTGACGTACCTAACCTAGCATCGACCCTCCTGACATTACTTCAAGGTGGGACCAACACAACGCCCCCTTTCAACGTTGGAACTTTAATCAACATTCAGTTTCTCTTATTCTCTCAATTTATTCCCACCACTGTTTTCCCATTGCAGTCTTCTATTATATTTTCCTCTATCCAGGCACAACAGCAAACAATACAACCAGTGCGCCACATCGGCTCCTTTGCTCGTGTTGAAGAGCACTATTTGGTCGCCTCAGCTACACCTACTATACACTTAATCCGCAACCAGAAGAGACCTAATACAGTGGGCACTTGACGTTAATTTGAGCGCAGAAAATTCTCAAGATAAGAGTGAGACATAAAGAAACAAAGATACGGTTGGGCGTGGAAGATTGAGTAAAAATTAATCAGCAAGGAACTTGCAAACTTGATTTTATTCTAAAACTGATTACGTTGTAATTGCACCTCGATTGACGTGCAGCATCGTCTCTGCCGGCATTTCGGGGGCTCAATCATATGGGGGCCGCTCCCGAACTCATGACTCGTCTCGCCGCTGAACGCCGCTTGGTCTCTTACAAAGCCTGACCACTTATCAGCCGGGTCCTAGTGTTTTAACAGTTTTCAATCACACTCACAACATCTCATAATTATGCCGTCGTTTAATCCATTCGCCTCAGCCGCTGGCCGGCTCTGTTCATTATTTGAAATACGGTAGGTTCCCCTGCACCGTCGATGGAGGGTCACCCAGCGGTGATGTTACATGTATGAATTGTGCTGACTGGTGCGCAGACTCGATAACGATTTTGTCGTATTTCGAGGTGAAGAACACGAGGCATCTGGTCAGCAATTGAACGGGGTCCTGGTATTGTGCCTGAAAGAATCTTTAAAAGTCGACGATATTCATTTGCGTTTGATGGGCCAATGTCGGGTGGCTTGGATGGAAAGTTCGAGGCAAACACCGGCGGGCATGCCGCATCATAAAGTGGATCGCACCACCACCGTCTTGAGACACGAGTGGGCTCCCTTCATATCAGACCATCAGACATTACCGGCAGGAAATTACGAATGGCCCTTCGAAATTACGCTCCCCGGCGACACGGCCGAAAGTGTCGAGGGTCTCTATCAGACAGGTATCACCTACCTTTTCAAAGCCACCGTGAACCGTGGCAAGCTAGCCAGAAATCTGCACGCGTATAAACGACTCCGAATTATCCGGACCCTCGACCCGGCGGCATTGGAGTTGAACCATGCTATGAGCGTGGAGAATCTGTGGACTAACAAGGTGGAATATTCCATCGTGATACCGCAGAAAGCCGTTGTTTTCGGCACTACCGTGCCCCTGGAGATGCGTTTCACCCCGTTATTGAAGGGTCTGGAGATGGGGAAGATCACGATCAAATTAGTCGAGGTGCAGGAATTTACATCGAGCACTTCTCCGATGCGGACGCACAAGAACGAGCGGGATGTAACGACGTGGTACTACGAAGTGGAAAGGGAGAAACACTGGCATGACATAATCGAAGAGACCGGGCAAGATGGATGGGTGGTCAAGGAAGACCTCCCATTGCCCAAGAAACTCAACAAGTGCCTACAAGACTGCTGTGTTCGAGGTATCAAGATTAGGCACAAGTTACGATTAGCAGTGGCGCTTAAAAATCCTGACGGCCACACGTCCGAGGTACGGTTCCAGCCCAACATTTTTACACCTATGTGGAAGTAGCCGCTAATCAGTGTTTTAGCTTCGCGCGTCGTTGCCCATAACCATCTTCATCTCGCCTAATATGCCACTTGACGAAGATGGAAACCTTGTGGCCCAGTCGCCTGACGTCGTTACGCAGAACGTAGACGCGCAGAGGAACATGGCGCCGCCTGGTTACGGCCAGCACGTGTTGGATCAGCTTTATGATGACGCAGACATCAGTGGTACGATGACACCGGGAGCATATAGCGGTTTCAGTAGCCCGTTCTATGGCCAATCCCGGTCGGGCTCGGTGGAGAATTTAGGCGCCCTGTCCGCACTCCACGGTACAACAATCACGCCGGCCGCCCTTTCGTCTAGGCTACAAAACATGTCAATGGACGATTCTCGCCATGGCCGATTTCACCCGCGGTACGAGTCCGGGATTGGGTCCGGTGCCCTAACCCCTATCTATCGTGAGGGGGAACAGGCGACCGAATTCTCTCATGGTCATTCGCCGCCGTTGTCCAGGCGTACAAGTGAAGAAAACTTGGCAGGGGCATCGCAAGGTGCCGGGCCGTCTGGTCATTCGACACCTCCCGCTCACAGCGAATTCCCTAGCCTGGAAGAGCTCAGTAGAGTACCGAGTTATACAACGGCGACCAAGACGCCGCTGCCTCGGAACACGAGCTTTCCGGATTCGCTTGCGCTACCCGATTATAACGCAGCAATGAGCGCGCCGGGATCACCGGCTCAAACACCGTCAAATCCGATGGACACGGTAGCGGAATATTCAGCCGGACCTCCTGAAAGCGAGGCTAGAAGGCCGAGGAGCGCATCTAGTGCGGGCGGTAACCACGTCCACGGGTTCAGTTTCATCCCAAGCCATGCCGCCGTCGGCGGAAACGATGGCGAGCGACGTTTACGGCTCCTTCAACACAGGGGCACCTCATAAATTCGCCACATATTCATCAGTGTTTTGCCCTAGTTCAATTCGGTTCAGTTGAACGTATTTTGTTTGTTTGGCGTTCAGGACATAGCATAGATATGGCATGGGTTGCTTAAGCGGCGACATAGCTTGTGAAAACTCTGAATGTAAAAATATAGACTTGTATAGACGGCGGGACATCATTTGGCGGAACTCCCAATCGCTTGGGGAGCAGGATGTCCGGCGAGAATGAGCGAAGGGGGACTTTGCCTTTTCTTCGGCGCATAAACAGGATATATATACCTGGGTAGGATATACCCTAAGCTGCCTTTGACCAAGCAGGATTTTCACACCCTGCATACAATATTTGATGCATACGTTGGGCTGGACGCCTTGGCGCCGCAACATGGGAGCCCGGCGACCACCCTACTATGGGGAAAGTTTCCAACTAGCATCACGCGTGGCATGATCATCGTAACCTAGCGAGTACCAACTTTCAATAGCGGCATGACCTAGTGCTAAACCTACCGAGATAATTATCTTGAGTCGCACATGCGATGTTGATACAAAATATTTTTCAAATCGCGACGGAGGCCTCCTCTGCTGCGTATAACGGGGTTTCCCCCGGTTCTCGTCACACCCGAGAATTCCAGGGGTCTAGTTCTGTCGTTGACGATATGGCTAGACCACTGACGTCACCCTGAGCTCCAGCTCCTGGGCACTCCATTACAATGAAAGAGCTGAACATGTCCCTTCTATATGAACTTCTTTCTTTTGTTGCGTTAGGTGGGAATAAGGGTAATTTGAATTTGAACAGGGTGCAGGTACAAGATATAGTTATTTCCGTTCCTTTACTTTGATAATGCAATAGCCAACACTGGTTTACTGACGCTGCCCACTTCGTTACCCTGATAAGGTCTGGTCGGGGGGGTTTTGGATTCCACATATTTCGATATTTTTAACTTTTGTCAGGCGAGAAAAGCTCGCTACTGAATTCGATACCGTTTTTGGCGAGAGACTAGGCCAGTTTTCCGATGTAAAGAACGCTTGTCTCAGACCATCATGATTCTCGGTTACGCCTATCTAAGGACTGATCGAGTTCGAGGCCAATCATATGCTGCCGTCAGCAACTAAACTACCCTTTTCTTCGGAGGAGAGACAAAGGTAAGGTATTGGCACCAAGTCATGATCTGCACAGGGTCCACCATCCTACCAGAACAAAATGGCATCACCATGCGACATTGGCAGCCAATCTTACCTTTGGCCAGGCGCTAGCACTTTTCGATTCTTTCAGTGCCCCTAGCAGTCTAGGTTGAGCTCCGGCATACCTATCAGACTGGCTGACCTGGACATAAATATACCTAGATCTACGATTAGCCCCGCGCGTCTGCCCGCATTGTGGTAGCTTTACGTCGAACCCAAGACCCTTAAAACTTCCTCGGCGCCCAATCTGCTCCACGACGAATCCTTGACCGCGTTTTGCTCAACCCCTCATTTCCGCGCCCGGTCAACGTCCATCCCGACAATTGACAGCAGACCCTTCCGTCAACTGTAATACCACATAGTATTCGCCTTGCCTACTGAACAAGTTCCGAACAGCACTATGAGTGGCGATTCGAAGACGATGCCCTTGAGGCAGGGCTCGACGTTTGGTGAAGGAGCGGTTCCCGAACTCGATCCAACCACCGTGAGTGGTCCTCGAATATGCGCGTTGCAGGTTTAAACGATCCTAGACATCAACTAAATATCCCTACAATCCAGACAGCAGGCTTGCTTACGGAGCGCCTCCAAGCGTGGAAACATGCTGTCGTATACCTCGAAGAATACGTCAGTGCAACAGAGAAGGTGCACAAGGCTCATTCCAAAGAGTATGAGAAGGTTCTTAAGACGATCTCCAATCCTTTGAGGGAAGGCCATCACTTCGACCAGGGCCTTGGTGGTATTGCCGGGCTTTTCGAGAATATGCGAGTCAATACCCAGGTAGGTCTCCAGAGCGTCGCAGCGGGCAAGCTCGCAGGCGGTGTAAATGTTAAATTTCATCACGAATGACGCTGACGATCCAAGGCCATGGTGAATACCAATATCGAGACGGAGAAAACACTCAAGGGAACCGTCCTTCCCATTCTCGAACGCTTGCACAAGGAGATCAAGGCTAAGCACAAGGAAGTCTCCCATGGCGTTGACAAGTCGGCCAAGGAGATCGAGAAGACCAGGAATTCTACACAGAAACACATTGAACTCCTTGGACAGCACGCCGCATCGTTCGAGTCCACTGGCGGGAAACTAAATCCCATCGATGACCCTTATGTAATCAAACGTGGCGTGATCCACCGTCTGAACAAGCAGATCATCGCCGAGAACAACCATAACAACGACCTGATACACGTTCAGGATGGGTTTCATGCCTTCGAGGCCCATGTCATTCAGGTCATTCAGCAGGCGGTAGAGGCGTTCAACCAGGTCGCCGGTGGTCAGGCGGAGAAGATTCGAGCCTTGTACGCGGATATGTTGGGCGCGGCACAGCGTATTCCCGGAGACTTTGAATGGCAGGGCTTCCAGGCCAGGGATGGCCACCGTTTAGTGAACCCGAAGGACCCTCCTCGAAGCCTAGACGCCATCAGCTTTCCGAACCAAGACCACGCCTCGACCAAGCCTTTGATCGAGGGCACGTTGGAGCGCAAGTCGCGCAACAAGCTGTCATGGGGCACCCAAACAGCCTATTACGTCGTCACGCCGTCCAAGTACCTGCACGAATTCAAAAACGACGATAACTTACAGCACGATCCGAAGCCTGAGCTGTCGATTTATTTACCTGACGCTGTCGTTGGCGTCCCGAATGGAGAGAAGTTTAACGTCAAGGGCAAGGATCGGGGCAAGAGCTTCACAAGCAAACTCGCCGGTTCGTCGGAGCTTGCTTTTCAGGCGCACACAGCTGCGGATGCGCAGAAGTGGTTCGAGGCCATCGGTGTCGCGGCCAGTGCCACGGGTTCCATATACGAAAGCACGCCTACTTCGCCTGTCATAGGCTCCGGGTCTCAAGACTCAATGGGTGCCAAGCTAGCCGCAGTTGATTCTGTTCATAAGGAACAAGAAGCTGGCATTACCGGCGGCGAGACTGTGAGCAGCCCAACGGCTTTGTCGCCCACGGAGAAGACTGGCTCAGTGCCGGTCACACCTGCTGCCGAGGAGAAGAAGACTTTGGGCTAGAGGGACAAGTTTAGAGGGGCAAGGAAAGATAACTGGGTTGATACCTGAGGCAACATTTCCACGGCGTGTCCTAGGTAGTACGTATACCGTAGGGGATACAGCCTCGACATTCTCATCCGCCGTTTGGGGACATGGCTTCTCATTCTCCCTTCCCTCCCTTCCCTCCTCGTCGCTCATGGGTCGTCCTCCACGGCGTATAGATATACTAGGTTCAGAGGAATATCGGCCCGGGCGCATGCACAATCCCCTTCCGGAGGCATTCGGCCAGCCTCTTCTATCTTATTATATCATCATCATGAGTACATTGTTTGGTTGTAATGTCATTGGGTATGCAAAGCAGGATGTCAGGCGAACGAGGCATACATGCGTGCTGGCACATCGTCCCCTCGCGGCGAAGGCAACAAGAAGCGTCTTCGGGGCGATGTCCCAAGCGATGATCTTTGTTGCGAAGGAAATAGTTTTGTGTAACGAGTTGTATTTGGATCCCCTATCATGAAATCGAAGTTCCATTGGGTCTTTCTTCTATCTCTAGGTATATCTACCGATGCGTGACGACAAGGCATGGCTTCGCTGGATACCCCCCTTTTCGCACCCCCCTTCAGTACTTGGTAAATATGCCCATCCTTCTTTTTCTACCGACATATGTACAACGTCGCTTCAATTGAAGGCAAAGTACGGTTTTCGGCCTAATACATCACATATATCCATTATATCCATCTATCAATATACTCGTCGGCCTTGACGTCCATCCCTGGTCAAACCGCCATGTTTTCTTGTGGCGAAGTACATTTCTAGATTTAAACCGTTGCCGTCTTTTACAAGAAAAGGAGCAATCAACTTATATAACCCCCCTTGTATTACCAGTACCAAGTAACCTAGTCAAGTCGACCATGTAATCGGCGAGCAGGTTCTCAGGTATCGGATTGGCCATAGAAGACAGACACTCACATGTAGGGTTGGCCGGACCCGACCTATTAAAGGAGGACCTAGTAGGTAAATAAACTTATAGGTACTTACGGCCAAATGCTAAGGGACTTATGTTAGAACTAGCAGAATGGCTAAATTGTATATATTGATTAATGTATGCGTGTAAAGGTTTAACTTTTTTTCTTTGCAAAATTTGCATATACTAAATAGGTAAAAAGAGACTTTTTATAAAAAGACCTTTTTTTTTATAGTAGTTTTTACTATAGCTATATAACTTTTATTATATAGGCATTATATTAATTTTTATTATTTTATAATTTATTAAATCTAATATACCTTTTTAAAATAAGCTAATATATTAGTTTATTTTGCAGCTATAAATAATACTTTTATTTTATAATATTATAGCTTTTATAATAATAGTTATAGTATTTTAAATTATTTTAATTTATTTTCTTAGTTTTTTTACACTTTTATAGTAATAAGCTAGTTAGTTTTAGTTTAAATAGCTTTAATATTAACTAAATTAATTTATTATAAAAAGCTTGCTTACTTATTTTATGCTAAAAACTTTATAAAACTATTTATTATTATTAAATTTATTAATATATAAACTATTTAAAGCGTTTTATTAATTATTTTTTAATATAGCTAGTAATTATATATATTAATATATTATAATTTTATTTTAAGTATTATAATATTTTTATTTATTAAATTAATAGTTTATTAATTATTATATTAAATAATAATATGCTTTTGTTTTAAATTAATATTAAGCTTATTAATAAGCTAGCTAATAAATATAGCTTTTTTTATAGCCTAAGCTAATATAAAAAGCTTAGCTTTAGTTATAAAAGTAATAATAGTATTTTATTTATTTACTTTTGTTATAAATAAGTAAGTTTGCAAGCACCTAGCACTTTACTTAGCAAATCCTATAGCTAACTAACAGCTATAGCTATATTCTTAACAAGTATAAAAAAAGATCTTTTATCTTATACTATATATTAGTTTTTTAGATTTACAAGGTTATATAACAATATACTAGATTAATTATATTATATTAACTTTAATTGCTTTTGTATATAAGCACTAATTTGTTTTTTTAATTTAATTAACCTTTACTTTTGTAAAAGTTATAAGCTTAATTTGCTTTAGAATTAGTGCTTTATTTTAATTAGTTTAATTAGTTAAACTATAGTTTTTTAAATTTTTAATTTATTATATTTTTTATTATTTATTGCGTTAAATTATTAAATAATTATTTTTATTATAACTTTATTAATTATAACTACTATTATAAAAACTATTTTTAAAAATGCTTACTTTACTTTACTAATAAAGTAGTTTTAATAGTTTAAAACTTTAAAGCACTACGCTAAAAGGAAGTAGGTATAAAAGCATATAAACTTTAATATAGTTAATTTTAACTTTTATATTAATAGTTAAGTTACTATACTTACTAAAAAAAAAGCTTAATTATACTTTTAGCAAAAGCTTATAAATAAAACTTTTATAAGTTAAAAAATTTTTAAGCTAATAAAAGTGCAAATTTAAAATTAATACTATAAAACTATTAAGGTTATATTTGCTTTAAACAGTTTTTAAAAAGTAACTAATGCTAGCTATAAATTTATTTAAAATTAAATTAATACTTTTATTAAGCTATTAATTATTTTAATAATTAAAGCATAGCTAAAAGCTAAGCTTAAAAATTAGTTAAAAAATGCTTAAAAGCTTATTTAAAAAATTAAGCAACTTTTTATACTATTAAACATTATTATTAATATTACTATTTTAATAAAATATTGCTATTTGCTTAAGTAAGCTATTTAATAAAAAGTAAAAGTAAATAAGTAGTATAAAAAATAGTACGTAAGCTATAATAAAGCTAAAGTAGCAAGTTTTTTAAAAGTATAAAAAAAGCTTATAACTAAAAATTAGCTTAAAGCTATTAAAATATAAATTGCTTTTAAATAAGCTAGGCAACAGCTTTATTAGCATATTATAAATAAGTAACTAAAATATTTACTTACTATGCTTATAAAATACTTTTGCGTTTTTAGTGCTTTTATTAACAAAAAAGTAATTAAAAGCAAAAGTAACTAATATAGCACTTTTATTATTACTAAAAACAATTTTGCATTTAAATTAAATAATAAAGTTAAAAAAAAATTTAAAAGCTTTAAGCATTAGTATTTTTACTTGCTAAACTTTAAAAGAAAGCACTAATAAGCGCTATATAAATATAGTTAGCTAAAGCTATTAATTATTAAATTAACTGCTTATAGTAAAGTTAAGCTTAAAAAAGTATAGTTAAAAAAATTAAATAGCGCTATAAGCTTATGCGCTAAACAAACTTATGCTAAAAAATTAATTTTAAAAGTTTAAAAGTTAAAAAGTTTAATTAAAAATTTAAAAAATTAAAAAGCTAAAATAATAAATTTAATAAGTAGCTTAACGTAAACTTAGTATATATTATTATTAATTATATGCTTACTATTTTATAAAAGTTTAAAGCTTATATTACTTTTAAAAATAATTTTTATTTTTTTTTAACAGTATTATTTTTAATAACTATAAAGCTGTTTATATTATTAACTAAATTAAGCTTTTAAAACTTAATTTTATTGCTTTTACTAAAAATAATAATATTATTATAGTAAGCTTAGTAACTTTTTTTATTTACTATAAAGGTTGCAAGGTTATAAAAAACTTATTAAATAATATAAGTAAAAAAAATATTAGTATATTAATTTTAAAAAATATAGCTTTAATTAAAAGATTTTATATAAATATTGTATTAAAAGCAAAGTTGCTTGAAAAAAGCGTTTAGTATTATAAATTAAATTATACTTTATATTTTAAAAATCTTATATTAAGCATTATTATTTAAAAATTAAAAAGATAGCATAAAATAACCTTTTTTAAATATAAGCTTATTTACTATTACTTTTTAAGTTTTTTAATAATTAAATTAGTTTTTATTATTTTTAAAATTTGTTTTAATGTAGTAAAACTAATTGCTACTACTTTATATAAGCAACTTTAGCACTTTTTAGCTAATTTACTTAAAGTATATAAAGCTTTAAAAAATTTATAGTATAAAAAATTTAAATATTTTAGGCCTAAGCTTTTATAAGCATTAGTTTACTAAGCTAAAAGTATAAAAATTAATAAGATTAAGCATATAAAGTATAAAGCGTACGTTTAAATGTACGCTATATAAGTAATCTTTTAAAAGCTTTTAAAAAAGCGCGTAGTATACTTTTATTAGCAAATTATTTAAAATTTTTTTAATTACTTTATAAAGTATAATAGCTTTTAATATAAATTATTAATAAAAAATAAGTATAGTAGTTATTTATACTTTAAAGCTTTAATTTTAAAAAGCTAGCTACTTATAATTAATACTATTTAATTACTTAACTAGTAAATTAAATAGTAATTTAAACTATTAATTTATTATATATATAGTAATAATAAAAAAGTAATAATTTATAATTTATAAACTATAGCATATAAGCGCTAGGCTAATAAAAAAGAGATTATTTTAAAAGTTTTTTTTATATATATTAAAAAGCTTATTAAAAGTAATAAGCGTGTTAGTTAATAAATTATTAATATTAAGTTAAAAATGCTTTTAAAAATAAGTTTTTTTAAAAGATTATAATTAAAAGTAGCTTATATAGCTATTTAGCTATATAACTAAAGCTTTTTAAAAGCTAATAACTTATACTTACTTATAAAAGTGCTTTATTTATAATTTTAGCAGTACTATTAATAATACTTACTAGCTTAAGTAATTAATAAGCTAATAAATTTTAAGCTAAACTAAAGCTTAATTAAAGCTTATAAATATAAAGCATACTTTATAAAGCATAATAAACTTATTACTTATAAAAAGCAAAACTATAAAATAAAAATAAAAGCTTATATAAGTTATTTAATAAAATATAAAGTAATAAATTTATATAAAATTTAAATTTTAGTAATTAATAAAGTTATTATTATATATAATATATAATTTAATAAAAAGCTTTTTTATAATATATAAGCAAAGCTATAGCTTAATAAAAGTATATAAAAAATAGTTAAGTAGCTTATTATACTAAATAAATAAATTTTTAATTTAGCAAACTTATAAAGCGTTAAGCTTGCTATGCAAAGTAAAAATAGCACTAGCGCTTTAAAATTTGTAAAAATAAAAAGTGCATAACTACTAATTAACTTATTAACTAAAAGCTAACTAAAAAAGCATAAGTTAAAAGTAAACGCTTTTAAAAAGTATATAAAAGCTAATAATATTGCTTTTATTAGTTAAATATAAAAACTTATAACTTTTTAATTATTTTTAAAATTAAAAAAGCAATTAAGTAAAGTAAAAGATTTATTAAAAGTTATAAAGCTTATACTTATACTTAGTAATATATAAAAAAAGCTAAAAAAAGGTAGTATAATTGCTTAAAAAAAAGTATTTAAAGTTAAAACTAAAAAGTATACTTATTAAAAATAACTACTTTAAAATCTTTAAAACTAAAAAGCTTTATTTAAAACACTATTATAGTTGCTAAATAAATAAATTTAATAAAATTAACAGCTTTAAAAAACTTAAAAAAATTAATTACTAACTTAAAAAAATTAATTACTTAGTTAAAAAAAAAATTTTAATTATAAAAAGCTACTAAGCAATAAAAAGTTTATAGCTTGCTTATAAATAAAGTTAGCTAAAAAATTTAAAGCTTGCTTATTAATTAACTTAATTATAAAATATTTGCTTTTATTTAGAAAATATATTAAAAATAAAAAATATATACTTTAAATAATTATAACTAGTTTAACTTTTTAAAAACTTACTTTATAAAGCTAAAAAAAATAATTTAAAAAAGTAATAAAAAGCATTATACTTTATACGTAATAATTATAGCTGCTATAAATTAACGTTAAGCTAATTGCTTAAAAGCTGCTTTTAAGCACTTTAAAATTTATTAAAAAAACTTAATTAAGCTACTACTAACGTTTTAGCATAAGCTTTTTAAGCATTTGTTAAAAAATTAATTTTAAGCAAATATAATAAAAAAATTAAAAACTTATAAAAACTAAGTATTATAAAAAAAATTATAAAAGTTATTATAAAGTATAAGCTATTACTTTTAAAATAAGTTTTTAACTATAAATTTAATAGTTAAAAGTATTTAAATATATATAAAGTATGCTTTATAGTTAAAAGTAATTTTTAATAAGCTAATATGTTTTAATTTACTTATATAGTAATGCTTATAGCTTAAACGCTATGCTTTATAATAGCTTTAGTAGCTTACTATAACTTTAAAGTTAAGCAATTTAATATAGTAAACGCTTTTTTTAATATAAGAAAAAAAAGTTAAAAGCTTTTAGCTTATAAGTTATTTAATAAGTTTAAAAATAAAAATATAGTAGTATTGCTTAAAAAAGCATTATATAAGCTAAATAATTTACTATTACTTTAATATTAAAAATTTATATATATTTTTTATTTATATAGTTTAATTACTTTAATTAAAAAACTTTATTTTTTTTATACTTAAAATTAAGCTGTTTTTATTATTTTTTATATAAACAACTTTTTAGTACTATATAGTTTAAAGCAAAAAGCTAAAGTATAAAAGATTATTAACTAAATTAAAAAAGCTTATAAGCTTAAAAAGTAAAAAGTTATAAGCTAGTTTTTAAGCATAAAAATTACTAAAAATTATAAAAATTAAAAATTATTTTTAAGCTATAATTAATATATTAAAAAAATTGTAAAAAAGTATTACTTAGTAAATAATAGTTAAATTTTAGCAACTTTATTACTATTTTAAAAGCTTAAAAAGTATTTAAAAAAAGCAATTAAAGCATAAATAAAAATTTTTTAAAAGCTTATAAAATTAATTTTATATACTATAATAATAATTTAACTAAATATAGCATTTATAGCTTTATAGCTTTTAAAATTTTTAACTAATTTAAGTATAAAGTATACTAAAGTAATAAAATAAGTAATTTAATACTTATACTATACTTAAAACTTAAAAATTATATATAGCATTTATAATTAAAGTATATAAGCTTTATTAATTGCTAAAAACGTATTATTTATAAATAATTTTAATACTAAAAGATTTTTTTATAAATATATTATATTTTTATTTAAAAGTATAATTAATTAAAAAGCTATATAGCTAAGTATAGTTACTATTTTTACTACTAAAGCAAAAATTTATATATTAGCACTTATAGCTAAAAAAAACTATAACGTTAAAAAAGTTATTTAATAATATTTAGCTAAACTTAAGTTAAGTACTTATAATTAACTTAAATAATTAATAAATAATTTACTTAGTAGTAAAAAAGCATAACTATATAAAAACTTATTTATATTATATAAATATTTAAAATATATAAATTAAATAAAAGTATAAAAAAAGCTTGTTTTAAGTAGTATATTTTTTATAAATTAAATACTTGCTAATAAACTTATAAAAAACCTTTTTTATATTAAATTTAAACACTTTAAAGCTTTAATTAACTTATAATATATAAATTTTATAATTAAAAAAAGCAAAAAAAGCACTAAAAAACAAAATTAATTAATATAAGCTTAAAAGCCTATTTAAGCAAAAAGCTAAATAATTCTAAAGATTATAAAGCTATTTTTTTTATTTTATTTATTTAAATAAAATAAAAAAAGTAGCGTACTATAGCGTATATAACTTTAATATTAATTAAAAGCTTATTAGTAGTAGCAAAAATAAAAGCAAAAGCAAAATTATTAAAAAAAAAAGCGTACTAAAAAGTAAATAGTTATTAAGCGTAGGTTTATAATGTTAAGGTTAACGTATAGTTAGTATTTATAATAATTAATTAAAAACTAAGTTCTTTTTTTTAATTTATATATAAAAGGTAGCTACTTTTATAAGCAAGCCTGCCTTGTTTATAGTTAGGCTTGCTAGCTAAAAAAATGCTTTTAATAAGTACCTTTTTATAAAAAAAAAAAAAAAACTTGTTTTAAGTTATATTTGCTATTTTTAATGCTATTTTTGCTTTTTTTAAAACGTTTTTTTAAACTAATTAATACTAAGTAAAGTAGCAAGGCCTAGCTATACAAAAGTAATAAAGTTATTAACTTAGGTTTTAAGCTTAGTAAAGGAAGCCTTATTAATATAGTTATTTTAAATAAAAAGCATAACTTGTTTATAAACGCTTATTTTAATATTTATAATATGCTTTTTAATAAAAGCATTTATTTTCTTACAAAAATAAGCAATTATAACTTTTTTATTTTTTTTTTAAAAGCTTTTATTTTTAACGTTATTAAGTTTAGCTTTAATCTAGCTTACTTGCTACTATAAGCAAGCTGCTATATTATTTATACTATTTTTAGCAGTGCTTTAAGCAATAGTTATAATATTTTTAACTTATATTAGGTTAAAACGCTTTAAAAAAGCTAATTTTTTGCTAATTATAAAGTTTAAACTATTAAAGTTATTTATAAATTAAATAGCTAGCACTGCTTTATATGCTAGCAAGTAGCTTTTTTAAGCTTTGCTTACTTTAGCAGCTTTAAAAGCTTACTAAATACGTTTTTTTATAGCTTAAATATATAAGTTATTAATAAAGCTTTTATTTTTTTTACTACGTTTAGTATAAATTTTATTAATTTTATAAGCAACCTTAGTAAATAAAAAGTTATTTTTATTAATTTCTATAATAGCTTATTTTATTGCTTTTATTTTATTAATATTTTTACTAAGTTTAAAGTTAACAACTTTTTTTAAAGCGTTATTTTTATTTTTTATTTAAACAATTAAAGCTAGCTTTTTTTTAATTTTAATATATAAGTACTTATATATTTTTTTAACTTTAACAACTTATTTACTTTTATTACTAACTTAACTGCTAAAATTAATAACTTTAAATTACTTACTATTATTGCTTTGCTTAATAAGTTTTTTTTAATATTTAAAAAGTAAAGTAGCAGTTTTATTATAATTAATAGCACTAATATTTTTATTAGCTTTAACTTTTAAAGTAATAAAGCAACCTATAAGCTTATTATTTTTTATAGTAAAGTTAACATTATTATTATATATATTATTATTTATAACGTTGCTATTATTAATAAGCATAATAATATTAAATCTTTTAGCGTTTTTGCTATAAATATAAATATTAATTATAAAGCCTTTGCTAGCTAGCTTACAGCTTTAAACCTTAAGTTTAATTATAGCTTTTTTAGCAAGCTTTTTAACTTTTTTTTAGTTTTAGTTATTTTTATCTTTATTTTAGTTATTTTATTTATTTACATTATTAGTAAGCTTTTTTTTAAAAACGTATATATTTATATACTTTTTATTTTTATTTAATATAGCATAAATAATATTAAGCTTATTTTATAAGTAGCTAAGCATAGCTAAGTAATATAAAAAATAAGCAGCTATAACTTAAACTAAGTATAAAGTAATAGTTTTATTATTTAAAATAGCGTTTAAGTAGTTATATTTAATAAAATATAAGCCTTTATTAACTATAGCCCGGTAGCTACGTGCTATAATTAAGTAAAGCTAACAACTTACGTTATTAAAGTTAACTTAAAAAAAAACAGCACAATTGCTAGGTAATAAATTTTAAATATGTAAAAAAAAAGTAAAAAAGAAAAAAAAGTAAAATAAAATTCTTTAATATAAAAATTTTTTTTTTAAATTAAAAAAAATTAATTAATTAATTAATTAATTAAATCCCTTTTTTTTTTTTTTTTTTTTTTTTTTTTTTTTTTTTTTTTTTGTTAGTGTTCTTAACAGTTAAAACAACCGTTTTTTAGCAACTAATAAGCCTAGTTACCGCCTTTTAGTCTACCTAAGCAATTAATATATTATTTTGCTATCTTTATAGCTGCTTATAGCATATTTAGCATTTATTTTATTAAGCTTGCCTTGTTTTTTTTATAAAAAAGGTTGCGTTTATAAATTTTTTTTTTTTAATTTATAAAGTTGTTAGCTTTATATTTAGCAACTAAGTTTAGCGTAATTAAGTATAGCTTTACTACGTTAATAGTTTAGTTATACTTATTATTTTACTTATATTACTTTATAATATACTTAATAATTAGTTGTTTACTAATAAACTTTATATATTGCTAAGTTATTTTTTTTATTTTTTAATAATTTTTTATGCTATTTATAGTAACTAGTTTTAATAAAGTAACTTTTTTTATAAATAAGTTTTCTTTTTGCTATAGCTTATAAAGCTGCATAACTAATATAACTAGGTAAACTTTCTATAAAATAAAAAAATTAAGCTAATATGCTAATAAGCCAACTTTTTTAATTATTTTAAACAAGCTTGTATAAGTAAGCAACTATTTTTGCTTAGGTTGCCTTAGTAAATAGTATCCTTTATAAAGCTATAAATATACTATTTTCTTTTTTTTAAATTTTATTAAAGTATACTTATTATTATATTTACGTTTAGCTATTATGCTAGCAACGTTAACTAAATGCTTTGCTTTTTAAATATGCTTTGCTTATAATACTTTTAAAGCTTTTTTGCTAATAGCTACGTTTTGCTTTTTATTTAGCATATTAACTATTATACGTAGTTAAAAGCTAAAAACTAGCTTGTTTAGCAATTTACTAATAGTAACTGCTAAAGTATTATTAAAATAATATTATAGCACTAGTAAGATTTTTATTTATAAAATATTAAAGTTAGTTAATAAGTAGTACTAAATTACAATTTTAATAACTTAGTTTTTTTTTTTAAACGCTTTATTTATTTAAAAGTAGTAAGCTATTAATAAAAAACATATAACCTTAAAAATATTATAAATTTCCTTTTAAATATTGCTTATAAACTTTAAGTCTTTATTGCTTATAATTTTAATAAGCAGTTTTTAATTATATAATAATAATATTTTTAATAGCATCCTTGCTTATTTTTTTGCTTTATATATTAAATGCTTTAAAATTAACAACGTTTTTTTACTTTTTTTATATATAACTATAGCTAACATATTAAATATTATATATTTTAGTAAACTTTAAAACAAGTTTTTTATTTATACTAGTAGCATATTTATTATAAAGTTTATAGCAATTATATAGTAAAAAATAATAAGCTTTTTAATTAGTATAAGCTTACTAAGTAGCAGCTGCTAATTAATTTAGTACTGTTAACATATTGCGCAATGCTTAATAAATAACTTAGCTTTTTTTTTTTTTTAGTAATATAAATGCTTTTAAAGTTATTAATTATACGTTAAACGCTAAAGTAGTGCTTTTTATTATAAACAAGCTTTAAAGCATTTTTAATATATAACTATAAAAAGTATAAGTCTTTTTGCTTATTAATATAAATATAGTATAGCAGCTTATTTTTAATTATAAATAAAAAAATAACCTTGCTTTAGTACTAAACTAGTTAAGTTAAGCAAGCTTTTTTTAAGTTTGCAGCTTTTTTTTTATACTTAACTACTATTTTTATTATTTTATTATACTTAAGGTTTGTTTTATATTTTTTAATAATTTTTGCTTTAAAAACGTTACTAAAAACTAGCGTAGCTATAGCTTTGTTAACCTTTATATTAAACATATTAGCTATATACGCCTAACTAGCTATATTATTTTAAATGTTATTTAGCGCGCTTAACTAGTTTGCTTTTATATAGCGTTGTTTTTTAAGCTTTTAAAGTAATTATAATAAAACATTTAGCATAACGTTTAGCGTTTTAAAAATATAGTAAATTTTTAATAAAAATTAAAATAAGTAATTTATAACGTTAGCAAGCTTTAAGTTTATTTTATTTAAGTTTATTATTTATAGTAATATATATATAATAATGTTTTTAGTTGCTATATAGTTTATAAGCACATTAATAAAACTATAGCTAGACTAAACTATTTTTTTAAGCTTTTTACAACTTTATATAAGCGCTACTATTTTTACTTTAATTAACTTATACTTTTTTTTAACTAAGCTAGTTAACTTTAATAAAAAAATAATTAGCTTAACTTATAATACTAATATATTTTTGCTAAAAATAAAAACTTTATTTTATTTATTTTTTAGCTAAAAAGCTATAAGCTTAAATGTTTTTTTATACACGTTAACTTTTAAAAAAAGCAGCTTATTTAAATAGTAATAGTATATAACATATTGCGTATATAAGTGCTGCTATATTTTATTTTAATTATTAACTTTTTTTTAAATTAACTAAAATGTAATTTTTGCTATATATGCTTGCTTTGCTGCTTTTGCTATTTTTATAAGCAAGCTTTCTTTTTTTTAGCTTTTTATATTTAGTGCTATTTTTTAAAGCTATAGCGCTTTAATTTTATAGTTAAACTAAGCAATACTTTTATATAACTAACTAGCTATTTTAATATATATTTTTAGCGCTTTTAATATATTTAATATTTTTAGCTTTTAAAACTTTTTAATTTAATTATTTATATATAATATTTTATTATTATTAACGTTATATTTTAAAAAGTAAACTAATAAAAAAGCTATAAATAATTTTATAGCGTTAATATATACTTTTGCTTTATTAAAAATATTAAGTATAATATTAAAGTATTTTAAATGCTTTTTTACTATACTGCTAAAAATAATTATATTATTAATATAAGCACAAACAAAGCTTTTATATATAAAAAATAAATAATTTATAAACTTTTATATATAGGCCAGCGTGTTTTAAAAACTTATAAGCGTTATATTTAACTATTTTAACCTTTTTAAGCTAACAATTACTATATAGTTATAATATTTACTATATATTAAAAGCTAAAAAAAAAAACTAAATATATTTAATAATATAAAATATTATTTACTTGCTATATTTTTTATTATATTATCTTAGCTAGGCAATAAGTAAATATTTAAAATTATAATTTTATTAAAAAGGCAAAGGTTAACTACTAGCTTGCTTTTTATAACGTTATTAATAGTTTTTTATACTATAAAAACTAAGCAAGCTACTAGCGTTAAGTTATTTATAAACGTTAATTTGCTTTAAATATACATTTTATTATACTTTTTATTAAAAAACTTTTAATTTTTTAGCTTTAGCAAGTATAGCTACACTATTTATAGTTAGTTTTACTATTTATTAACTAAATTAACTTACATTTTTTATTTTTTAAGTATAAAAACTACTTTTTTATTATAAAAAATGTTATATTTATTTAAAACCTTTTTAACTTTTTTTGCTATGCTAGCGTTGTTTGCTATAATTACTACGCTATTTTTAAATTTTATTATGTTAACTTTTTATAGCTTAAATATGCTATATAATAAAGTAGTTTAACGCAGTACTTTTAACTAAAGCTTATTTTGCTTTTAGCTATTGCTTAGCTTTTAATTATAGCTATTAAAAAAATAAGCTATTGTACTATTTTATTTAGCTTAAGTTGTACTATTTTTTTAAAAGCTTTTTATTTAATTTTAATTAGCAAGTTATGCTTGCTTTTTACTAACATATTTTTAAATACTACTAAAGCGCTTATTTACTTTAATGTTTATTAGCTATATATATAAGTTTTAAATTATAACCTTTTTTAAGCTATACTTATTAACTATTATATTATATATTATTATATAGTAGCTATAAAAATAATATAGCTTTATAGCTATATTATTTTTATTTACTAAATAAAGCAAATTAACATAAAAAATATTTATAAATATTATAATTATAGCTAAAATGCTAATATAGTATGCTAAGGTTACTTTTTATAAATTTTGCACTATTAGTAGCTTAAATTTTATTTGCTTTATAACTTTTAAATTATAAGCTAATTAAAAAATGCACGTTTATTTTATAAAGTTAATTTTAACGCTATAGTTTAGTATAAAATTTGTTTTAATAAGTAGTTTTAGTTTTAAATTTGTAATAATATTTGCAATTATAATAAAATAGCTAAACATATTAACTTTTTTAACTAGCTTTAGCATATAAAAGTTAAACGTAACTTATTATAAAATTATAGTTTTTAACGCAACTTTATATACTTATTTAAGCGTAATTACTTTATATATAAAGTTTTTTATAAAACTTTTTACTTATTTTTTATTTACTAAAAAATATAAGCATTTTATATTAAAGCAAACATTATAAATAGCAGCGTTAATATTTATTTAAATAAAAAGCTAAAAGTATATTATTTTTTACTATATTAGCTTATTATTACTAAGCTATAAGTTTGCTTTAATAACTTGTTTTGCTTTAATATAAAAGTTATTTTAAACTATATTAAAAATAAAAAGCATAAAAAAAGCAAAGTTAACTTTTGCTATTGCTTAGTTAAACTTAATATATTATTAGCAAAGCTGCTATTTATATTTACGCTTTTATATTTTGCTAGCAAAAGTAACTTTATATTTTTTATATATTATGTATATATTATAGTTGCTATTTTAATTATTATTATGTTTTATATATTTATTATTATTATTATAAATAAAGTATATATAGTAAGTAGTATTAAGTATAATACCTTTAATAGCTATATAAGCTTTTATACTTATTTTTTTATTGCTTTTATTAAAGTAAACATATTTATTAGCAGCTAAAACTTTTGCTTTATTGCTAGCATTTAGCTTACTATTTAATATTATAGTTTTGCTTAAATAGCTATATATATTATTATTATTTTGCTATTATTAATTAAAACGTTTATATTAAGTTTATTATTATAGCTTATTATTATATAACCTGCTTTAAAAGCGCTAAAAACGTTATTTTTTTAGTTTTTATTAATAGTTTGCTTGCTTTAATATATATTGCTATTAGCTTTTTTTATATAGCATACTTTAGCGCTTATTTTTGCTTTAATAATAATATAGCAACTATAACTATTATTATTATTATTTACTAAACTAAAATTAATAATAAGCTAGCTATTATTTATAGCTTTAGTTTTATTAGTATTTTTTTATTGCTTAGTATACTTTATTGCTATTGTTATTATTTTCTTTATTATAATATTTAACTAGTTTATTATGCTTTTATTTTTTTTATTATAGCTTTTTTATTAAAGCTTTTTACTTTTTATTTAAAATATTTAAATATATTAATATTTTTTTTATTTTAAGCGCTAAGATTAGCTTTTATAACTTAGCTAGCAATAAGTTTTATAACTTATTAAAAAGCTGTACGTTTTAAATATTGCTTTATATATATATATATTTAAAAAGCTTTATTATATATATTTTAATTAGCTGCTTTTTTATAATATTGTTAAAAGTATATTTATAAGTATTAAACTAAGTAGCAGCTTTAATAAGCTATAGTTTAAACTTTTATATAATAGCAGTAGTAAACATATTTAATATAATGTAATATTAGTAGCAATTTTTATTTAAAAGCTATTAAAATTACTATACTAAAATATTTTTTTTTAGCAAGGTTTATTTATTATTAGCTATAATGTTAGCTTTAACTTAATTATTAGCTTAATTTTGCATTTTTTATATTTATAAGTAAAAATTAGTATATATAGCATATTTACTATTATAAAAAATAGTATAGCTATTTAATTTATTAATAAAAGCATTAAGCTAAAAAAAACTAATATTTATTACTTTTAGCTAATAAAATATTAATATAGTTAAAGTAATATTTAGTATAAGCGTTGCTAAATATAGCTATAACTTTTGCTTAACTTTTATTAATTATATATGCTTTTTAAAGTTATTAACTATAATTATAAGCTATTTTATAAAAGCAATAAAGTTAGCGCTATAGTTTTATATATTATTATATAAAACGTTTTTACTTTTTAATTTTAATGCTTTTAATTTAAATGCTATATTTTTTATATTTTATAGCATAGTTATTATAATTGTTAGCAATTGTAAATTTTTTAAAAGCGCGCTTTTAAGCTTATTTAGCTATTTTTGCTTAATATATTTATTAAGCTTGCTATTTTTTAAAAAAATTGTTATATATTTAGCAACAGTTTTATATAATATAGTAAAAAAGTAATTATTAACTATTTACTATTTTAAGTAGTTTTTTATAATAAGCTTAAGTAGCTAAACTATATATAAAATATTACTAGCTATTAATATATTAAGCTAAGTAATATATTTAATAAAATTAATAATAAGCTTGCTTTTTTTAGCTATATATAACTTTTTTAAATATATAATAATAAACTACTAAATTTGCTTAGCTTTTTTAATAAAGTTAATATTTATTTAAGCTTATAAAAAAACTAAATATGCTATATATTATTAAATATGCTAAAGTAAGCAGTTTATAATATACTGTTTTTAAAAGCATTATTTGCTAGCAGGTTATAGCGTTAATTTAATTATTAAGCAAAGTAATTAGTTAAACTTATATAAAAAAATTATTATATTTTGCTTAATAGTAAACAACACTAATATTTTAATAGCTAATTAAAGCAACGGTCGCTTATACGTTTTAAAGCAATAGTTTAAGTATGCTAACAAGTATAAAAGTATACTTTTTTTTTTTTATAGTTAACTATTGCGTTAAGCAGCAATCTAGTTATCTTTACTGCTTAGCATGCTATGTTTCCTTTAGCTAACTAGTTTTTAAACTTAAATAGTAAGCATTACTTATTAAATATAAGTTTATAATATTAAAGTTAACGTATAGTTAGTATTTATAATAATTAATTAAAAACTAAGTTTTTTTTTTTAATCTATATATAAAAAATAGCTACTTTTATAAGCAAGCCTGCCTTGTTTATAGTTAGGCTTGCTAGCTAAAGAAATGCCCCTAATAATAGTTAAAGTTAAACTGCTTTTTTAAAATGCTTAAAATAGCACAAATTGCTATTTATATATTTTTTTTAGCTTATAATTAACTATATTAGTATAAAAATTATTAAATATAAATATTAATGCTTATATATAGCTTATTATTTTTATAACTAATAAATTATTTTTTACTTAAAAATATTAAAAAGTAAAAAAAAAACGTAAAAAAAGCTATATAAGCAATTAATATATATTATATATAATTTTAAAAAATTATATAACTTAATAAAAATTACTTATATAAAGTAATAAAAGTATTTAAAAGCGTAAAAATAATAATAAGTACTAATAATTATATTATAGTAGTTGCTATTTTAGCTTGCTATAGTAAACTAATAATAATTTAAATATAAAAAAATATAATAGCTAGCTTTTTTAAAGCGCTTTTTAATTTTAAAAAAGCTTTTATAAGCTTTTTTTTTGCTTTTAGCTTTACTTTTACTTTTATTTTTATGCTTAAAAGTAGCAGCAAAGCTTAAGCTAGCTTTAAAAAAAGCAAAGCTGCTACTAAGCAGTTGCTTAGCTTTGTTTTCTTTTTTCTTTTTTTTTTTTCTTTTTTTTTTAACTTTTTTTTAACTAACTAAGCTTAAAAGCTTAAGCAATAAGCAAGTAAAAGGTGCAAAGGAAGGCAGCAAAAAAGCAAATAAAAAACTAAAGGTTACGCTTTTTTAAAGCGTTATAATAGCTACTTTAGTAGCAAAAAGATTTTTAACTACTAAAAACAAGCTACTACTTATTAATATAAATGCTTATTATATTATAAAAAATTATATTATTACTTATAAAAGCGTAAAAGTTTTAGCTGCTAGCTTTTTAAAAGTATTAGTTATTTTTTTTATTTTAAAAAATATTAAAAAAGTTAACAAAGCACTTAAAATATTACTTATAAATTAATTATAAAAAGTAATAAGCACTTATAATAACTAGCAAAAACTTTTTTTTTTAAAATAATAATATATTTAATTAACTATTACTATATTAAAATGCTTTAAAAATATATAAAGCTGTTAATTTATAAAATTTACTTATAAAAGGGTATAAGCGCGTTATTAAAAAAAAAGCAAAAAAAGCAAAAAAATCGCAAAAAAAGGTTAAGTAATAAAGTATATTTTAAAAGGCTTTTACTTTTTTTTACCTAATAGCCTTTATAGCACTACTATTTATAAACTACCTATATAATAATATAAAAAAGTATTAACTTAAACTTTATAATTAATAAAAAATAGTTTATAAAGCAAAAATAAAAGCATTTTTAATCTTTTATTTTGCAAATTACTTACTTAAAAGGTACTAACCTTATATACAAACATTTTATTTATACTTATATATTTAAATAGCCTTATTACCTACTAAGTAATTAAGCTAAAGGGTATATTATAAATAAGTAAGTTTGCAAGTACTTAGCACCTTACTTAGCAAATCTTATAGCTAACTAATAGCTATAGCTATATTTTTAATAAGTATAAAAAAAGATTTTTTATTTTATACTATATATTAGTTTTTTTAAATTTACAAGGTTATATAACAATATACTAAATTTACTATATTATATTAACTTTAATCGCTTTTGCGTATAAGCACTAATTTGTCTTTCTAATTTAATTAACTTTTACCTTTACAAAAACCTTTTAACTAATAAGTTTATTAAAAAAAAGCATTATATATACTTATAAGCTTTTTTAATTAATAGTATTGTTAGCAAATAATAAATTATTAGCTACTTTAAGCTTATTTTTATTTTTAAACTATAAAGCAAGGCGTTAATTTGCTTAAAAATAATTTAATACTTAGTTAACAATAGCGTAATAAATAAAAAAAAGATTATTATTAAATTATAAAAGCTATAATATAGCAAAGGTAATATTTAATTTAATAATAACTATAATATATATAATTAATTTAATTTTATGTTAATAGTAATAAACTTTTTAATAAGTAGTAGTTTTTTTATATAAAAGTAGCTTAATAAATTTTATAAAAGTTAATAGTATTTTGCTTAAAAAGTTACTTAACTTATATATTTTTTTAATATATA
>MU401466.1:0-10134 GCA_022579005.1 Poronia punctata
CTTTAAAGCAGTAAAACTAAAGTAAATATTAACTATAGCAAGTTATAAAGTAAATTATTTTATTTTAAAAAAAATTTAAAAATTTTGCTATTATTGCTAAATATATAACTTAGCGCTTAAACGCTTTAAATTTACTTTAAAAAATTAATTATAAATTTAACTATAAAGTTATTATTAACATAGTTTAAATTAATAAAAAATAAGTTTTTTATATTATTAATTTAGCTATGTTATTTTAAGCTATAACTTTTATTTAAATAATAAAAGTATATAAAGCGTAAAATATACTTTATAAGTATTAAATTAACGTTTATTAAAAACTGCTTAATTATATAGTATATAACCTTAGTACTAACTTTATTTTAAAAAAGTTTTAAACTAGTACTAAGATTATAAAAATTATATATAAAAAAATGCTTATTAAAATATATTAAGTACTTAGTAAAATTAAACGCGCATATGCTTTTTTATACTATATTTTTAATATAATTAAAAAAAAGATTAGCTACTAAAATAATAATAAATTAATTTTATAAATAATAGTAAAAGCTTTTAATAATACTATAAAACTTAATAAACTAATATTTACTTTATTAATATTTAGTACTTATTTATAAATTAATTATAATTTGCTATTATTATTTAAAATTATTTAGCATATAAAAGCTATTTAAAAAGCTATAAAAGCTATTTAAAATAAAAAAGCAAAAGTAAACATATTATATATGCTTAACACTTAAAATAGCTTTAATTTACTTTTTGTTTTTATTTTTTTTTTATAAAGTAAAGTTTTTATTTAGCAAAAAAAGCAAAAATAAAATAGTTTTTTTAAAGTTTAAGCAATTAAAAATAAAAACGTTATTATTAATATAGTTAATAAACTAATAAAGTTTTATTATATATAAGTAAAACTATATTAACGCGTAAATAAAATTTTAATAAATATAAACTAAACTAACTATAAAGTAAGTATAAATTAAAATATACTTTTAATAAAAGTAAAAAACTTGCAACTTTTTACTACTTTAGTAATTATTTACTGTTTTTATAAAAAATTAAAAAAAATAAAATAATAATTATTATATTGTAGTACTTTTTAATAATATAATTTAAGTACATAATAGTACTAAAAACGTATTTAAACGTAAAAAAAAAAGCGGATTTTTAATTATTATTAAAACTAAAAAATAAAAGCATTATTTTTACTTTTAGTTTACTTTTTAAAAAATTTAATACTTTAAAAATTAATAATTTTTTAAGTATAAAAGTATTTAAATTTATTTGTTTTAACTTTAAAACGTACTTAAATATTAAACTATTTTTGTTTTAAATAGTATATAAAATTAAAAGCAAAATTACTTAGCTTTATAAAAAATTGCAACTAGTAGTTTAAAGCTATAATAATTATAAAAAAAAAACAGTTTTATATTAAGCTTTAATTATTTAATAAATAAATTAATAAGTTATACTTATACTTGCACTATTTTTAATTTAAAACTATAATGCTTATAATAAGCTAAAAAATATTATATAAGCATATATATAATTAAAAAATACTTTTTTTTATATTATATATATATGTTTATTTATTAAACTTAAAAAAAAATATTTTAAAAGTATTATTTTTTAATTACTTTGTTTTTTTTATAGTTTAGCTAAATTTAGTTTATATTAATTTTAAACTTATTATAAATACTATTAAAATTAACTTAAAATAGTAATATTAACTTATAACCTTTATTTATTATTTATAAAAAGCAAATATAATAAATTTAACATTATTACAATATAAATAAATAATACTTTATTATTTACTATACTAGCGTTTTTAGCTAAAAAAAAAAGTAAACTTTTTAAAGCTAAATTTAAAACAAAACTAAAGCAATTTTTTAATAAAAAATAAGCTATTAAGTTTAATAGTATAAAGGTTACTTTTTAAAATAAAAAAGTAATTTTTATATAAAAAAGTTAAGCAAAAAATTTAATTAAAATTAACTTTATTTTAATTAATATTTTTTAGTAATATATTAGCTAAAAGGTACGTAGTATATATATTAGCAATATATATTAACTTAAAGCTATATTTAACTTATTAACGGCTATATAAGTTACTAAACTTATAAAAGATAATATTTAAGCGTTAAATAAGCAAATTAACTAGCAGATTAAAAACAAGCACTGCAAATTAATATATATACTTTTAAACTTAATAAAAGCAAAGCTATTTATTTTTATAAATAGATTATTTGCTAATAATACTAACTTAAGCTTTTAAATTAGTTTTATTATTATTTTTACTACTAAATTAATTTTAAATTATAAGCAAGATAAATATAAAATTACTAGCAATATTATATACTAAAACTTAAGTAAATATAAGCGTATTACTTAATTTATTTTTACTAGTAAACTATATAGTATAGTTAATAAAGTTAATAGCGCTATTGCTTTATATACTATTTTATATTTAATTTTTAAAGTATTTAAATTACTTTTAATTTTTTTAGTACTTTGTACTAATTTTAAGTTGCTTTACTAGTATTTTATAAAACTTAAAAGTATGCAAAAAAAACGCTTTATAATTAACGTAATATTGCTATAAAAATTTTATAAAAAAAAAGAAATTGTAAAAGTATATTAAATTAATAAAAAAGATAACTTTATAGATTTGTTTACAAAAAGAACTTTTAACTAAGCACTTAAATTTTTTATTATAATAAATTAAATATAAATAAAAATTAAAGCAATAGTAAATTGCTTATAAATTAAAAATAAAAGTATAAAAAAATAAAAATGTAGTTAAAAAAAAAATAGCAAGTATTAAAATTTTTTTTAATACTTTTAACCTTATTAACTATATTAGAACTATTAAAACGCAAATATTTTATAAATATAAATATTTAGTTTTTTATATATTTATTATAAATTATATTAAACTTACTTTATTAAGGAAGTATATGCGCAGTATATGTATATAGTATATAACTAGTATATATAAAGTATGCGTTTTTTACGTATTAAATACGTAAAGTGTACATGTTTTTCTTATATCGCTAATAAGTCTTAATTAACTATAAACTTTTATAGCTATATAAGACTTACTAAAAAAAGTCTTTATAACTTTCTTTTTCTTTTTATTAATTAAGTTAATATAGTACTATAAATAGTAACGTGTTGTAATTATATTAACCCCTAGCTAGACCAATAAAAATAAACTTTTTTTTTATAACCTAATTTTTTTTAATACTTTATATTAAAAAGTATATTAGCTTAAAAGCTTATATATTTTATAAATATTTTAACTTATATTTTTTATATTTACTATATATTAGTATGCTAATATAAGTTTTATAACTATTTATTTTTAAACTTTATTATTAATTATAATAATAAAAAAAGTATATAGTAAAAAATTTATTTTATATATTTTATTTTAGTTATATATTAATTTTATACTTATTATATATAAAGTTTATATAATATATATATTATAATGCTTTATAAACTTACTTTAAAAAAGCTTAAGCTTAAAATAACTACTATAAAATTAAGTTTTAATAGCTTTAAAGTTAATAAAATAATAGTAGTTAAAAAGCTAAAGTTAGCTAATATTAATACTTTTAATAATATATTAAAGTTTTAATTATTACTTTTATTTTTTTTAATATTAAATAATATATAAGTAAAATTATAAGCAAAAAATAGCTTATAAGCAAAACTATTTTACTAAAAAAAAAAAAAATATAGCAAGCAATAAAAAAAATATTAGTTAGCTTTTTTATATATAAAAGCTTTAATACTATAAGCTTTAAATAATTTAAAATTTAAAAGCTTATAAATAATAAAAATAAGTACTTTATTTTATTAATATAATATTATTATTAATTATATTTAAAGTATTGTTTACTTTAAAAAATATATAAAGTATAAATATACTTAGCTAAGTTTATAACTATTTTTAAAGCTTTATTTATATAACTTATTTATAAAATTATATAATAAGTTATTAAAAATTTTTATATTAACTATAACTTAATTATAAAGTAAACTAAAAACTTTTAATTTTAAGTATTAACTTTAACTATTTTAAAAAAAGCTAATAAAGCAATTTTATACTTAGTTTTTATTAGTATATATATTTATTATTTTATATTATATTAATTATATATTAATTATTTACTAATTATATTTATATATAAGTACTTATTAAGCTATTATTTATATTTACTAAGTTATATTAATAATTAAAAATATATAACTATTATTTTTTATTATAAAAATTATAAAATATATTAATATAAACTATATTATACTTAAAAAGTACTAGTTTACTTATTATTTTTATAATATAACTTATTAACTTTAAAATATTATTAATAAGCTAAAAAATATAAATAAAAAGTAAAAAAAGCAAAAAAAGCAACTATATAAATTATAAAAAATTAAAACTAAAAAGATTTTAATTTAGCATAAATAAAATAAAACTATAAAAGCTAGTTAAGCTACTATAAATATTTTTTTAACTAGTTTAAATTAAATATTATTAATTAAATTATTATAAATATTTTTTTTAGCTAGTTTAAATTAAATATTGCTAATAAATAAAATAAACTTAAAAATTAAATAAATATATAACCTTTTACTAATAATATAATAATTAAAAATAATAATAATAATATAAATATAAATATAAAAAACTTTAAAAATAATATTAATAATAATAATAAGCTAGTTAATAAAAAACAATAGTAATAAAAAAAATTAAGCTACTTTTAGCAAATTAGTATATAATAAATATATTTATATTTAAGTTAAGTAGCTATAAAATAAAGTTGCTAATAGCTTATTTTATATTATAATTATTTTTTTATATTATATTATAATAAAGTTAAGTACTTAACTTTTATAAATATTTAACTTATTAAAATTAAATACTTAAGTTAAGTACTTAACTTTAGCATAGTTAAGTACTTAATATAAAAAAGTTAAGTACCTATACTTAACGCTAAGCACCTACTACCTATACGCTATACTAAGTACCTAACACTACTTATTAAGTAATTACAGGTACCTAATAGGTACCCATTAACAAACCGTAGCTATAACAACTAGACCGTAGATACGGTAAGTTATTCTATAACCTACAAAAGCACCTGGGTCAAACGACGGCATCATTTCCTTTTACCGAGCCTACCACCGAGTCGCGCATCAAATCCTATCAACCAATTACGAAGAAAGGGGTAATTTGGCCTTCTCCGCCACCAAGATGCCAATATCCCGAATCGTCGCGGCACCCATGATATCGAAGGCGGCCAAATTCGCCCTAAAGTCCTTGGCGATCCAATTCCTCAGCTCAATCGCCATCAGCGAATCGACGCCGTAATCTGACAAATGTCTCCAGGGCTCGACGTCTTCACTAGAGATGGACATGGCCCGCGCGAGTCTGGCGGCTAATCCTTGAACTACTACCTCGCCTCGCTCCTCTGGTCCGGAGGCAGAGAGGAATAGTGACGAGAAATTAATGTTGTTGGATCCGGATCCTTCTTCGATAGTGGTATTCCGTCCGTCGCGTATGAGAATGGAAAAGGGCGAGAATAGTGGTCTTTGCGCGAGTGGTGAGGGTTCGAGATTTCGCTGGATGCATGATGCTGGTGTTACGGGGCCTACTAATAACTGAGTGAGATGGTGATTGTCTGTTGAAGGATCACAGGCGAGATCGAGAAGGGCCATGAGTTCGGTGTCTTCGATCGGCATCATGTTATACGTGACTAGTCTGTTTTGCAAGTACTCGGCCGTCTCGGCCACGATGCCGATATTGCGGATCCAGCCGAGATCAAGGGAAATCGCCTTCTTCTTCTGATGTCTATGGCGGTAATGGGCCAGGGAATCTTGGAAAGTACATCCTGCCGAGTAGTTGGCCTGGGAGATGCTTCCGTAGATGCCCGACAGAGAGGATAACAGGATGAAGAAATCCAAGGATGAGGGGAGGAATCGGTCGAGGTTCCATGATGCCTGGACTTTCGAATTGATTGTATCCTGCCATTGGACCTGTGTCATGTTGACGAGTAACGCGTCGTTGAGGGACATGGCGGCGTTGATGCATCCTTTGATAGGCGGCATCTTCGTCCTTTCACATTCCTCCAGTGCTTTGGTCAGGGATTCTTGCGAGCCGACATCGCATCTCGGGACGGAAACTACCACGCCTCGTTCCCTCAGACTAGCGACTAGTTGAATTGCCGAAGCAGATGTCGCGCCTGATCGTGAGAGGAGTATCAGGTTCTTGGCCCCTTTATCGACCATCCACTTACTGATCCCCCGTCCGAGCCCGCCTAGACCGCCTGCGATGAGGTAAGAGGCATTCGGATCGAACTTCCACGTCGTCCTCTTGACGAGCCGCTTCGGAACGAGGTCGGTGTCGTTGACGCGGATGATGACCCGACCCGAGCTTCTCCCGTTTTGAAGGTAGCGGAACGCTTGTTCGATTTGAGAGGCAGGATAGATGTTCAGGGGTCTTGGTGGTTCGATAGTTCCGCCAAGGAACAGACCCATCGAGTCCTTGAATAACTTGCCCAGAAGTTCCGGGTCGTACTGCCACATATGATGGATATCGACGGCGGAAAAGGTGGTGTTTTTGCGGAATCCTGCCATGGGTAATCCCGCGTTGGCTTCGATGTCGGTTTTCCCAATTTCGATGAAGCGTCCAAAGGGAGCCAGACATGCCCACGAGGCACGGAGATTGTCGCCCGTCAAGGAATTCAGGACGACATCGACGCCATAATTCCCCGTCAGCCGCATGATACCGCGCGCGAAGCTGGTATCGCGGCTGTAAAAGATGTGGTCGGCCGGGATACCGAACTCGTCAACGAGGAGCTGTTTTTTCTCGTTCAGTCCGACAGTGCCGAAAATCTCGGCACCGATCAGTTTAGCTATTCGAACAGCCATCTGGCCAGTGGCGCCCGATGCCGAATGTATCAGGATCTTGTCTTCCTTGCGGAGTCGAGCAACTGTGAAGAGGCAATGATAGGCCGTCAGCAACGGGGTGATGGCCGAAACAGCCGTCTCGAATGACATGAAAGGAGGAATCTTGGCAGTCGAGCTGACAGGTAGTCGCGGATACGTCCGGATACATGCGCTTGAGCCGCCACACACGCGGTCGCCAGGACGGAACATGGTCGGGTCGCACTTTGACCCGACGCGCGTCACTATGCCGGCGCAGTCGTACCCCAGACCATCGCCTGGAAGACGGCCGAGGGCGACAAAGACGTCTCGAAAATTCAGAGCCCATGCCTTGGATTCGATCTCGATCTCATAGGGGTCCAAGTCGTCGTCGTCGCCCGAGGGAAAACATGCCTCTTCAGTGAACTCTAGTGACTCGAGGAAGCCAGGTGTGCGTATTCCTAACCTGACTGGCGGCCCTTCTCCCCACGGTTCGTGGTTCAGCTCAGGTTGCACGAGCGAGGTTAGTTTGGCGTTTAGTTCCTTTTCTTCGGCCAGTCGGCCAGTCTGGGGTTTCCCATCACGAACGATATACTCGACTTCTTTCGAACAGGATTCAAACGTGGCCTCGAGTACTTTCGTCGCGAATTTCGCCAATGTCGTCGGATCTTCATCGTTTGTGCTTTCTATTGACAATCTGATGATCCTCCTCTCGATATTTTCAGATCGTACGCTGCGCAACAAGCCTAGGGAAACGTCGTAGTCGGGTCGCTTTGGGTCGTCGGGAGCGACCGAAGTAATCCAGAGTAGGTTTTCTGCTCGGATAAGCAGATTCTTCATGGCTTGGTAGTCTGGGTCGGATATGTTGACGAGTAAGGGCTCGGTCACTTCGAGCAAAGTGATGACAATATCATCTGCTTCCCATCGACTCTTCTCGGCCTGTGGTAGAGAAAGCACATGCACGATCCGATTGGGATTTTCACTCCTAATCGAGCTTGCCAATTTCGTTGCCTTGGGGTCGGAAGGATTCAGGATTACGATGAGTTTCCCCAGGTCCGAGTCCGAAGTCTTTTCAGTCGTGAACTCGCAGCGTGTAGATACCATGGTGCTAAAGATGTGTTGGCTCTCATCCGGATCATCTCTCAGGATCAGGTCGTTTCCGGAGAAGCCATTCTCTCGCAGAGCCATGTCCCATTGCTGTTCCGTAATAGTCGGAGACAGGTCGCGATATTGTTCGACGGAAGACCACCATCCGGGCAACACACCAAAAGCAAAGTTGGTTATGACGTTTGCCGGAATCACGACCTCGAGACACACGAGATGACCTTTGGGGCGGATCAGAGAGCGCAGGTGTCGCAACGTTGATTTCAGTTCTCTTGTTGCATGAAGTACACAACCTGCTATGACGAGATCATAGCCGTTTTCTTCAAAACCCTGCTCGAGAGCGCTTCTGTCGAGATCAAATGTCTTGAACTCCATTCGACCGGAAAAGTCTTGAAATGTCGTCTTGCCGGTTTGTAAAAAGGAAGGGGAAACATCGGTAAAGGTGTATTCTGCAAACCTGATGCCGCCATCGGATTGCTCCAGTTCGCCCAGGGCCGTCAATACATGTTTTGTTATTCCGCCTGTGCCGGCACCAACTTCGAGGATACGCATTGTGGGATTCTCATGAGACAGTAGGTCGAAGAGCATCTTGAACCTGCCATCACACGCTCTATCGAAGACGTCGGCGTAAAAGGATGCAGCCAGTCCTGTCTCGAAAGCGATGCCCAGTGGATCCTTTTCGCCGAGGAGGATAGGTTTTAAATCGCGTGCAATGGCTGGAAATATTTCCCAGGCAGGGTAGAGAGCTGCCAACCCCTTCAGATGTGCATCCCGGCCGTACAACGCGACGTCTCCATCTTCAACAAGAGAGGCTCTGGTTGTTCCGGTCGACGGAACCTGGGCTACATGGTGCTCCATCCAGTCGAGGTACTTTTGCAGTGGACCCTGGATTCTTAGACGATCTGTATCCGAAAGGCTATGTAGGGTATCATGCAATACTTTGTTCAGGGTCGGCTCGAGGATTCGGCGAAACTTGACAAGCGCAGAAGTATCATCCTCATCCTTCCGAGTCCAGTTGGCTTCGAAGAGATATTGAAGCTGTTCCTGGCTCATCATGCTGAACTGTGGTTTCCAACGAATAGTGTGAAGGTGTTTGATATCGGTCTTGGTGGTTTCTGCCTTGCCCGTGATGGCAGTCATGACGACCTTTCCCATCGCACACAGCGGCGAGCCATCTGCGGCCACTACATGAACAGCTGCCTCGAAACTCTCCGAGCGTACGTTCCCCATACTCTCTGCAGCAACTCGGACATAGGGACTTTGTGGAGACTTCCAGCCGTGGGCCGATATCCACACGTCGTATAAGTGGGTAGGGACAGTCGTCTGTAGCTCCTCACTGAGACCTCTTGTTACCGGCGCGACGAGGATTTGCAGACAACAATCGAGAAGGGCGGGATGGACAAAGCTCTCGGCTTCTTGATTTACGGCCGTTGTCGCGTTGATATGTGCCGTCGCAGTCGAATGTCCATCCCAGAAAATCTTGTCGAGAAGCTGGAATGTTTCTCCATACGTGATCCCCCCTTTTCTGCATTTTTCGTAAAAGTCGAGGCGGTCGATCGTGCTGGTACAAGACCTTGTCATCTTCTCGACCTCGTCCTTGATATTTTCTTTCCACAGGCTGAATTCCAAGCCGGAATCGACTTCGGTTAACACATTCTGCTCATATTGCACCTGAATGCGGGCTTGGAAACACTCGGTCCAGTGACCACCAGACTGGGTCATGATCTTGACATCGGACCATAGCGACTCCTTCTCATGAGCTGCATTTACTTGACGTAACTGTACCAACGTCTCCGTACTCTCTTCATCTGTTTTTCCGACGACAAGAGGGTTCATGAAATGGGCTTCTTTGATGTTGAATCCGACGACCTGTCTATTTGCCGGACACATCTGTTTGACTGCCTCGATGGCCATAACCACCATTCCGGTTCCTGGATAAAGAAAAGAATCTCGGACCTAGAGGGTTTCACCGGCTTTATAAGTCCCGTAAAGATCAAGGAGTTGGAAGAAAGGAAAAGGAGAAAAAAAAAGGGGGGGGGGGGGGGGGGTGTCTTAAAACGTGGTCTCTTGGACAAGGGGTCGACTCTGCACTTA
>MU401466.1:10144-104122 GCA_022579005.1 Poronia punctata
CCGCCCCACCCCCCCGCCCCCCCCCCCCCCCCCCCCCCCCCCCCCCGCCCCCCCCCCCCCCGCCCCCCCCCCCCCCCCCCCTCGTCTTACAACGTGGTCTCTTGTCCAATGGGTCGACTCTGCACTGATAAATCTCCTCCACTTGGGTTCCAATGGGTTCCAATCATGATGCCGTGCCCCTAACGAGTCTGCCGGGGCGCTTTTGCGCAATCTATAGTCACGGCTTAATCTCGGTTCGCGCCAGTAAGCTGTCGAATGATTAAAGGGATATTCCGGACAGTCTATACAAAATGGTCGCTTGTCGACGTTACTATCGTTTTCAACTTGGTTGACGGAAGTGATTGAAACCGGGACACCATTACAAAACAGTTGCCCGATTAGTTCCATAATAGACCCAAGGGAAGACTTGGACTTGAAAAGTGTGGAATGATATCGAGCTGCTTTCTTGCTGCTCTTCAAGTAGCCGAGGGTGTCTCGGATTGGACGGCGTAGAGCGGGATGCGGTCCGATTTCGACAAGGTCGGTGATATGGCTAGTGAGACCAAGTTTCGAATATTCCAACGTAAGAGTCGTCAGGGCGTCGGAGAATCGGACTGGTGATACCAGACCATTCACCCAATATTGTGCGTCCAAGAGAAGAGAGGGATCGATAACCTGGCCGGTAACCGAAGATATCATGGGTATGGACTGCCGTGCCTGAGCGGGAGCCCCCTTGGGATCGCAGTATTTGATATCATGAATCAGTACTGCGTACTCGGCTCCGATGCTTTGCATTGACGGGGAATGAAATGGAATGCTAGTGTTGATCTTTTGAGCAAAGATCCCCTCTCCGTCCAGATTCTGCCTGATAAGTTCCAAGGCCTCTTCAGGACCAGATAATGTCGTGTTGTCTGGACTGTTGATGCAGGCTACGTGGACTTGGGCAGCCAAAGCTGGACCGAGTATGGAACCAATGTAGTTCCCAACATCCATCCATGGGATGTTGACTGATATCATTGCTCCCGGAACGGTTGCCGTCCGCTTCAACTTTCCCACCAGTTGGCCTCGAAAATACGCCACTTTGCAGGCAGAAGTCAAAGACAAAGCACCGGACGCGTAAGCACTAGCGATTTCGCCAGCGGAATGACCCATGACAAGACATGGAACGAGACCAAAGCTTTTCAAAAGTTCGACGAGACCGATCTGGACAGCAGTGATCATGGGTGCACTATATTCGGGGCTGTCAATGTCCTCGCCGCTTTTCAACTTGTCTGTGTTTTTTTTCGCTTCATATTAGCCTTCGTCGGCGCCCCAGCTGTCTCCTCGGCCTCTCAGGTAGATCCTTACCGATAATAGACCAACGACATCCCAAATCGTCTAACACGTTGTCGACCTGTCTAAGAGTCCGCCCAAACACGGTGTAGTGTAGTAACTCCAGACCCATACCAGGATATTGAGTCCCTTGTCCCGTGAAGACAAAGGCGACCCGAGCTTCTGGCGATGCACGTGTCGGCTTCACCGTCAAAAGTGTCGTGTTTTCGACCTCGTGATGGCCATTGGTCATCGAACTGGGCCTTACAACGGCATAGGTGCGCCATAGCATCGCCGTTCGACGGGCGGCCAAGGTGAAGGCAAGCCCGCCGAGCTTAGCCTGATCATGCTGGATAAAGGTCCGACAGTATTCCTCGTATTTCCTGACTAGGATATTCAGAGTCTGTTCATCTGCTGCCGTCCATACCAAGAGGCGTGATGATGGGTTGTGGGGAATAGTTCCGTTTTGAACAGTCGAGTCGTTACTGCTGGTGAAACCTTTTAGAGTCAAGTCTGCAGCTCCATTTCTTCCCGCCCCATCCACTGAGACATCGTGAGACTCACTCGCACCGACCAATGCAGAGAAATTTAAACTAGATTTCAGCCAATCTCTTGTACCCAACCCAAAGTTCCGAGCTTTTTCAGGCGCAGGCCGAGTAATAACAGTCGCATGGTTGCCCTTTAATCCTCGAGTTTGAAGGTAATGAAAGGCATCATCCATCACCACGTGAGCGTTAGATCCGCCGAATCCAAATGAGTTGACAGATATTCGACGCGGGCCTTCTGTTGCCGGCCACGGAACACAATCTGTGGGCACTCGAAGATGGAACAGTTCGGCATCGATTCCCGGGTTTAGTGATTCGAAGACGGCATTGGGCGGAATAATTCCCTTTTCAAGCACCAGCATGCCTTTAATGATTCCAGCCAGCCCAGAGCTCCCCTCGAGATGGCCAATGTTTGACTTTATAGAGCCGCTTTAATGACCCATGTTAGATTAGACCCATAATCGAGGTGAGGTTCCATAGGTATCAAAAAGAAAACAGGAAAATTAGCTTAGGCATTACTTACACATAGAGTGGATCGTCTTCTGAGCGAGCCGATCCGAATACTCTTCCTATCGCGGTCACTTCAGTAGGATCGCCCACTGCCGTCCCAGTTCCATGCGCTTCGACATAACGCGTTGATTCAAAGTCAAGACCGGCTTGCTTGTACACCTCTCTAATCAGCATTTCCTGCGCCTTTGCACTAGGTTGGGTTATGATGGCCGTATGGCCGTTCTGGTTAGATCCGGTCGCCCGGATGACGGCACGGATCATGTCCCCGTCCCGGACAGCATCTGGAACGGGCTTGATAACTAAAGCGACTATTCCCTCCCCTCGAGCATATCCATTCGCGCGACTGTCAAAGCTGTAGCACAGACTGTCGGGAGATAAGTAGTTGCCGTTTGCCAATGAGACGGAACCCTCCGGACCCAAAATGAGGTTGGCACCGGTGACGAGGGCCATCGAGGCCTCTTTAGTTCGGAGCGATTGACATGCCAGATGGAAGGCTATCATACTGCCTGAGCAGGCAGTGTCAATGTGTACACTGGGCCCTAGTAGATCAAAGTACCAGCTAACACGATTAGCCAACATAGATACAGCCGTCCCATTGATCGTCAGTCGCCGAATGCTCTCCGGGTCCTTCATTGCCATCTTGTAGTAGTCATCCGCGCTAGAAGCAGCAAAAACCGCCGTACGGGAACCCCTGACGCTCTCAAGACTCATCCCGGCTATTGTCCTGTTAGTGGCCTTTTTCTCTTTTTATCGTCCAGATCTTACCGTTCTCAAACGCTCTATAGGATGCTTCCAAAGTCATGCGGTGCTGCGGATCCATCGTCGCCGCCTCATGTGCCGTCACAGAGAAAAATGGGGCATCAAACAGGGCCGGATCTTGACGTATGAAATGACCACCTTTGCCGTGAAGCTATTTCGACGAAAAGGGGGTTTATTAGATTTCTAAAACATTTCCAGATATAAAACGGGTTTTCTTCGTACTTGGACTTGCCTTATTGGGTTGAGTCGGGTCTTTATCGTAAAAGGTGTCGATATTCACCCGAGTCTTTGGCCACTCCGTCATGACATTTCTCCTTTCCTCAAGAACGGCCCATAGTCCGTCTTCATCCTCTGCCTGCTGGGGCATCTTGAAGGAGACCCCAATAATGGCGATGTCGCCATCCATTTTTCAGATGATGAATCCCAATCTTTAATGGGAAAATAGGATGGTCTGGTGATAATTCCGTGATAAGTTTGTCCGAATATTAGAAGAACAGAAACAAAGATAAAATAATTGCAAGGGGAAGCGGTTCCAAAATGGAGGAGGAGAGATTGTAAATAAATAGGTTATTTTATTTTGTAGCGGGCCAGACAGAGAAGCTGTTGGTCAATAGATCGCAACACCCTTTTGCGCCCCCTACTACAAGGTTGCAACTTACTATTACTAGATGTACCTAGTCTAGTAAGAATACAATATTAATACTACTGTACATCATAGCTTGCCAATAGTGTCCTGTCCTGACTTTTCACGATATCTCTTTCCAGGTTAGACGATGGCGTTGAGAGGCGCAGGTTACAACATTGATGTAGGCAATCTTTCCATGTACCCAAAAACTGTTATAGTAGCAGTTACTACAAGTTGCAGCCTTGCCACTGCATCGCTTACAGAGAATGTTTTCCTATTTGATAATATATAGGACCGTCAGTTAAAATAAGACCTAAATATCAAAGTACATGGTTATATGTAGAGTCAGTCCCCTTTAATACTCCGTGAGGATGTATTGGGCTGCGAAAAGAAAAGGTAGATACTTGATGGACAGAAAAAGTCGGAAGGAAGTACACCATCAGCTCCCGAGGTAACCATGAGCGAAAACAATTTAAGGACCGTACATAAGCGCCAAAAAGTAGGCACCAGTGTCCATCATGCTCCGAATGGAAGTATCACACTTACATCAGCCGGGAAACCGGCTGTTATCCTGACGTAGAATAAATTGGAGTACATATATTCCTATTGGGTACTCTTGTCCTCAAGTACATACTCCTACCAAGTGGCATGTGGGTTGAGGTGTATATCTATCGATCTCACTGCATAGGTACCCATATTAATTTGACTGTGTTCAGGTTGTTGTTGGTAAGCCGCATAGCATGTACCACCTACCCAAGAGAGTAGGTACATACTTTACCTGACACCAGCCTGCATATACACATATTCCAACAAATAAGACAAGCAGCTAGCAATGTGGGTTAGTGGTTACTGATCTCTTTAGCCCCCATGTAAATTCAACAGGCCTCAGAAGGGGGGCGCTGTGAAACAGAACAACGCCAAACCTGCATAATTATTTATAGTTGTAGGCATCAATACAGAGTTAAGTCGTGAGGTACGAGTAAAAAATACATTAGTTTGCTGCCCAAGTTGTCATTTTAAGAAGTACGTGCCTTCAGATTTGACACCCCCTTTTGGTTACGCCTACCCTATACTTATGTGGCCCAAAACCATCCCACGACCATCTTCTTAATGAGCACAAGATAAACTGCCTAAGACTATAGCTATAGCCTATGGTTGAGTCAGTTTCCTGGTTATAACAAATTTTCGCTCAAACGATAATTGGAGCCCATCCGTCTACTTCTTTGAGGATCGCTAGAAACAAACAAGGCAGGGGATCGGAGAGACGACAGACAGCACATTTGTTAAAGAGGAATCTGTGTTGTCCCACTAACACAATATTTCTGTAGCTCCTGCCTTGATGACTTGGGCCTAGATCAGGATTTGCTCTCGTTTCCATAGAAGAAAGCCTGCAGGTATCTGGGCGGCCGCAGAGGCGGCAAGGACCAACATTTGTCGCTTATACGCCCGAGACAAAACGAGTCTAACTGAATCCAATGCTAAGAGGGACAACTGGTCACTAGATTCCGAGCCGGCGGGAAACCCGGGCAACTCGGACCCAGTGTAGCTGTTGAATAAGGAGGTCGACACCGCAATAACGACAGCACTTCCTATAAGGCGGAACTGGTTTCCTGCCCCGAGACCAACAGCTGCAACGGTTAGAATAGGATGGTCAAGGCGGCGGGACTTGTGCAAAGACCATACTTACATTGGTCACGCTGTTCGACAGCCCTGGTGATCACAATGAAGAGGGGTGTGAAATTCATCCCACACCCAAAACCAGCCAGAATCTCAAAGCCGTAAATTCGTGGGGGGATGTCTAAAGTGTCAGGTAAAGTCCCCAGCAAAGCGAAACCCACAACCTGGAGAACCGACCCCGCAATTATGATAAAGACTGCGGGTATCTTGAACTTGGTCGCAATACTAGACGCTATACCTGTCCCGAACGGAACTGCAAGTGAAAATGGTATCAGTCTCACGCCGGCGTCAAGTCCGGATAGCCCATATACGAGCTGAAACCTCTCTGGGATTTGAAAAATGGAGACTACGATAGGGCCACCGAGAAAGAAAAGTCCCCTGTCCAGGTGGGCCGGTTAATCGACTTTGTGAAACAAATATCTCGACGTGAGAGAGGTCAGGTTCACTCACAAGAGGGCCCCGACCATGACACGGTTAGAGAAAAACCTTGAGGGGAGCACCGGCTCCCGTGTCGAGTCACGCAGCGTCACGTGGTGCTCCCACAGTAGGAGTGCAGTCCAGAAGATGATGGACAGAACTAGGAGAGTTATAACATAGGCGGATCTCCAGGGAAACGCTGACCCGGCTTCTTGGAACCCGGCCGTTATCGACAAGACGGCAAAAAGCAACAGGACTGCCCCTAAAATGTCGAGTTGTGCCAACTGAGACTTGAATGCCTTCTTCATGTCGACTGACCGGCCGCGAAAGCCAAATCCACGTGGCATCCCGACCATGGCGAGCACGAGAGCTATTACAGAAACCGGGACGCTGGAAAGGGGCGCATCAGTTGATAATCAGCACGGCCGCCAGGAAGGACTGTTTCACTCACTTGATAATAAAGATCCATCTCCATGTCGTGTGAGAGCTTATAGCCCCACCAATGATGGGCCCGAGTAAGAGGGCTAGGGAGCTGACTATGGATAACTGTGAGACATATTTCGAATAATCGCTCGGCGGAACAATGTCAGTAATAATGACTTGACTTAGAGAATAGCTTCCACCGCCCCCCAGCCCCTGAAGGGCACGGAAAATAATACTAGAAATCTTTTTAGCAAACTGATCCAGATTTCAACGACAAGTCTCTGCCAAATCTCATACAGTTGCGTTATGTTTTGCGAAGCACTGCAAGCGGCCGAGAATATGATGAACAATACAATGGACAGAGTAAAGATGGGCTTGCGGCCAAATATGTCACCCAATTTGGCAAATATGACAATGATGGCTGGATCATAGTGAGCAAGGCAAGTCTGAAGTAGAAGGTGTGTATTAGAGGTATTCCAGACCGACGTAGCCCAGCAAGTAACTGGAGAGGACCCAACTCAGTTTGTCGAAGCCGCCAAGGTCCGCAACAATTGCGACCAACGAAGTCGTAACAACGGGGATCTCAAGATTCACAATGAATACTTGAACCCCCAGCCTGTATAGCTTTCCCACTGTAAGCAAATTTCTGGCATATAATGGTGTTTGTTTCGGTGGTGGACGTACGCGATCGTAACAATCCAAAAGGAGGTCCCTTTTAGGTAATCAGGATTGTCATTGGTGGAAGTGGAGGACGTAACGGGCATAGGCGACCCTGGGCTTGATTGAGTTCGTGACCCTGCTTTTTCGGCGTCATCCGGCTTGAAGGGCTCAAGAGACGACATGATACCAATAGGCGGCTGATGAAGTCCCGGCGAAGAGAATGTACAGAAGACCTTTGACAAAATGTAAGAAGGGAGAGATCAAAGGGGTGGTATTGGATCCAAAGCAACAAGTAGGTTAGCTCCTTGCTAGAGAACTACCTAGCTACATAAGCACATCCAAATGTATAAAAAAGAAGAGTAGGTAGGCAAGAAACAGCCAAGCAAGCCGTTGGAAAAGTACCATGCACGAGGCAGCCGAAAGCGCCGAAAGCTTAGCCTGCCAGTCTGTGTATACATAGGTAGTAGTAGCTAGGCTTCCCAGCTTCTTGTGCGGGGGAGCCTCTCCGACGAACTTCCTACATGATACTGAGGCCTAGCGGCTGTGGTGTGAAGTAGGGATCAACAGTACCTACACGCAGTACATTCTAATGCAGGTGTTGCGGGATGTGGGTCTTTATCCCCGGTTTCTGTCCGGAAAGGTTCTACAAGTAGACTAAGTGGGCTCTGCCTGTGCAGACGGCAGACACACATGGACGTGTGTATAAAGGAAACCCACAAGATGCCAAGTGGTTAGCGGCGTAACCAATGTGGACTGCAACAAGCAGGGCTGATTTCGCCAGTCTCTCACCCATTTTCCCAGGACCATATAGAAATCCGGCGGGTGTCCGTAAGCCGCTAGGTTAGGACTTGTGATGGAAAATTGTTGACTGCTACCCCTCCTGTCAGCCCACCGGGAGTTGGGGCCAATACGCTTCCGTTCCCTTATCCGCAACCAACGTTGTGCAACCCTGTCAGCCTGTGCGCGCTCAGGAACCGAATTTATTAGTTCGCTAGTCTACTGTCTACCCACCTACATTGCAACATACACGTACGTAAAGCAAATAACCTCCAAGTATCGCGAAATGCCACCACATGCGTGGTGGTGATCACCATTCATCATCCCTTACTCGTAGTTATTACGTGTAGGTACGAGTACATAAGCCGAAGGGTAAGTAAGTGTTCTTGTAGCGGTCCCCGAACGTCCAAATTGGAGACGATATGCGCAAGAGGCGCTCGTATTGGCAACCTACCTTCCCTTACAGTGTCATCGCGTCATTTTAATAAGACCAGTAATGGCAGGCTACCTTGTAGTGTGGTTTCCCACCATGAACTTATGTATTAAACGAGATATTTTCACAGGTGATGCTACACTACACTCCACAAACACACAGCCTCACTCACATTTTTGGTCCCCGGAGACGGATCACGGCTTCCTGAGACGCCGACAGAACCAGATTACCAGTATCCCTAGCCCAAAACCTCTGATGCACCATAACTCGTCCCTCGGCACCCCAAGAAGTCTCCCTTTCCAGGACAAGCCAGTCATCGATCTTGGCATCGGTATCGTGAAACGAGACGTTGTGTGTAAGGCTGGCAGCAAAAGCAACATTACGCCACCCCCTCCCCACCACGACCGGGTTAGCAGCCAAAGCGATGCCGAAGAAGAGATCGTCCGAGGCATAAGCGAGACTAGTCAAGTGAGCGACCGGATCCCTGGTAGACAACTGACGACCGGCTTTGACAAACCCACGCACACGAAACCCGGTTGGCTCGTCCGCTGCCTCTAGCGAGTACGGTCTCCAATCAAGCAGGCGCTCCTGAGGCTTTTGTAGCAACACCGGCGTCGACGGGTCCACCATGGATTTCTGCATGGCCGCCATGGCGGTGGGGTCTACGTCGTCCGGAGTACCATCCAGCTCTATCATCGGTAAGCCATATTTTAATTGGTTGCCCGACGTACTAGCGACACTCTGGAATGAAATGACTGCTACGTAGACACTGGCTGTCCCCTGGGAAGCCCGCACTATGCGAGTGATGAAATTGCGTCCGTCGGCTACGCGTTCGACGCGGTAGACGATCTTCTCGTTCTTGTCTGCCGGGGCGAGAAAGGTCGACTGGGATGAATAAGGTCTAAAGGCGCTTGAAACTGTAGCGCATGCGGCTGCTACCGCTTGAGATACCAGGTAAGCACCGAGGACGGATCTTTGGCCGTCTTCACGTGCAAGTGCTCTACAAAGAGTTAGATGAGGAAAAAGATGTACTCGTATGAGGGGTGAGCGACTTACATAACATTCGTGTATACATCAGGTCCTATCTCGGCTGCTGGAGTAACAGCAATGTGTTCTTCGATAGGCGATGCCGAAGTCGAAGCCATTACAGAATCCTGGAAAAATAGGGTCTGTTTGAGATTGTTCAAGTAGCACGATCTATGAGTTATTTTTACAAGTTTGAGAAATTGGCCAAGGTATCTAGTAAAGACAGAGGTTGAACTGCGACATTGCAGTGTCTTGAGGCTAGCTTAGCATATATACCTATCTGACTCTTCTCATCCTTTCATCACCTAGCTAGGTACCTATGGGTACCTAACCTACCTAGGTAAGTAGCAAGTGTGGCGAAGAGGTATATGAGTAGGGGCAGTGAATTTCACATCTAATTGCTCACGCGGCTAATCAGGGGGTATGAGATTCCGTTGGTGATTAGGAACATAGGTGTGTACGTAAGGAGGTAGGTTACCTTAGGTGCTACGTAAAAAATGCCCATAGGTACACGCACTTATTGGGCTTCTATTTCCGGTACACTGTGCATGCCTACTCGTACGTACGTGATGTGCAACAAATGACAAGTGCAGCTAACAACGTCGTGTCGGTTGGTTGTACTGGTCTTTTGGGCCCAGGGTAAGTTCCAACTGGAATCCGGCTATAGCCCCCGTGATTGGCCCCCGTGATTGGCCGGGGGCGAGTGGCATAAGTACCTAGGTAGGCGTGTACAAACCTGTTCTCCAAGTGGAGGGAAATCTATTTCCTAGAGTAGTAACATCTCTGGTCGGATCAAAGGGTAGGAAGTACAGCGTAATCAAATGGAGAAGACTTGGTGAGCTCGTAAAGATTACCTACACAGCCTGAGAATCTCAAGTATCTAGTACCTGTCTCTCACGGAAAATTAGATTGGGGCCTGTGTGCCGGGACCCAAAGGTATCGTAACACTGAAACTCATCCGGTCGGTGTCTTCCCCAACTTCTCCCTGCCTGGCCAGCCCCAAGCCTGCCATCCTTTCCTGGGGCAACCTCAAAGTCGAAGCGCATCAAAGTTCTCGCTATGACTAAGCTAACCTCGAGGTATGCCATGGATTTACCTGCACATCCGCGAGGTCCAATAGAGAAGGGGCTAAAAGCTGAATGCATTCGACTGAGTGCTGAATGGTCATCGACTAACCAGCGATCCGGGTTGAATTTAAAGGGATCGCTAAAATATTTCTCGTCGTGGTGAAGAGCATAGATGCTGACGCCTACTTGCGTTCCGGGAGGTATGACATGGCCGTCCACGATAAAAGGTTTCCCTTTCTCTTCGGGATACGGTTCGCGCCAGAGGGTGCTACCTACTGGGGGCGACATTCGCAAGGCCTCGTCGATACAAGCCCTCAGGTATCGACAGCTCGCAAGTTTTGAACCGCCCCGTACATCTGTAATGTGCGCGAATGTGTTTCTGATCTCGGTAGCCAGTTTTTCGTAGGCATCGCGATTGCGAGACAAGTAAAAGAATAGACTGCTCATTGCCGTAGTCGCCGTATCTCCGCCCGCTGGGAAGAAGAATAAGGCTTCGGACCAAAGCTCGCTAGTAGTAACTCGGGTGGAGGGATCGTCGAGGTGGTCTACCACGAATGAGTATAAATCGTTCCTTGCATGCTTGTCCTGAGAAAGACGGGCGAGAATCATCTGTTGAAGCAATTTTTTATACTTCTTTCGCTGCGAGTAGCCTGCCAACATTAGTAGGTTGTGGAGGCCTAGCCTTTTTAGCATAGGTATCTGCATAAAGCTGTTGTTTTGGTACGAGCCGACGGCAAGGCCTCGGAGCACAAATCGGTTTGTGGGATCAGTTTGCATATTCAGAGCATACCCAAAGGCCAATTGGCCGACGACATCAGCTCCCAGACGCTTGGTTAGGTCGGTCATGTTGACGGGCATGGACCCTCGGGCCGCTTGTAGGAGCTGTCCGAGGAATATGTCAATTTCTTCCACCATGGTGGGTTCGAATGAGCGCATCGCTTTATCGGTAATAGCCTGCCCGATAAGCTTGCGCTTTTCCCTGTGCGTCTGCTTGTTGAGGGCATTGAATATGCTGGGCTTCCCTGCCGTGATAGTGAGCTTATACACGTGGGACTTGGTCACTCTTTCGTTGTTGTAGATATCTTGTAGCGCCTCGGCAGAGCTGAACACCAGCTTGTTCGGCCCATGTCTGAGAACCGGACCTGTGCCAAGTCAGTACTTAAATTTTAGCGCGCACTCTAAATCAACCACCACGGCACAAGCAGACGACGTTGGCGTAGATAGTGTGCTAACCGTATTTCTTCAAGTCTAAAAACGTCACTAAATGTAGTTGCATCGCTAGAGCATGATATCCAGCGTAGACGTCGGAGAGCTTTGCTATCCATGGCCCGGGATAGTCTCTAAGTGGGTGAAAATATATCCGATACGAAAATAGTAAGACGATCTTCAAGCATGGTCAGATCATTAGTCACAGATTATAATAATTGACCATATGTTATCGAGACACTCACATAGAGGGGGAGCATCAGAGCGCCATGTATTACTACAGACAGGAGGCTCTCCATCGTTGCGAATGCGGACAGGTATTGCCGATGATTCAGGTTGGCCAAGGTAGGCTAGCTGTGACTGAAGTGGGATGATGATGGGTGTGGAAAGGGGTAACGGCAAGTATTTGTACTCATGGCTTTTTGTTGGGGGGCGTACAAGCCGCAAATTCATATAATGATTTTACTTGAGAGTTTCAGTTGGGAACCGTGGAGACGACCCGTGTCCTCGTGCTCAGTGACGATTAAAGGTACAAGATATAAAAAGAATACTCGTACCCCAAGAATTATAAGTAGGCAATCACTAATCTGCCTACCTAACCCAAGTGGGAATTTCCTGCTCCAGCCAGGCTGTAAGGAGCTTCCAACAGGTAATACGTTGTAGGAGAGAGAGGTACGAGTAAGTAAGCACAATGTTGTGGGTTGGTGGGTACCTAGGTAATTATGGTATGTAGAAGTGTTGGTGGGATACAGTGCCCTGACTGTAAAGGACCCTCTAATATAGCCTGATCCGTACCTTCCCCTACAACAAAGTAATGTACCTGGCACTTAGGTCAAGTACTTGTAGGCAAGTACACGTAGTAGGTAGCATGGGTTGGCGTAGCAGTAAATACCCCACTACCTTATCAAGCAAGCAAGACGACAGGTGCGACAAGCTGTCAATCAGAACCTTGGCAATACGTACGGTACCGAGCAAAGAGGCCGGCAGAGGTGTAACTAAAAAAATACCAAAACGTCAGATCATGGCGTAAAGTCATACACTTTATGTAGCTCTTAGTTAAGAAACCAGGGGTTTCTCTTCTTTCGATAGGTACATGCATTAGATAAGTACGCACTAGCTGTACTCAATATGACCCACTACATGATCAATCTACCCGAGCCATCTGGTAGTGATCTAGGTATCTATCAGAGCTGTATAAACGATGTGTACAAATAGTGGTATGCCATAATCATGTACTTGTGGGATCCCAGCGGTTCGGTTGGGGTTGAGATGCCCATGGATGTTGGCGACTGTGCCTTTCTTGGGTCAATTCATTTCCCGGAGCAGGGTTTGACGTCGTAACCAGATGTGTCGTCCGCACAATTGCATTTGGGGGCGCTTCATAAGATCGCCTTCGTTCATCTGCCGAGTCCAAGTCGAGCGGGATATCAGAGTCGATAGTTGTGAGGGGAAACGCGTCAGGATGCCTCTTTTGCCGAATCTTGGAGGGAATTGAGTGTTTCCAGTCTGCCGAAGAGGTCGAATTCTCATGAGTTTGCTTAGAATGAAGCCAATACCTCCGTACAGAAGCCAGTTTCATCCGAATTCCCATGCTCGCAATCGCTTTTGGTATCGCGGGGACGCAGAATACCATGAAACCGGCAGTCATCTCTCCAATCGCCCATAGAATCACTGCCGATACGGTATAGGTCGTGTCCTCCCTCTTCTGGTATTCCACTGTGACAATCAAGCGAAGAAGTCCAGCAACAGAACCACTGCATCGATGGTAAGCAAAAGCCTGGCCGCGCCTTGAGGTCAATACAGCGCGTGAGATTAAGGTAGCTTACAAGATACCAGCGGCAAATACAAGCGATACACTCAGTTTCTGCTTTGTCGACATATGTAGTGACCAGATGACCCGTTGTGCCAGTGTGATGAGAGTGACATCGGAAATGAGATTGATCGCTGCAGAGGAAGTGTCTAATGCCTTCTGATCAAGGCATTTGCCGGCCACTAGAACATCCCAAGCTGCTTCGTAAGGGATACAAGTGAGGTTAAGTGCTACTACATTAGCGACGTAGTAGCTTGTGTTTATCACGAGGACGGCCCAGCAGGCCCAAAAGATCGCATTCCGCGTCTTCCCCGGCACGAAGAGATGTAGCCATTCAAGTATAATTGCAACCTTGATGCAAAGAATGTTAACAGCATAGAAGTTTGCACCGATAAGAAGAATCTGAGGCTTTAAAATTAGAGGAAGCCCATAGGTATTCGGAGTATGCAACTGAACTCACGTAACGAAATTCCGAGATTGTCTTGACCTGGAGGTCCCATTGGTGAACAAAGAAGCCAACATTTCGCATAAAACGGATTATGCAGTATACGTAGGCAACATAAGTCCCCTGACATTTCAAGTTAGTGATAAGGCAGGGCATCAGAACTTGCTCGACAACGTACAAATGCAAAAAGACTAATTACTGCGACCTGTGTGAGCATTTATTATGTATTCAGGGCCCCCGAGTCGTGTTTACTCACTGTCTTCGAGCCGAACTGTCCTGATCACAAATACTCTTACATAAGCGCGGATACCAAGCAGGATGCTAGAGACTGATAAGCATAGTATGGTCACAGCGAGAGCTAAGTTGTTGTCGTTGGGCGGATCGCTGAACCTCGACGTTAGCCCCGGCGGTGGCTTGAGAGCAGCTCCATTTAGAATAGCTTGCTGTTCGGCCGGAGGAAGGTGAGGTAAAGCGGCCAACGACATTTGCGAGTGCGGGAAGCACGAAAGACCTGTAAGATAAGAGATAAAACAACGGGGGAAAGAGTACGTGAGCCCGGGGAGATGGGCAACTGTGATTTCGGAGAGAAGGGAAGAGAGGGCGAACCAAGGGGTCTGCGGATATATCCCTTAGGACACGAATCATCCGTCCTTAAACTCTGAATCTGCTGCTGTGTTATTTCCGAGCTGCTCATTCTCTTTAGTGTGACTAACCTACCGCATGACTATTTTAATGCCGTAGCGATGGTTGCCTCCACCAACTTGGGCTGCGCCAGTAGAACCCTGTTGGATCAAATGTATTTACAAGGCTGTGCGTACAGGTGTCTTGTCCGCATCCTGCCCAATATATTTTTGACGACTGTTAGGAGACTGTCTGCCTACCAAATGATCGCCAGCCTATGCAAGAATCAGATGGGGGGTTTCAACAAATCCTTCTCTGATACGTCGCCTACCAGCATGAGTGCCAGTGCTGGAGCATGTCTGGCGACATAGATACTCGTAGTGTTCCCACCGGGGTGGGGTTCGGTTCCGTAACTTGTGAAGGGGGGGTAAAGGGTGTGTGTGTATAAGTGAGGTTGGGGTTATTGGAGGATCCTATTTGTCCTACCTAGGGGTACGAAGGTAAGTACATGTAGGTAAGATGGTGTTAGGACCAACAAGTCTTTGGGATACATGTAAGATTACGCCAGTTTTGGTCGGGATATGGTCAAAATGAGAATTGCTAGGGCAGGTAAGATACCTACTTACTTAGTAAGCATCGATAGGCAGCCCACCGTCCGCTATCCGCTACCTACACCTAGCAACAGACGAGTTGGAAAACAGCTATCATGGACCGGCGACTACTCAAAACCCAACGCAACGACAATGGAATAGGAGGTGCCTAGTAGGTAGCCCGTCGCTCGTTACTGCAACTGACCTCCTGCCGCACTCCACCTTAAATGGAAAAGGCGGGAATGGCAGCACCAACAGCAACAACGGAATGAGGCGGCTGCGAATCGATGACCACACCAACGCCCCCCCCCCCAAACTACAACGCAAAGCCAAGTTTTCCGGACGTTATGACGGGCCTGTTCTCGATTAGGTGTATAAGATTAGCTACGTCTTACTTACTTGAAGATGAGCTGTCCAGCATGCGGCACATTCAGTCCCAATCCACTGGAGAAGCCTGAGCAAAGACTGCAATAAAACATAACAATCAAAAATCTGCTTTGTCAAGCCCATGTCGAGGTCCGACGAAACTAGCACACGATCTGCCACCAAAACAGCAAAGCTAATTTGCCAGGACGACCCAGTCACCTCAATAAGTGGTAACATTATTGAACCGACCCCGGACCGACGCCGTGGCCCCGGAAAACAGGTATCGAGTTACTCGAAATTGCGCACGGGCGAAGTTGGTGAGCTGGCTGGGTGCGATTGCGTCGCCACCACGAGTCCGCTTGATCTCTATGGCGATGGCCAATGGGCGGTCTATCTCGAAGTTCTCGAAGGCATTGAACTGCATAAGGCTTTTCGCCATGGAGGTAATAAGAGCCCCGAGAGGATATGTGAGAGAAGGGGCAAGAAAGATACCATAATCGACCATGCTTTCCATGAGGAGCGCACTTGGGTCTCGAAAAGAGAAGGCAACGCGAGCGTCGCTTATGTTATGAAAGACTAGTGACCTCTTGGAGAAGATCCGTCTAAAGGCAGGTCTGCATCTAAAACCAGTTCAAGTATAGGTGCGTGGACCTTTGCATTCCACTCTTCTTCGTAGACCGGCCGTGATGAATCGTTGCATTCGGCTGAGGACTGGCAGATGCGCACGAGGCGCCTGTGTTGAAACTCGAGCTCTGCAGCGGTGATGCCAGGAGCGGGGATACCAGCGACTCCGGTGAGTAGGAGTTAGAGCGTGCGGTGGTTACGGGAGGGTGCCCAGCGCGTTTGAATCTAATACGAGAGGCAGGTAGGTAAAGTACCTAAGTGCCCAATGGCTTGACGAAGCCCTGCCAGTGGTTCGTGGCGTTTTCCAGGGATTCAGGCGCTAGTGAGAATTAGCGTGTGCGTGTGGCCTCCTTGCCTGGAACCCCTGTGACGCATCGATGTCGAGGGCTGTCTCAATATATCGTAAAGGCAAGCTATACGTCGACTATCAAACGCTGACTAGATGCGATGGATAATTGGACTATTTGCTGCTAATTACTTGTTACCGGTCAATATTTAATGACTGAGCACAAAATATATATGGCTCTCGTTATATTCAAGGTATTCTAATTGTCCCGATCCACACTGCTACTTGAAAATGACCAGTTCGAGAAACACTCTGTCTCGGTGCTAAAAAGCGCTTCAGAGACAACAGGGCTTTGTGAAAGGCCGAGATCCTCCTCGATAGCCACAGGACTATCGATAGCGATGTCTATATCCTCGAAAATGGTCTCGTGGTCCGAGTCTTCATCTCTAGCTACGAGTGTCGAGGACAGCGATATTAGCGGGACCCCTGAGTGTATTCTTAAAGAACGGACTGTGGTTTTATAAGCCGCCGGTTTCATATGTCACCAGCGATCGTAGCAGTCGACGACTCCTATTGTGCAAGTACTTCAAACGGTCGCTGACACGACACTGCTGTCTCCTCAGGATTCGCAGGGACCCAGACGAGCCTCCGAAGCCCCTCACGGAGACTCGAGGGCGGAAAGTGATGAGACCATTCGATTACAAGAAACTCCTTAGAGACACAACGGTTGAGATTTCCTTGATCAATCTGCCCCAGCTCGCCCTGACTTCCGTTGAAATCGGCATCTGTCTGTTCGGGCTTCTGAAAAGGCCGGGAAGACTGACCTCGTGCCTAGGACAGACGTTAAAATGCTAGCTTTAGCTTTGACGTGATATGAATGTTTAGAGGGATAGGGTTAGGTATAAAAGTGTAGGACCATGCAAATCGTTGCAAGTGAGATTCTCCACGTATTGACATATCTCACTATCGTTTTGGGGGCTCTGCTGCTTCCCCAGGTCCGCTTGCTTGTTGTTCTAACACTGCTAGCTTGATGTCCTGCAGTAACTGGTACAGGCGTCGTTGACTAGAACCAGAACCGAGATAATAGCATATTACGTAGGTAGTCAGGATGAGTAACTGGACACATACAATACGCCTCTGCGATACCCTCTTGATCAGCACGGTCCCTATCCGCCTTCACCCTGCGCACGCCAAATCTAAAATGATACCTGATACTACGCGGTGCTCTAGTGAGTTTAAAAGAATCATGTTCAGAGTCCTTGTCAACTATAGCCAGTATCTTTCACAGTAACAATTTCGTTCACCATGATTGAAAGACATCCTCGGGGTATACCAACCGGGCTTCGCATAACGCGTCTTAACCCTGGATCGATAATATGACACAGAATTTTAAACTAAAAGTTTTAAGGGTTACTTCGAGGTTTTCTAGTGAAAGGGTACCTGGGTAAAGCGATTGTAACTAAGCTTTCGGGTGACTTAACTCGTTTGGGATTTTTGTTTCCTGTCTAGCGAGGGCCAGTATTATATACGCGCCTCTAACCCTCTTATCTCAAACTGTATCTAGTAACGTAGAGACTGTAAAAAAGCAGCTCCGCGTTATCTCCGAACCGGCACCGTGACTTCCCGGCCCCTCCCCTGCACAGCCAAAGTATGAAAACGTAGGCACAGGCAGCCAAGCATATATACCTCTTTAACACAGAGTTCCAATAGCCGCAGCGGACTGGGCCTAGCGAATACGGCACCTTTAGCGCAACAGTATATCTTACCTATTATCTTTACTCTATATCCCTTACTCCTCATCGCTAGGCCCCAGGGGTTCAATTCCCTTGGTGGCCAACATTTCTTTTTCATTTTTTTTCATCCTCTAGGCCTCTCTCCCTGATTATTGTTTGACTCCAACGTTATCTTTTTTAAGACGTTATATAGCTAGACGTTATATAGCTAGACGTTTGCAATCGCACTTAAAGATCTATTATCCCTTGTGCAAGACTACTTCTTAGCTTTACTGAGCATATCTACGGCGTCCGCTACAAGGTCATGTATACGTGTAAGATAGTAATTACACACAGCCCCTATAATACGCAAGGTTACCTATTATCGTGTCTAGTAGAGTAGAGTAGGGAGCAAGAAGCACAGGCTCCCTGGGCTATTTTTAAACCGGCTCCGTTTCTCTCCGGCTTCTCTTACTAAGACAAGGTCTATACGTACCTAGATTCCCCGATGAAAGACACGTAAGCATATATACCCTTTTAACAATGAGTCCTAATGGCCGCAGCGGACTGGCCTAGCGATTACGGCAATAGCGCAACAGTATATCTTACCTATTATCTTCACTCTACATCCTTACCCTATATTCCTTACTCCTCATCGCTAGGACCCAGGGGTTCAACTCCCTTGGTGGCCAACTTTTCTTTTTTCTTTTTCATGTCTTCTCTTTGGACTTGTTACTATGTTTATTTCTTGCGTCTTTCGTCTACCTTTCTGCCGGTAGCTATTCTGATTTTCTCATTCCCCCATCTTGTTCAATGTACCTTAGGTAAGGTAGTTTAAGGTTGAAGCCTGCACCGATAGGGAGAACATATACATCTCTAACACAGAGACCTAATAGCCACAGCGGGCTGGCCTAGCGATACGGCTCTTAGCGCAACGGTATTATCACCTACCTATTATCTTTACTCTATATCTCTTACTCCTCATCGTTAGGACCCGGGGGTTCGACTCCCTCGGTGGCCAACATCTTTTTCTTTTTTTTAAAAAAAATTAACCTCATGTCCGTGTTGCTGTCTCCTTTTCCCTCTTCGACGGCTTTTGTTTTATTGCTTCTTTATCGCCCTGGATTTCTCACATTTCTATATTTCCAATCTCTACTCTTTCGCTTCTGACTTTGCTTCCTTCTCCCTTCTTCTCCCTTTTCCCAAGAAACATCTCTACTCTACTTTTTCTTTTTCCTACATGCAATACCGATTTCATGTAGAGAAATTCCACCAACCGTGCAGTAAGCCCTCATTCCATCAATGTTTCAGGGCGGTCATCCCGGTGTCGCTCCCTCGAAGAAAAACTACCCACGTTATACATCGAGGAAAGCGACTATAATGACACCTTCTCGCTCTAGATACGAGGGAGTATAACCTCCTTCAAACTTAAAGGGCTACCACTGCGCATATGACAAGTCATTATTCATTGTCGCTACCTACTGACGGAAGATACGGCGCTCGACGGACCCATCTCCGTGATGTTCTCGGCACTCGGACTCCGGAAATCCGAAATCGCCACGTGTCCCCCGTGCACAAACAAAGTTAAAAAAATGAGTTAGCCCGATTATTGATTCGTATTGGTGTCCAGTAATCACCTAGTCTCTCGGACACATTGAATTATTCTCTATCCATAACGCCCACGCCCACGCTCCCTCCCTCGCCACCCCCAAAGTTAAAAAAATAAAAAATAAAAATACAAAGCAAACCCAAACTCAAATCCTCAAACCCCACTCTGCAAGTCCGAGCCCGTACCAACCCCTTTCACCGACAAAAAACTCGTAGTCGTAGTCGTAGTCGTATTCGTAGCCGCCACCCCATCCCCCCTATTCCACCTCTTCTTATTCCCCCCCTTTCCCCTCCAAAAAGCCTCGACCCCCATCTCCCGAAACCTCTTATCCTGATACTCCATCGTCGCGCGCCAATCACTAACAAACATGGCCAGCACCACCAAAACAATGCCCCCGACGGCAATGAGCGGCGCCAGGATGCTAAAGACCGTGAACCCGTAGCTGAAATCCTGAAACGTCCTATCCCCAATCAACCTGTCCGTCCCCAGCCCGACCTGCAGCGAAGTGAGCACGATGACGACATAACCGAGAACGGTGGCCAGCGCGGCGAAATTATCGCTGATCAACTCCCCGTACACCGTATGTCCCGATACCTTGGAGTAGCCGCGGAAGAAATAGCCCATCCGGAACCGATACACTTTGTTCAGCCGGCCGAGACGTAGTTCCCCGTACCAATACCGCGGGTTCACGAGCGCCATGTCGTGGTCGCGCAGGATCTCCCTCGTCAGCCCTTTCCAGCCGTGCCATGTCATCTGCGCCGGGACCAGGCCCTTCTCCGCCGCGATGCGGAAATCGCTCTCGTAAGCGACGAGGGCCGTGTACGAATACAGAAACCCGCGGGCGCAGCGCGCCAATTCCCCATTACCATTATCCGACGACCGTGAAAGATTCTCTGTCCAGAAGTCGGGGTCGAGAAGCCAGGATGGAAGAGGTTTGATGAAGATCCTGTGATTCGACCAGATCAGGTGGAGTTCCGGGTTTTCCGTCAGGACAATGTCGCGCGATATGACGATCTGGTGGTGCAAGGGTCGCGGCGGCATCGGACGGCCGCATACCCAGAGCCAGTCTTGTATCGCGTTTAGTTTCTTGACGAGAAGCTCGCCGGATAGGAATTCCGCGTCTTGGGCTGAGGGGATGACGATGTGGTCTCTTCTCGTCCGGCGGGTGGCGGGGAGATGATGTGTGGGTTCTTGTTCTTGCTCTTCGGGCTGAAGAAGTACCCGGGTAGTGAATGGGGGATGTAGTTCGCCCGTCGACCCGGTCTGTCGGGCCTCGACGGAAAAAGTGTTGTCCTTCATTGTCGACTGATGTAAATCTCGGTTATTATGACGAAAAAGGTTTACAGTAAGTATGAGACTTGGGACAACAAACACCAAAGGTCCAAAGGTCTACGAGAAGGATTATCAAGAAGTTATCGACTCTATTGTGCTTATTACAACATTAATTTACAGGAAACATTTACGCATGTTAGCAGTTAGTAAGTCATGGACGCACGTAGGTACTTATGTATTTGTAGGAGCAGCCTAGTAGGGCTGAAATAAGACGGCGGAACTGGATCCTCATGTCGGGAACCCGGCGCACCGAGAAAGTCGCAGACAAGTTACGCGTGATTAGCTAATATAGTTATTAGACTAGTGCGGAACCCTTGTCCGTGCTATAACCAAAATCCTGTTCGTTAGCAATGTACCTTTTCCTCTTTTGGTCAGCTGAAATGTGTCCGGGGGTGATTACCAAATTTCCTTTCTATATTTAGCGCAGCTGGGCCGCATCTTTGCTTTTCTCCAATTCTATAGTCACATTGGGTTCTTACGAGTAGCTGTGCAGGTTTTGCCTTAACTATCCTTCTTACTACTGTGGCAAATAATGAGGAGTAATTAGAAATACCATAATAGAAGATCTTGTTATACCCTATCTCTCAAGATACTGGATTCTTGATGTACAATATAATATAATCCCGTGCACATGCCAAAGCATGGAGCCGAAGAAAAGGACATATTGCGCGGAAGAGTCTAACCCAGATTAAATTAGTGCGTCGTAGTCTAGACTTTCTGCTGGAAGGATTCTGGCTCCAAGAAATTACAAGACCTCAGCTAACACCTTTTGGGGTACGGCCACGCTTTCGCGGTCCACTCTCATCTGCAATTGTGTCGAGATTTGACAAAGGTTTGGCGAATCAACGTCTCCCCACTACTATTAGTGGATACTTGCCCCCCCCTTTTGATGGCATCAGCAGGGGTAAGCACTTCAAGCGTTGCTACACATGGCTGACAAGGATAGGTATCTACGAGTGAGGTACACATACCTACTCGTACAGCTGAGAGAACGAGGCCAGCAGAGGGCCTAGTACAACGTACGTGTAGATACCGGGCGAAAGAGGATGAGCGTGCGTTGCTAGGGTACTCGGGGATGTGCAGGGTCCTGCTGACAGATACATAATAATAACATGTCGTCCTCACTCGGCGAACACTTCGTGACCCGCTTGACCTGTCTGATCTGCCGAATACCTACCTAAACACCAAAGGTCAAGGTTATTCACCGCGCTTTTCTTCGCAGTCGCAACGCAGTGTCGTCATGTCTCTGCAGCGATCCGCGACGCGGAGGGCCGGTCCAGGTCCCGCAAGGGAGAAAAAAGACTATAGTGTCGCAGAGCAGGGCATGAAGGAGCTTTATCCCCTAGACAAGAACAATATCGCACCCGAGATAGAGTAAGCCGTCTAAAGAAAACCATAAGTAAAGCTGACACGCGCTGTCGTTGGATTCTACTGACCATCCCCATTCTAGCATCGTTCTCGTGCCTGGGCTTGGTGCCCATCCGGAAGAAAGCTGGAAATCGGAGACCACAAAGTTTAACTGGGCTACTGAAGCCCTCGTCAAGGATTTCCCCAAATCACGCGTCCTACTCTACAGGTACCAGTCAGCATGGACTGGCGCGTTGAAAGTGAAGCAGTTCATGGGCAATATTGCCATGACACTGCTGGTGTGCTTACAGAGCGTTCGAAAGGTATTTCAACAGCTTTTGTCTACTTTGTATGCCACGGTCGACACTAGTCTTGCTAACGAATGATTTACCGCCGCTAGAAATGTCAACGGCGTCCTATAGTCTTTATCGGGCACAGTATGGGCGGTCTTGTAATAGCCAAAGCAGTCACTATTGCCGACTCACGACGGGATAAGTTTCCCGTCATGTTTGAAGCCATTGCAGCCGCGGTATTCTTCGGTACCCCCTTCGGCGGTGCCCCTGTAGCTTCCGTTGCCGCCATGTATGCTCACGTGGCCGAAAAGGTCGGGCAAGCAACCTCTTCCAAGCTGCTCGACCTGATGAAGGAAGGAGACGAGGGTCTACGGGAGCTGAAGAACGAGTTTATGCGTCTGGCGGGCAAGATCAACCCCAAGATCGAACTCCTTTGCTTTTACGAGGAGCAGCCTACCGATTTCTCCAAAATGGCTGGCTTACCGGCACTTTATGGCTTGGCCAAGCTTGTCATTCCCAAGCAATACCAAGAGTTTGTGAGCAGAGATTCTGCCACGTTGCCAAGCATCGACGAGTTTGGGCTTGCCTGCAACCATCGCGACCTGGTCAAGTTTGACGGACACAAAGATCCGAGATGGGCCCAGGTGGTCCGGGACCATCTGAAGAAGATCATACACGGCGCCCAGCTCGCAGTCAAGAATCGCTTGAACTCGGTCCGTGATATCGACCGAACCATGATCACGAGTATCATGGAAGCCTTGGAAGGCGCCCAAGTTCAGAAGAAGCGAAACTTGCTCAGGCAAAACTTTACACCCTCATCCTGGATAACCACGGAGCCAGAGTATACCGAGTGGTTAGGAGAGGACCAGAGAGATCAAAAAGACGCCGAGGCTGAACATGAACAAGGCCGTAAAGGCGATTGTCTGTGGGTCCGAGGTCCCGAAGGCCGAGGCAAAACTAGTGCATCTATGGCTGCTGTCGAGAAGATCGAGACTCTCATCAGGCACATCGAGGAGCGGGATACCGGGCAAGATCCGATTTTACTTGCCTACTTCTTCTGCGATACGACACAGGACTACAATACCGCCGAAGACGTTCTCAAGAGCATCGTTAGGCAGCTGATTCGTCAGCAGGAGACTCTAGCCCCTTATGCGAAGCAGTTCATGAAGAAGAAGGGCAACGAGGGAGGCAAATCGCAGGCGCAAGTGACTGTCGAGAATCTGTGGCAGACACTCCAGGACATGCTGACAGACGAGTTCATCGGGAGAAAGGTCATCTTCGTCCTGAACAACGTCCACTGCCTGCCAGAAGACGCCGACTCGACCGTGAAGTTGATGAAGTTCCTCAACGCCGAAATGCAGAATATGAACGCCGAAGAGACAAAAAGCCGTGTTGCCACCCGGTGGTTCATCACCAGCAGAGAGGCGCATAACGTGCAGCAAGCACTCAAGATGGACGGAGTCCGACTGGTCGATCTAGAGGACGATAAGTATGGTAACCAAGTGCGAGACGCGCTGAGGAGCCACGCGAGGCAAAAGATCCTGACTCTCGAACAAAGTAAAAACTACAACAAGGCACTCGCATACTTTGCCAGTAGTTTAATCGGCCGACGCGCACAAAACACACAGTGGATCGACATCACTTGTATGCAACTTGAAGAACTACCGCAAACCAACAGCGACTTGCCAGTGCGGCGGGCACTCGAGACCATGCCGCAGGACTTGAAGTCACTGCTCAACAGGTCCTGGTCGCAAGTCTTCAGGTCGAACGAGCAGGCGACCGAAAAGATCAAAGAAATGCTTCGCGCCCTGGTTCTCACTTATGAAGACCCGACTGAAGACGAACTGGGCATCCTCGCTGGCTTGTGCTCCAACGAGGAAGAGAAGGCGGAGCTTCACGAGTTGATAGACAGGTGCAGACCGCTGCTAACCATCAAGAGAGATGAAAAAGTCAGCTTTATGAATATCGTGGTCAAGACGCACCTGCTCGAAAACGCAAAGGAATTGCTTGGTCTTTCAACAGAAGAAATCAAGTGGCAGCACGGAGTTCTCTCTCTCCGTTCATTCGCTCATTTGAAGGAGCGTTACGGCAACGAACCAGAGCCCGAGCCTACGACGGAGCAGCCGGCGGAGCCTAATGATGCAAACGGGACTCAGGGGGAAGAGGCGGCGGATGAGACTGCTTCCCATGTCGGGCAAGACACGGACGAGGTCGACCCAGAGAATCCCGCGTGGACCGATGCAAACGACGATGAAATTAGTCAAGACGGCTCTGAGGCGGTAGGTGGTTATGACGACGACCTATCTGATTGGGACTCGGATGATGACGATGAGTTCGACGAGGCAGCGGAGACCTCCGACTCACCATTGAAGGCCTTGCCCTACATGATTAAGAACTGGTTGAGACATGCTTCCAAGGCCACACTGGAAATTGCAGAGGACCTGAGCTTGGAGGTGGACTTTTGGAAGCTAGACTCACACCTTCGACGTTGCTGGCTTGACGACTACTGCAAGGTGACCAATACCTTTGAGTATTTCGATCACACAACCCTCACTGGGCTCCATGTCGCGGCCTCTGTGGGTTTCCAACAGCTCGTTGCCGCACTTATTCGTAATAGTGAACCCGCCAAATCCGAGATCACAGTCAGGGATGCCATGGTCAACGCCCCCTTGCATTTCGCTGCCCACTTTGGTCGGCCCAATATTGTCAAAGAGCTTCTTGATCGAGGTGCACCCATCGATGATGGAATCGAGATAGGAGAGCAGACCCCCCTACACATGGCTGCATTTGGTGGTCATGTCGAGGTCATGAAGAAGCTGCTCCTGCGCGGGGCCAACCCCAATGCTGCCTCCAACGACATCGGTCCTGTGGTAAACGCCGCCATCTCCTCGGGGAATAGAGCGGCAGTGGAGTTGCTGGTCAACCACGGTGTCTCCTTAACCCTGGATCGTGAAGACATCATCTCCCCACTTGCCTTGTCGGCCCTGCTATCCGATGTCTCCATGTTTGAGTATCTGATCCAACAGTACGCCGACAAGCTGCCCGCCGTAGAATACTCGAAAGCCTTGGTCAAGGCAGCAGAAGCCGGAAGGATAGAAGTGTTCAATAAGCTGCTAGAGTTCCACCATGCGCCCGAATACTTCCAGAGTGCCCTCGAAGCGGCCGTGGAGGACTACAACTGGGATATCACCACCGCTATTCTCGAACGCCAGCCTGGCCTAGACTGCAACAACCTCTTCTACACTGTCGCCACATGTTCGGAGCCCCAAGACAATATGCTCGAGGCCGCTTGGGCCTACGGTGGGTCTATAAGCCCCGAAACTCTAGGTCGATCGCTATACGATGCCACCGACAGGGAGAAGGACAATACTGTAAAGCTGCTCTTGGAGAAGTGCGGAGCAAATCCCAATGCAACAGGTGAAGAGTATGTTTGCCCTCCCCGGCTCCCCTTTTTCCCGTATATGTGTTGACACCAGGCTAACCAAACTGTTGTATAGATACGGAAACGCATTGACCGCGGCAGCTTACGATGGGACGTTACACATCGTGGAGATGCTCTTGGAAGCTGGCGCAGATGTGAATGCACCAGAAGGTTACGCACTCCAAGCGGCCGCTGCGGAGGGGCATTATGATGTCGTCGAGGAGCTCATCAAGAGAGGTGCCAACGTCAACGCACTAGCCGCAAGTGATAACTTCGAAGCCGGAACCGCTTTGCAAGGAGCGACAGAAGCTGGTCAGACCGAGATCGTCCGGCTTCTGCTCGATGCTGGGGCAGATCCCAACCACGGCGCAGGAGAGGATGCACCACCCATCGTTGCCGCGGCAAGACGATGCGAGGAAGATATCCTCAAGTTACTGCTCGCAAAGAAGCCCAAGTTGGATGTATTCGGTGGACCTGACAAGTCGACGCCACTGATCAACGCCGCTGCCTATATGCCCATCTCGTCTCTGGAGTTACTTCTTGACGCTGGTGCCGATATCAACTTGCCAGACAACGATGGCGACACTGCCCTAATCGTCGCTTCGGGGAGAGGGGACGAAGAAGTGGTCGCGTTTCTGCTGGGCCACGGCGCGGATATCATGCACACCAGCTTTCGTGGAGAGAACGCACTTCAATCAGCGCTAAAGGAAGAGAATACCGATTGCTTGAGGGTGCTAATCGACCATGCCTCGCTGCTTTTCAATGCTATCAAGAAGTCGATGGATTCGGGTAACCAAGTTGTGACCGGTATCATTCGTTCTGCAGCCAACAATAAACAGGGCCTGAACTACGGCGACGTACAACGAGAGAACGCCAACGGGTTAAGCAACGGGTTAAGCAACGGGGAAACGCATTTCCCCAGTAATAGCCTTAACTATGACGATGGACACCAGGCCACCGCGCCGCAAGTATCTGGTGACAAGCCTAGAGAGTTGGGTGCGGACGGGCAGCTTCATCCTATCGACAGGCAAGGGTATGGGGGACAGGATCTCCACCATACCGATCCAGCCCCCATCATGAGCCATACTAGCAGATCCGTCTCCATAGCCCACCAGGAAAACGACTATCAGATGAACGGGGCCGACGGCGATAGCTATGACGACCGGGGATATAGAAGGATCAGCTTCTTGGAGAGCGCCAGTACTGATCAGGACGCTGACGAAGCCGAGCAATTCACCGCAAACTTGGTAGATGCTGCCCTATCTTCGGTATTCCCAATCATGAACGGCAACGCAGAGAGCCCCGAAGAAGCGCCTGCTGCATACCACGATATCCACCCAGATAACCAAGACGGGTACGAATCCGATAGTACTGAGGGTCCTCCTGGAGGCTTAAATGGAAGTGTGGACGATGCCCAAAGCGAAGCTCCAACGTTTGGAAAAGTGGGTGTAGAGGATGAAGAGGACGACGTGGAGGCTATGAGAACTGGCAACGAGACCAACGGAGTACAGCACTTCGACGAGAGTGACGAACCTGACTCGCATCAAGATAGCCTCGGAATGATGGCGAATGCACTGGGCGATTTCTCAAATGAGCTCCAGGCCGCGCTAGGTAACCAAATATCACTATTGCAGAGATTTGATGGGTCCGAGGAGGGTGGCGCCACGGCTGAAGCTCATGGTAGTCACGGCTCGTCGTCGGAGATCAGGGAACAGGTGCTGTCGCTCTCGCAGCAGGAGTCGCCTGTAGCAGGACTGAGCCAACTCCCATCAGCCCCAGTCGAGCTCCCTACCCAAGGCTTTATCAAAAGAAAACCGGCGCCGAGAAATTCGTATGATAGCACGCCGCGGATGAGCCAGGATCTCCCGCGCGGGCAGGGCGACGCGGGATATCAGGCACCGTCTGCGCGCAACGAATATGCTCCATACCGGCCAAACCGCGTAGACACCGGTTATAGTGGACAGGCAACCGCATCATCTTCGCAAACCCAACCACGGCAGGCTTCACCGCCAACAACAGCTGCTTACCAAGGGGGCGGGTACGGACATTCCTATCAGTCCAGTCAGTCATCACAAACAGCCAACCCAGGGGTGATAGGTTATCCCCCACAGCAACAGCAGCAGCAACAGCAGCAACAATACCAGGCTCCTGGGCCATACGACGGCTCGGAATACGGCAACCCTGGTAGCCAAGGGACGCAGCATCCTGCCCGGCCACAGACTTACATCCCCTACAACCCGGACGTCTTCCAGCAGCAACATCAACAAAGTAATGTCTATACCCCCGAGCAACTCCAGGCCTATCACAACCACTCCGCGTACGACGACGGGAAATACCAGAGCTATTATGCCAGCCTGCAGACGGCCCAGCAACAGCAGGAGCGACAGTCGATGATCAGCAGACAGGAGAGCTGGGGCGCCGAATCGCCGCCACCTCTGAAGCAACGGAGCTCGTCCTTCTTCACCGGCGGTGTGAAAACTACGTTTGGCAAGGCAAAAATCGTGGGCAACGGATTTCTGAACCGCAAATAATGCTTCGCTTGCTCGATGAGAAGGGATTTCCAGCACTGAACTAAATCATATTCATTTGTATTTTTAAGATACCACAAGCTTGAGCGTGTAGGATAAGATATATATCAAGGGCAAGAAGCGGGTCGTTATTTTCAACATAGCATGAAAAAGCAGTTGTAACACGTAGCATATATTGCAATAACAGTGACACCTAGCTTGAATTTTGCGAAAATCTCTATGGAAGGTACCCTGTATTAAATTGTAGTCTTCTGCCAAGGACAATAAAGTATATATTAGATACGGCAGGACCTTTCCGTCTTCAACACCAACGAAACTCATGCAGGGAAAGAATGATCAATATCAATAACTTCAAGGAAGTTGTTAACGTGGGTACGTTGTACGAGCACAGCTCTAAGCCTCTAACCACAGTAGATTCATATCATTCTCTTACTGTGCTGCTACCTATCTTAGCGCAAGACGGGTCCATAACAGCGGGGCTATTAGCCCGAGACAGCTGAATTTCTTTCTTATCGGTATCAGGAAGCCAAAAAATAGTTCCAATGCGCGCCTATCGCAGCTTGGGAGCAAAAGAAAATACAGTTTAACAAGACTCTCTATCAGTGACAAAACAAACGTTCGCCTTTTCTCTGCACCCCCCAACCATTATAATTTCCCACAGGATTCGCCAAATATGGGTAGAAGTAAACTCAAGACTGCCCTAAAAGCAGAAAAAGGAATCGACATAAAAAAGTTGAAGGAGAAGAGAAGACTCAAGCAACTAGCGAAAGCAAAAGTTAAGAAGGGCGGCGTAAAAACCAAGGCGAAGAAGATCCCCGAGGATGAAGATGATAGCGAAGTAGAAGAGGAAGAGGAGGAGGAGGAGGAGGAGGAGGAAGAAGTCGAAGGTGGCGCCGCAGTTGACAGCGAAAGTGACGAGGAGGAGGATGAAGAAGAAGAAGAACAACAGATCGATCTAGCAGCGCTAGACGAAAGCAGCGACGACTCCTCGGTCGACTTTGAAGAGAAGATAGAACGACCGAAGAAGCCCAAGCAGACGACGACGAAAGCAACAAACGGCACGACCCCCGCATCTAAAGACAATAAGAAAAAACTAGTCGCAGAAGAGGATGATGACGAAGACGAAGAAGATGAAGACGACGACGAGGAAGACGAAGAGATCGATTGGGCCGATCTACCTGAAGAGGAGAGAGAAGATCTCGTCCCGCGCACAAGAATCAGCATCAACAACGCGGTCGGACTTCTAGCCACACTAAAGCGCTTCGCCTTACCGACGGACGACAACGTGACGTTTGCCTCGCATCAAAGTCTAGCAAGCCAGAAGCCCACGGCCGAGGTCATCGGCGAGGATCTGCAGGACGACATCAAGCGCGAGCTAGCCTTCTACGCGCAGGCTCTCGAGGCCGCGAAGCGCGGTCGGACGCTGCTCAAGGCCGAGGGCGTGCCCTTCTCTCGCCCCACCGACTATTTCGCGGAGATGGTTAAGGACGATGGCCACATGGAGAAGGTCAAGGCGAAGCTTATCGAGGACGCCTCGGCCAAGAAGGCTTCGGCTGAGGCTCGCAAGCTGCGCGAACTGAAGAAGTTCGGCAAGCAGGTCCAGGTTGCCAAGTTGCAGGAGCGTGCCAAGGAGAAGAGGGAGACGCTTGAGAAGATTAAGAACCTCAAGAGAAGTACGTATTCTTATATGATATTCCAACTTTCTTTTCTCGTAACAAACTAACAAACTCTACAGAACGATCCGAGACAGGAGGTGGTGGTCTCGACACGCACGAGGCGGATCAATTCGACGTGGCCGTCGACAACGAACTGAAGACCTTCAAGGGCAAGGGGGGCCCCGGCGGCGCAGCTGGTGGGAAACGGGCAAAGAAGAATGAGAAGTACGGTTTCGGCGGCAAGAAGAAGTACGCCAAGTCGGGCGACGCCGTCAGCTCAGGCGACCTTAGCGGATTCAGTGCGAAGCGGATGAAGACCGGTGATAAGTCAAAGACAGCCAAAACTGCCCGCCTGGGTAAGAGTAGGCGGAAGGCGGGTGCTGGCAAGCGGTGAGATTGAGACATCAAGTTAGGAGGTATAAATTAAAATTCGCAACAAGTATGACCGTGCTTGTGCATGGCTTTCGAGTACAGAAAATGCGAGTTGGCGTTCAAAAGGCATTGTTAATCTGGCATTTCTACGGCCTCCCGTTGTCGAGAGGGGCCGAGGGGCCCTGTGGGGGGTTACAGTTATAGAAGGCAAACAGTCCTCGGGACTTTATACCAGAGACGCAAAATACCTTGCTCTGTCTTCTTTCGTATGAAGTAGATATGTAGACATGTCAGAAACTCAACAAAAATGGTATGAAACAAAGCCATATATAGTTAATATGCCTTTTTGGTCGTATCGTGCTGTCCGTGGTATCTGTCTAGTCCATACAATAAACCTTCCCTTCAGAAACATCTACTTCCTAGTTTTTCCCTTCTTGGCTATCCTCTTCAGCGCTCTCATTTCCTTTTTCATTCTGTAAAATAACAGTCAGCATTGGTCGCACACAGGGAGGATTGCTGGAAGTTGCTTACCTGGAATCGACAATCTTATAACGACCTTTGACACCCTGTACCGTGCGTATTAGTAATTGTCCTTTTTGATAAGACACACAAAGTTGCCAGCGTCCAAAGAGAAATGGAGAGCCAACACGGAAGACATATTAGGTGCAACCATGCTGGAAGTCCATTCTACGAGTCTCGAGGAAAACAGAAGGGTATATAGAAAGGGACAGGCGATGCTTACCTTGGGTCGGCCTTGAATACCACGGTTTGCACCTTTAGCAACAACCACCTTGACTGAACGTTTCGGCGCCTTCGATTTAGCCTTGCTCAGGAGTTTGGCAATATTCTGGGCCTTCTCCTTTTCTGTCATGCCCTCTTCGTTGGCCATGAGGTCCGACTTCTTCTTCAACTTCTCGAATCGCTGTGACGCCTTGAACTTCTTTCTCGCTTGAGCTTCCCGCACCTGTTTTTTCTGTATCAGCTAGGGATGTTCTTCCAAGTCATCGTTGTGACATGTGGTGCGACATTACCTTCTTGATAGGTCGAGCATTCAGGGCTCGCGTCTTCTCCTTGATCGCCGCCGCCGCTTCTTTCGTAATTGGCTTCTGCTTCTTATCGTGCCTGTTCTCGTCCTCGATGAACCAGTCGGGGAGCCCGTCGCGATCTCGGAAATTGAGCTTGTCAAAGTTTTCGTCGATTAGATCATGGGTGGTTTTCTGTCCCGTGGCGAGCTGGTGCGCCAGCATCATAGCTTCCGCCGTAATGATATCGATACCTGTCGCTGTCAGTGACGACGAATAAGATAAGACGGACACACAACTTACTTGGCTTGCCATCAGGACGACGGCCATGGTCGTCTTCCCAGTCATCCGCCTCGTCGTCTTTTGCCTTTGCCTTCTTGCCCTCGCTTGAGGTCGATGGTACCTTCTCTTTTGCTGTAGCCTTTGAAGCTGATTTCGACTCCTTTTGGGGGGCAGGACCCTTGGCTTCCTTTTTATCATTCGCAGGTGCGTCCGTCATGGGCTCATCTTCTTCAGCTACAGACTCGGAATCGGACTGCTCGAGGCCGGGTATATCCTTGAAAATATCTTGGCTGAAGAACCTAGAAGCCCGCTTCGAGAGATTGGGATCTTTGGGGGTGTTATCAAGGTCGGTGAGTAGTTTCCGGTTCCGTGTATCGTTGCCTTCTTCCTCGTCAGAGGAGTCGCCGTCGTCGTCACTCTCCTCGACCAGATCATCTTCATCGCTAGACTGGGCCTCGTCAGCCGACACGCCCTCCCATTCCCCATCGTCCTTTTCCTGCTTCAGACGTTTCATCTTCGCCTCGAAGTTTGCCCTTCTTTCCTGATACGACTCCCAGTTCTGATCCAACTCCCGCTCAAGGGCATCATTTAGATCGTCGGATTCGGAATCTGTTTCGCCCGAAGACCCAATGCCACTATCTTGTTCCTTCTTTTGCCGCTCCGTCAAAACTGCCATGCGACCTTTGGACACTTTGTTCACGACCTCGTTTTTCTCGAGCGTCTTGAGCTGGAACATGCCGTCCTGGCCTGTATTGTCCATGCCGATCTCCATCGGAGCTGTCATGTGCATCTGAAGTCTCCGGATTTCTTTAGTCTTCTTCTCGTTTTCCTTTCTCTTCTCTCTCTTTCTCTTCGCAGTCTCTTTATCCTTCATGGCTTGTAATTCCGATTGAAGTTTCAATTCCTCGTCCATGTCTTCAACAACAGCGACTTCTTCCTCGGTAGTAGCCTTTGTCGTCTTCTTTGTTGGGAGTCCGAAGGCCTCGCGTGCCAAGATTCGCCATTTCAAAAGCCGCTTGAACTCTGTTCGCCCCAGTACTTTCAAGTCCGAGCAGTAGGTTCTGATTTCTGTTGTGGTAGCTGGCATCTTGTTTATGGCGGCAAGGGATAGCGACGGTTCGGCGGTGTCCAGTAGGAGCTTATTAGTATTTGCGAGGATGGAAATAGGATCCGTGCTCTCCACAAATTCAGAGGCCAGAACCTCCTTGTATAAAGTGTAGTCGCCCTCTTCGTAACCACCTCGCTTACGTTTCTTTACTTCGGGTTTGTAGACACGAGCCTCGTCCGTGGTAACATTCTCCTTCAAATCGGCAAAGGCAGTCCGCGGGTCCAGGAAACGAGGATCGATATGTTTCGGTGCTAGGCGAGTGACATGTCAGCAGTCACGCTTGGACAAGGGGCGCCCCGGCGGAGATGGGCCCAGCAACCCGAAGGTAGAGTTGAGGCTTCAAAGCCGAACCGCTCTGCCGGTCAGATCGACTCGACACAACTCACCTTTGTATCCGCGGCAGACGCAGAAGATCTCAGCCGAGACATTTCTGGAGGAAGGTGGCTTTGTTGCGTCCACTTTGTCGAAAAGTTGGCCAAAAATCCACAGCAACTGGTTGTATTGCGCCGAGCGGAAGACTTTAACATGCGTTAGTTCATCTACGTTGAAACTTGATTGAAGAAGCTCAAGTTGTTACGAGAAACCAAGTTATGGCTGCCGACACAAACTTATGGGTGGGGACGATGGATTGTTAAAAGGAAACTCGACTCACCTTTGGTACAAAAGGTACCTCCCTCAACCAGAAACTAAGAAATGATGCGCTTGTTAGATCTAGGATAACCAGTCCTGAACGGACCACATGCTACATGGCGTGTATCCCAGGTATGGTAGACACAAGTATTCACTTACTGTAAAATGGTCAGCAAATTTGCACACATCAGAGGCATAGGGGTATATATAGCAAAGTGATAGAACGTCTATATCTTACCTTCGCACGCTAGCTTCAGGGATTGGAGAACCAGTTCGGCCTGATTGAAAGAGTCTTGAATCCACGCTGTCTACAATAGGACGTCAGTGATAAATCCAATGACCAGACTCGGGGAGAGTGAGCTAATATTCTGTCATCACTTACTCCGACATTGGGAGCACCATCGTGCAGTACTGTATCGGCTTTCCATGTTTTCAGGTGGCGGCGAAGCTCAGCACGGCACTTATCGGTAGTAATATCCGACTGGAAAGAAATCACACCCGGAATAGGCTTGATGGGCGACAGATCAACACCGACGATGAGGCTGCCCTTAGGCATAGCCTCTACGGCCACTTGACACCATGATCCCGGTGCAGCGCACAGATCGATGACAACCTTTGAGTTTGCAAGAAAGCCAAATTTCTTGTTGAGTTGTACTATCATTCCCAGTCAGCACTTTTGTCCTCCGTGGGTTTGGGAAATGAGACAGATCTATGTCCCGGACAGCGGTTCATAGGCACTATGAGGACAGCAGCTGGAGGTAGAGACGACTTACGCAACTTGAAGGCTGCACGAGCACGATAACCCTTTTCTTTGGCTAACTAATAAATTATCAGTATGGGGAGCCCCAATGTTGGGATAGGAGATTTGGACATACCCGGTAGTACTTATCGAGACGGCCCTTGCCGGTTTTCTTTTGGAAACCCATTTTAAGAAGTGAGGTATGGGTAAGATCCCACGAAGATGCCGCCTAGGGCTAACTGACGACTTCTGTTAAGTTCTTCCAGAGCCAGGACGAGAGTAAGCCAATAAATCTTATTCTATGAAGCAATTATTTGTCCTATCAATGGTCTTAAAATGGTATCCTGACCGGTCGCCTTTGATAATGGCAGGTTAGGCTACGGTACCTAGAGCAAAGTTAAAATTTCCCATCTTTGGTTATCGATAGGTACGTATCGGAGCTTACCTAACCCAGCCTGTTCCACAGCACTTGCCGTTATTATCTACGAGTAGATAGCCAGCGTGCCAGCTAACCTAGCGCCAATGCTGCAACCGTCGAGCTATACCCCTGTCCTCTGCCCTGTCCCAGGCAGCCCAGGAAAGGAGTAGCGTTCGTGGGCTGTGGGATAAGGTTCCCTTGATCCCCCCACAAGCACGTCCCCAAGCCCCCAATTAATTAATTAATTAATTAATAGTGTTTAACATCTAGGGGGTAGCTGCGTAGCAGCTATCCCGGCCTCCCAAAGGGCATAAAACGTAACAAGCTAACCTAAATAAAACAATGCCAACTCTATTCAGCCTATAGCCTTACAAATTTTCACCAGCCCGCGCCCACTCCCTTTTAAAGCATCGGACCTATTATGTTCCGTTAAAGTTGCCCCCTATTATATAGTTTTTCCGTTTTCCGGTTCCTGCCCCGGTTCTTTCCATTGTAGCCAGCCTTGCGCCAGCCTTGTTGTCACGGCTCTAAAGGGTATTTAAGGTCGTTAGCCATAAGCTAACAATCCCGCCCCTATTGCCAAAAGTATATTGTTTTTGTTATTTTCTTCGTTTTCGTCTTCTCCTCCGTCCCAACACCCTCTATCTCTCCCGGCAAAAGCCCTTTTCCCCCAGGCGGCCCCCTCATTCCCTATTATTATTACCCCCAAAAAAAGGCTAGGGCACTATGTACTCCAGCTCCTCCTCTTCCTCCTCCTCTGTTTCATTGCAAGCAATACGCCAGCCCGCGCAGCATAGTCGTTGTTCCTCAAATAAAGGGCAAATGTCGGTAAAGTATCCGGTAGCTTTGCAAAACTTCTAAAATTCGTCCGGGTTCTCTAGCAGCCACACCCAGTATCTCGCCCTGTCCAGTGCACCCCAAAAAGCCTTGTTATACATACGCATCAGCAGGCTATCCTCCGCCTACAGCCTGCCGTTATGCCTCAGTCTTAGTTTAAGTAGCGTTGGCTACTTATGTATTAGGCAGCGTATTGCTTTACAATACACCATATACTGCAGCAACTTCACCTTACTATTCCACCACCTTTCCTTTCTTTTGCAAGCGCAATATATTTCAGCCTCTTTGTGCCTAAACTTGTTATAATACCACTCATAGTCCTTATAAGTTAATAAACAAGCCAAGTATTTATTAAGCAGCGTTCAGGGCATGCTTAGCGCCTTCAAGCATTTCCCGGGCCAGTACTCAACCCCAGCCGCTATATAAGCAGGCGGCCTCCTTGTCCCTATATCCCTTCCATCCCGCGTAGTCCGCGGAGAATCGTTCTTCCACTAGGCAGTCGCTTAATCCCGTATCTTCTGCCATCCCATTGTCTTAATCCCAGATACCGTCGAGCCCAAAAAGTCCAGGTCAAGATCCCCCGCTTCCGCAGCCTATTTCGCCAGTTCATCCGCCTGTTTATTACCTTATATGTCCATATGTCCAAGGCACCATTTCAGCTTAGCCCCGGTCCGTTTTATCAGTTAATATATCTAAATAAACGCCGCCTATAAGGTCTTTAGCGCGTCTTTCTATGCGCACCAAAGCGTAGCAGTATTATCCACACATACTGTTATGTCAAAATCCAGGTAAAGCTCCTCAGCTTTTTATAGGCCCCTCAATAGCCCTACTCCCTCAGCGTCAAATACATTAAAGCAATTACTTAAGCTCCCACTTCCTTCTGCTACCTTCTCCGTGCCCTCATAAACCACATAACCGTAGCCAACTCCACCACCGCTAATCTTAAAGCCGTCTAAGAACACCGTAGCGTCAAAGACCGACCTCTTATTAAACCACTTCTAAAATGCTTTAGCCGCGTCTTCCTTTAAAAGCCCATACGTTAAGTCAACCTATAACCCGGCCGGGTAGCGTAGCAAGTATAGTGTAAGCCGGGCTATAGCCGGCAGTAAACTCGCCGCAAGCTATATATTCGTAACAAGAGGTTAGATCTGCCCCGCTTTCCGTCCTCGCTTAATCTTAATCAGCTCCGCCCTTGTTGCTAAGGGATAATCTCCTAGAACCGTCCGTATTTAGTAGGCAAAGCGTAGCCTTGCCTTATCTAGTGCTAGTTGTGCCGTAAAGAGTCCGCTATCTGCAAAAAGCGTCAAGTTAAATTAGGTCTTCTACACCGGCAGCACTCCCCTAGCTGCCTTAACTATAGCCTATTATATTAAGTCCACGTAACTCCCAACCCTTATACTTATCTCCGTAGGTCCGCCAGCCCTATATCAGGCCAGCTTTGTCCTGCCTTTGTACCAAACCTCGCTGCTGTAAAGCAATAACAGCATTAGCACAGTCCGCGCCGCTTTATACAGTGCCGCCGCCGGAGGCCCTCTTTTCGTAGCCGCTAGTGCTTTAATATAGTTAAAAATGTACATACTAACAGCCGCTTGCTTTTCCACGTGACGTTTAAAAAATAGTTTCCAGTCTAGCTAGACTCTAAGCTATTATAGCGCCAGCTTTAACCTCTATAAAGCCTATGCCGCAGTTTTTCCGTGTTCTAAAAGCCCCAGTAGTATTAGATATATTGTTCCGGCCAAGGTGTCGATGCTCGAGTTTGTAATTTTGCGTCCCTTTATAAAGTAAATCATCTCTATCTTCTTTAAAGCAAAAAAGATCTTATTATCCCTTCCGTAATTCAAAATGTACTCAACCTCCTGCTAGGCCCTTTCTGCGCTCTTGTCTATGCTGTCGGCTATAACAAAAATGCCTATATCGTCAGCGTACCCCCACCAGTACAAGCTCCCGTTTAGTAGTTTAGCCATATAAAGCATATACAGTATAGGTAACCAAGGCAAGCCTTATAAGGTCCTGCACTCTTAATCCTGCACTTCTATTATGTCCTCCTCTAACTTAGTGCGCAGGCGCTGTCCTATAAAGAAGTTTTCAGCCAGCCTTATTACCTAAAGCAGCCAGCCCTATAATATCATACGACGTAGTAGCTGCCGCTTGTACAACGCGTTAAAGGCTCCCTGCACGTCTAAAGTAACTAATGTGACCTTCTTTCCTTTTGCTAACGCTAAGTCTACTTTGTACGTAAAGCTAGCAACTAGGTCTACGGCTAACTTTATAAGTATTGCCTTTGCATGTTGGGAGCTAATTAGCCTAGCCTACAAGCTAACCTAAGCCATCTGCCTAGCTACTAACCTCTTGTATCCCTTGCTAATGCAAGAGAGTAATGCTATAAGCCTAAACGACTAGAACGTCGTAAAATCCGTCTTGCCCAGCTTAGAGATCATCGCTACCTACGCCACCTTCTAAGCCTCTAGAAAGTAGCCTGTGTAAAGAATCCTCTCCCTTAGAACCTAACAATATTTACTAATGTGTGCCTAGCAGGCCGCCACTACCTTAGCCGTAATACCGTCCTCTCCCGATAAAGTAAACTTAACTTTGCACATAAACCGGTTCATTTCTTCCAAGGTAATCTCCGTGGACTATAGCAAGTGTCCTGGCCTTAAGAGCATGTTGTCTATAAAATCGTCGTTAGCGCTATATCTCTTAAATATTTTTTTGTACAAGTGCTAAGCCTTGTCTAGGCCTTGCTCGATTAGCTCCCCTATATCTAGGTCCTTTAAAAAGGGCATCCGTAGCCTTGCCCTAAGCTTGTACTATTTGATAAGCGCGTATAAGTCCTTGTCTGTCTCTACCTTGTTAATACGCTTGCTCTAGTATTCCTTTTTAGCCTATTAAACCGTTATAAAAAAGGCCTTATACTTTACCGTTACGCCTTCGTCCTCTACCCCGTCGGCTATCTAGGCTCTCTTAGCTCGCTTTAAGTTATTATAGGCCAGTTTGCACGCATCCGTCTACTAAGGTGCCAACTTCCCCTCGACCCTGTGCCGGGTGCCTACTGTCTAGATCGCTTTTATCAAGATGCTTGCAAGCCCTCTTGCCGCACCCTCTATATTGTCTGGGTCCTCGGTATTAGTAATGTCTAAAAAAAAAGGTACCATATTTGCTACTAAGTCAGCTAGCCTCCCAAGCTCCGATTTCTTAATTCTCTACCTGTGCTGCTTTAACAAAGGCCTTTTCCCCCTTCTAAGGAGCACTACCCGTAGTAGGTAGTAGTCAAAGCCCAATACACACTTGTAATTAAGGTCTACGTTGGCAAATAGTATATTAAAAAAAAGTAAATCGATAACGTAGCCGTTTTTATACGTAGCAATCCTAAGCTAACTAATATAAGACATGCTGGACTGGGCAGACTATAAAGCCAGTTTACTACCACTTCCTCTAAAGACTAACCCCGGCTCCTAGTCCGCGTATCTTGCATTAGCATCCCCGGCCGCAAAGCAATTCTATAGCAGCTCCAGCAAGCATAGGTACTGCAGCACTTCCTTTGTTTAAAGCGCCCTATAGTAATTTAGCAAGGCAAACTTGTTAACATCTATTCATAGTAAGTCTTTAAAGGCTATAAGCCTACGTAGCGTAGCCTTTAGCCTTGCCCCTTTCCTTACGTAAGTCACAACTTGAGGTCTAGTCTCCTCTAAGTCCCAGTGTTCTAAAAAGGCATACATAGTATACCCCAAGTATGTTTGTGTTTGTGTATAGGTAAGTATAGAGACCCACGGCTCCTATACTATCGCAACATCTATCTCCTCCTCCTAACATCTTTAGAAAAAGGCAGTATGCACTAGCTAGGACCTTTGCACGTTGTATACTTCAACGCGCAAATCTTTTAGTATCCCAGCTGGCCTATAACGTCTCCTTCTACCAAGCATCCAGTGCTAGTTTAAACTAGTTAAGCATAGGCATAAGTTACAAGAACGCCATACTGCGCATTTGTATAAGCTGCTGATTTAACATAGCCTTAGCATTATTAGTATATAACTTAGTAACCTTGTCCGCGACCACTTTTATTCTCACAGCTATTGCAGCAGTACTAGCACTACCTTTGCTGTTCTTGTTGTCCTAGCTTCTTTAAGCATTTAGAAAGTCCGTTTCTTCCAAGCTAGTCTCCTGCAGTGCCCCGTCATCGTCCTGCCTCTCGGCCAGGATCCCTACTATCGTGTCCATCTCGTCTTAGTCGTCGTCCTCTTCCAAGGCCTAGTACTAGCCTGCAAAAAAAGCAGCGGGCACTTAGGCGTCTGCCAACGCTACCCTCTTTCGCTTGACAACCTAGGCAAGCTCAGGCTGTCCTATGCTAGCGCCAGCACCCTCGTCTAAGTCGGAAGACACCAGGTCTACCAGGTCCGCTACCGCTATAAGTAGCTTGTTCTTATCCTTATATTATTTGTTGCCGGCCCTTCGCACTACAGCTAGCTGCTTTTTTAACAGCGCTATTACTTATTAGCCCGCCCTCTTTAGCCTAGCAAAGCAGTTCAAGTAGCCGGCCTAGTAAAGCCCAAAGCAGTTTGCGCAGCGCAGCAGTTTCTTACACTTGCCCAGTTCGTATCCGTCTAGTCTATCGCCGCAGTTATAGCAGCAATACGCCCTAAAGCAGTGCCGAGCTAAGTAAAACCCTTAACAACCTAGGCCTTGTTCTCCATGCCTAACAATAAAAGGCTTCTTGTCAATTCGCTTAGCTAGCTAGCTAGTTAAAAACAGCTAAAAGCTCTTTACTAAGTGCTTAAAAAACACAATCCAGTTCTGCATAGCAGTAACGACGTTAACATCCTTGCACAAAAGGTGCGCGTCTACTAGGTCATAGCCTGTTTACACTCTCACTTCTTTCTTAACTAGTTCAGCAGTTATATCCACCAGTCGTTGCTATATAATATTAAAAAAGAACACAAGCACGCTGCTAACAACGTATATAACCCACTTTTCTAGCAGTTTAATCTTTTCTGCTGCCAGGGCTCTTGTAATAACGGCTTTCTGCTCGTCGCCTATAAGCTTATCGCAAACAACAAGGCCGGTTGTTTTAATTGCCTATCCAGTTTAGGTATATTAGAAGTCGACAATCTCCGTAAGCTAGATTTTTAGTTCCCTAATAAAAGCTATGCAGGTTACGTAAAGCTCTCCCCAGTAAATTAGTCTCTCAAAAGTAACCCTAACTAAGATCCTAAGATCTTCAATGTTCAACAGCTCCAAGCAAGCCTTAAAAGACGCTGCAAAAACAGAGAATCTAGCAAGCCTCGCCGCTTTCTAAAGTGCTGTGCTGCCGGCTAATAAGACAAAGCAAGCTACGGCAACGTAAGATTTAGTTAATCTAGAGGCCTCTATCAAGGCCTCGCTATAGTAAGTCGATTGCAGACGCTTAAGCAGTGCCATTAGTCCTATAGTACATATAAACACTACCGTATTTAAGTAGCAGCTAACCTCTTTAATAAGGTCCTAGGCCACCCGCCTCTACGTCGCCTAGTTAAGCCTATCAAATAAGGTTGCAAATTTATCTAAGGCATTAACTAGCCCTATAAAAACTTCTTTTTATATTTTAACAAAGCGCTAAGCTTCTGCAAAATGCTTTGCTACCATGTCCTAAAGAGCAGTATTTTAAGGTACAGCGTCCTTCCCAGACGTCATTTTTAAAAGCAGAAAATTGCTATCAATTCTTACCTTCTTACGCTATAAGTTTACTACAAATAAAGTAGCAAGCTCCGTCTGCCTAGTAAACTGCAGCTTAAGAACAGCAGCCGGGCGCCGTAGCGTTTATAGTCCCGTCATCAGCAAATTTTGCTATATGCTAACGCGGGCCAATCAGAGTGTAGAGATCTGCGAAAATTAGGTCCTTTTAGTCAATTGGCCAATCAGAGCCGAGGATTCCGAAAACAGAAAATAAAATTGGAGGGAAGGTGCCCCAAGCCCCCAAGTTCCCACGAATAACCTACGAGTACTAGCGCGTACTGCAAGCCTACTCGTACCTATTAGGCGCCCATTCAGGGCGCCCGAAGCACAGTGCCCAAGAGGCTTGTAGAACGTCATTCTGAATTAGACGTGATTTGTCGTGTAAAGTGGTCGCGTCTTTTCGCGGCGTGTATTTGACACGCTTTTCCAAGGTGAGAAATGAAATGGATGGATCCCTTCCACCTAGCCTTCCACCTTCGGCTGTCCCCGCCACAGGTTTTCATCGAAAACCGACTATTTCGAGGTCTTTCGATTAGAGGTGATCATTAATTGTATACTCTCTCCGCTTCCATTGCATCTTCCATTGCATCTTCTCACATCATATCACCGAAATTCAAACTTAAACTCCGAAGCAACATTTGATATCGGATTCGGACCCGGGACCAGAGGCGAGAGAAGAGGCAAGGTGCAAGCGATATGAGTTCCCCAGTACCTGTCGAGCAGGCCGCTCTTCCTTCGTCGCCCATGCAGAGGAAACGCAAAGAGAGAAAAGACCCTTCGATTACACCTAGGAAGTTTGAAAGGTTCTTCACGCCTCGTTCTTCCCGAGTGCCTACCCGGCTGAGCTCAGCAAGAAAAGCGCTCCGGGATCTCGGCTCCTCCACGGTCAACCGACGATATCAAACGCCTGCTCCATCCAGCCCGTTGAAACCTTTCGCCGAAGAAGAGAATCTGTCCGAGGATGGAGACATAGAACCCCAGTCCGACCATACGGCTAAACGAAGAAGGATACAACGCACTCCTGAGTCGTCCCCAATCCGCCCTTCATCACTTGGTCGTAGCTTTGAAGTGGGTCTTCTTAGCCCTATCCGGTCTTTGTGTTCTACCCAGGAATTGGACGAGTCGGATAACGAGGATGACTGCACTGACGACGAGTTGCCGCCCATCTCGTCTCCTTCGAAGCCGTTGGTGCCCTTGTCTCGTCGTGGTTTAGCTGGTCAACTCGCACAGAGAGAACTCGGCAATCGCCCTCGGGCTGGTCATTCTTATATCTCGTATCCCGCCGCAGACTGGAGAACCCATGCGGCAGACTTCTGCAGCCGTCCAGAGGATATTCACACATGCGTTAGCCACGAAGGACCTGGCCAATGCATTCCCTTCTGCACAGCAACGTGCCACCGAAGTGGCATCGTTGCCATTGGCGACGAAGAGGGCCGTGTACGCCTGCTCGACTCGTCCAGCGAGTCGTCCGAACCATTCAGCAACATCCACTTGTCTTTCGATGCACATACCAACGCCATTATCGACCTCGATTTCTCCCAGGACGATTATCTACTTGCAACTGCTTCCGGCGACCAGACCGGCCAGGTTATCGACATGATGACCCAGACCCCTATTGCCTTCCTAGGACAGCATACGGCTTCCCTCAAGCAGATTCGTTTCCAGCCAGGGCAGGCAAATGGCAGCGTCCTAGCCACTTCCTCACGTGACGGAAGTGTTCAAATATGGGATTTACGGTGCAGCCGTCCAGTTCAAGACTACCAGGCACCGCAGAATCGAGGCAGGAATCTATCGTTCCGCCTCCCACCTCCCAAGGTCGGCTGTGCCATCAACAGCTTCTATCACGCCCACGCACGAACATCTCGACAGCTCCGTCAGTCCGCCCCCATGGGTCCCGGCGATACGCCTTCTCGTCGTGAGGGACCTAATCGGTCAAACGACGTCTCGGTGACGGCACTACAGTTTCTGCCGGCTGGGCAAGAGCATCTTCTACTCTCGGCATGTGAAGCGGATGCATCTATCAAGTTATGGGATATCCGCTCAATCCACTCGTCCCGTAACAAAGTACCGGCACCGCTGTCGATAACAGCTCCACCAGGCTCCCACTCCAGCTGGCGACCCTTTGGCATATCGTCGCTCGCACTCGGTACGGATGCGTCCAGATTGTACGCCGTATGCAAAGACAACACAGTTTACGCATATTCAACTGCGCATCTGATAATGGGTCACGCACCGGAACTCTCATTCCGAAACGGAGAGCCTCCTAGACGGCGACATAACGTCGTTGCTCAGCAAGGCCTCGGTCCACTATACGGATTTCGTCATCCCTCCTTCCATGCTACGAGTTTCTACGTCAAATGTGCGGTCCGCCCAGCGAAAAACGGCAGAGGCGAGCTCCTCGCCGTCGGAAGCAGCGATAGCTGTGCTGTATTGTTCCCTACGGATGAACGATTCTTGCAGGACGAACTCTCGACCTCGATGAGCAAAATGAATCTCGAAAACTCGACTGTCGCCACGGGAGGAGGACATTCCACACGGTCGGCCAGCACCCGGACAGCAGTCGACACAGTCCGCAGACCACTTTTCCGCACAACCAGTTCATCAAACCTGTCGGCCCGTCTGAAGGACGACATACCCATCGTCCGCACCGGAGCCCCACTCGTGCGCGGCCACGACCGCGAAGTCGGCTCTGTATCGTGGACCGACGAAGGGAAGCTCATAACCGTCGGCGATGACTACCTAATCAGATGTTGGGGCGAAGACCGTCTAAACGCCACAGACCTACGGACTGGTGGCGAGACGGGTGGTCGACGCTGGGGCTGTGGCTGGGCAGATGTCGGAGACGATTGGGATCTTCCCGACGACGATGACGACGACGACGACGATTTTTGACGAACGATGAATGATGTCTGATGAATTTGGTTCATTCACTTCCTCATCTATCGCGTAAAGAAAAAAAAACCCCTTGGCTAGCCAGAAAGCAGGCAAGCCTTGGAACTGAAACGACGACTGACTGGACTGCTCTTTGATAAATGATACGAGAGCAAAGCAAAGCAAAGCAAAGCAGAGCATTTGTTTGAGTTTGTCTTTTTTTTCTTTCATCTTGTAAGCGAAGCGCGCGTATGCATTGTATTGGTAGCGAAGCGGGGGACTTTTTTTCTTCTTTTCTTTCATCATCACACATACATACATAACAGGTCAACTTTCATCATTGTCTATAGGAAAAATCCTGTCATGTTTAGTTAGTGAGCGGCAAAAAAGGGAATGAATGGGCGCTTTCGGAGTCTTGAGTCGGAGACTGAGAGAGAAAGAGAGAGAGAGAGAGAGAGAGAGAGAGAGAGAGAGAGAGAGAGAGAGACTGTGCAATGCAATGCAATAGTTTTTTTCTATTATTATTATACCCAATTCGAGCATTTGTTAATTAAGTAGTCTGTCTAGCCCTGCTTCTTGTGTTCATGTGCGATTGCTCTTATCATTTTGTGTTTGTGGACCTTGCTTGCCTCTGTAGATAATTATATACTAGTTGTAATCAGGCAAAGTGTTGAATTTATACGCGTATACATAATAATGGCAGAGACGAATTGAGCTTCGTCAAGTTCGAATGCAAGTTCCAGTCGTCCCGAATACGAGAAACACCTATTGTCTTGCGTTATATTACCTAGGTACGTAGGGGGACATATTGTCCTCGGATGGCATGACTATCAGCCTTGCAAAGACTCGAAATCTTGATAAATCTGTGTGACGACAAGCAACACATCAAGAAAGCTTAATTCTTCTTCGAGGTCAACCACAGCGCCCCTTTTTCACATGTACACGAAATAAAAAAACCAATATCAAGAGCCGTCTATATCCGAGCGCCGGATTTTTTGTATTTTGAAGAAAAGAATTAAAAAAAAAAGGTAATGTAGGTAATAAGGCTATATAGGTACATTTTAGTTCTAAGCTAGCTCGCTGGCTTGATCAAAAGGGTAGGTAAGGTAAGGTAGGTAGCTTAAAAACAACAGACATGGTAATAAGCGAGGTTTTGAAGGGTAAGTCGGTGGTGAAGTATATAGGTATAGGTTATGATGTGTATATGTACGTTGGCAAGATGTTTTCATTTCATTCCGCGTGTGCGGCAGAGACCGGGGGAATTCTAGGAGGAGGTAAGTAGAAGTTTGTGAGATTAGATGTCCTGAGTTGACGAAGTTTGGTGTCGTTGTTTTTTGGGCCTTTCCGAGTTAATTAATGAAACGATACCGATAAGATCCGGTGCCAATCATGGCAAAAGTCGAGGACCGATGCAAGAACAATAAGTTAGGTAATTATTAATATGTGTGTCGGAGGCTATGCGAGGCGTCGGGCTAGCATTTCGAGCTGGGGTATCATTAGATTTTTGTATGGAACGGGAAAATGGACCAATGATCCATGCATATGCATGTTCAAGGTTGTTCATGTGTAAAGGCGTTGTTGTGCCCTGAACTGAAATGACGTATCGTGGACAAATATGTTGGAGCCCAATGCTTGAGGATGTCGTGGTACGGATCGTCGAGGTGCCGATACACTCATGATATACTCGAGTAGGGTTGCTGCATGGCGCGTTTTACGAGCGGCAACTCGGAGAAATCCCACTCAGGTGGGGGTGATGCCTCGCCCTTGTAGATGTCAAGGGTCATGATCGCTTTTAGCGACATATTTGACCGCGCCGTACTATCCATATGAGGTAGTGTCTTCTAGATATAAAAATGGCAGGTTATCGCTCTCCCAACCCAAGCCTTTATATGAAGTTATGCATCCCGGCAGCGGGAATAGCCGCCGGGGGCATCTCGACGTTGAGATTCGCGGGGGCCATTACATGCTGCCCTTCACCTCGAAGCGCATTGTCCGGCTTGAGGCCACGTTTGGCCATCTTCCCCAGGACAGTGACGAGGTCGCAAGCATCTTGGAACATGTCGTCGTCCATGCCCTCTGTGGCATCGTACACCTCTGCCACCGTTTGCTTCGCCAATTTCCGACTTCCTTCCTGATCGTGAAGGCACTCGTAAAGGAAGGCCGCATATTCCGTTTTCGCCGATAGCCGTAGGGAGTGTGAGCCCCATAATAGACCATCGGCTAAGGCCACGGCTTGTTTAAAGTATTCATGGGCAGTAGGTATATAATCCACCGATGGCAGTAGAAATGCTCCTGCATCTTCCATCGGTGACGGGCCAAACCCAGGCGGAGGACCTACTGGGCCACCCTCAGGTCCACCTTGGTAAAATGAACGACCAAATCCGAGACCAGTGTCGCCTCTGTCGACCCCTTTGCCCTTGTCGAGTCGTGGTATTGGTGCAATGCCCGGGATTGAGGCGTTGGTGCCCATCGAGGACACGGATGGTTTGTTGTGAAAAAGCACAAATATATGGTAAAACGAGGCTCGAAGTTTGTGCGCCAGTACTTTGAGCTCGACATGATTGCCCACCATCGGTAAGACGTATTGCTCGAGCATGATGAGCCCTTCTCGGGAAAGCCAGATGATGTGGAAATACAGCTCCAGCGACTCTGTCGTCCTTGGCGTGTCTATTCTTCCCTGTTTCCGTGCCTTGACCGTCTGTTCGCCCAAGTTGATGGACAGACCGAGTATCTTGAATAGCATGGAAGAAAGGAGCGGGTTACTAGGCTCGGCCAATCTCGCGAGTCTCCCGAGAAACTTCTGATCCACCTCGGAAGAAGCCATTGGATGGGTACCCCACACTATTGGTGTTTGCTGAGCCTGGATTATGTCATGTAAGTGTGGGAAGGTGCAACGTGTATGAATATTTCCAGATAAGGCAAGGACAAATGTGTTTAGCACCAGTGCAGATTAGGTCAGATCCCTCCTCTCAACCGATCGAGGAGCATAGTGGTGACACAGGGCGAAGAAATGAAAAGAAAACCAACGTACCAGTCAACGGGGTCGGGTTCGGCCCCACGCTACAAGTATAGATTGGAGTCCAACCGGTAGCAATAATAGCCTCGCTGAGTTAAGCTCCGGCACAGCCAAGCTTCAAGACGAGACCACACAATGACTGTCGTCCTAGCCTTCTCAGGCTCAGGCACACAGAAGAGGCAGTGCGTGCGTTCAGGTGTTAGAATGATTGGCAGTGTTGTTGAGAGGGGCAGCCCAATTGGCCAGATGTCCTTGGTACCGGGGAAAACACAAACAAATGCGTTCGACAGGCAGCGAATCCAAGCATGTGGGCAGGTGGTAGGTGGTAGGTAAGCCGTATAAGAGGGTGTGAGTTTAATGAAGCCGGACAACATAAAATATGGCAATATGTGATTAAAGAAATTTGCGCTTCAAGAACAACTGCTTTTTTGCTCGCAATAACGCCCCCAGGGTGACAGTTTTGACAGTCTGTCTCAAGAGCGGCCAAGATTAAACATTCGAAATTACAATATCACTGGTGTAACACAAGTCAGTCTCGAAGGTGGGTTTAGGGCAAGAATCCGCAAGGGTCCGCCAAACGTCAACAAAAGAGCACAACCCAAAAGAATACACACAATTGAGGAGACGGGATGTATACTGACCGATATGATACAGTTGAAGAAAATAAAAATAGAAACTAGCCCTTTTGAGAAGGAAGGTTGAACAAATTGTTGAGTATTGACGTTACTCAAAAACGAGACGCGACGCTGTCAGGGTAGAGTAAAGACAAGAATCCTATGTTGAAGTTGGACTTGGGATCGATGTTCAGGTTGACTTTGACAGGTGTGACAATGATGATGTCGTGGTTGTTTGTGATGGCCTTGTCGGGAGTGGTGGTGACGATGATGAATGGGTTCCGGGGTGATGTAACTTTTGACGGAATCGCAAAGCATTTCGGCGTCAGTCGTCTCGGATTGGATAGGTACAGATACTAAAAAGGTGACAAAAGAGTATATATAGTAGCTCCACAGCACTAAGGGAGCTACTAAACGGGGAGGCGTCCGGCAACCTCAGGCCAATGGCCGTCTCAACGGCCGTCTCAGTAGCCGCAAGGAAGGGAGCGGCTTGACAGGCACACAAAATGGTCAAAATTCGACGGAATCGACAAGTTCTCGGTCTTGGTGACGCCTGTGTGGGGTCGTCAAACGTATGGCCCTCTTAATATCACGCAGACCGGCGGCTAATATATTTTCGGCTTTCTTTTGCTTTTGTTTTTCCCCTTTACAGTACAAGTCCGTCTCGATAGGGGTCCGCAGACTGTAGTATCCGTCAAAATAAGATTAGTCTGAAATCGATGGAGGGCAATAAACTGAAGAACGGGCGATTTTAGGGGCGAAATCGGGTCCTGACGCGTCTTGGGGATATAAACATAAATAAGGATGAGGGATAGGGAGAATCACACGAGAAGCCATGTGCATGTCAGCAAGTTGGGGGCCCCCTAATATAACGCGGCGCACCTCAGGAAAAAGGTGCGTGAAATGGATCTGTTATGTATGCAAGTGTGTGTGTGTGTATGTACGTGTAGGTTAGGTAGGTAGTAGGTAGATTGGATGCATGCAAGCAGGTCTTAGGGCCGCATATGAGGCTAACTACTACCTACTTTGAGTAAGTGGGCATACTGCATAACACCCAGAGAACTCCGAGAAGATCTGCGAGTGGGATGTTGTGTTGCTGAAAAGACGAGTAGGACACAGATCACACAAACGGACAGACGACGGCAGTTCATCCAATGCAGCCAGTCTGACCTATCAGACGGATCCAACAGGAACTAGGTAGCCACCTGCCTTTCACCTTCCTCTGCAGGAGTTCTGAAAGTACATGGCGAATACAGAGGAAGATTGCAAGCTCGAGGCATGGCCAGATGGACGCACGGAAAGGCTTCCATGACAGACAGGAGATCACTGGATAGCTGCGGCCAATTTAAGGATAGCATGTTGATGGCAGTCGTACTCGTAGGTACGATATCGAGGGGCATAGGGCATTTGATGGAAGAATAGGTAAATATATATATGGGTCAGATAGGTAGTCTGAAGGTGTAACACTTGTCCTCGCGGGGTGAGTTTCCGAGCTAAAGAACAATGGGGGACTTGTTTGATAAACGAAGGATAGGAGTTTTAAGGGTCGAGCTTCTGGTGTTGCAGTCCTTCCGGTGCAAGATGGATTGCCCATCAGATAATACCTACATATTTGGTAGGCACTATAAATTGCACCACTTAGACATTGAGTGTGGAAACCTCAGGCCTGAGGTTAGACCAACAGTCGAAACTTTGAAGACCTCAGGGGGCTTCGGGACTGGCCCCAGGGCTCAAGATGTGAGCCAAGCTTGGTGACAGCAGTAGATAGCCGGCCCAAAGGGGTGCGGTGTTTCTTGTGACTTGACAGAATGGACAGGTTACTTACGGTATTTGGGTACCAATCCTCTCGAAAGTCAAGCAATGAGCGACTTGGGGTGAGATCGAAGTTGAGCAAACGAGTGTATGGAATTATGAATTGAAGAAGACAAACCGTGACCGAGTCAGCAGCTTTGTGGGGGTTTAGATGGAGAGATCAGGGGTGAGAGTAGATAGACCGGAAAAAGAAACAAAACCAATTAGAAAACGAGAACGGGAAAATCAGCTAAGCTCAGATAAGTAGACTAAAAGCAGAAATAAATAGAAAGAACGCTTGGGACATTCTTGAAATAGTTTAGTCCCGGCGTACCTTACCTTTTAATACAGTATCTGGGTAATTGACGCGCTATCCCCACATGGAACTTCAGCCGCTAGAAACAGGACGCGCAAATAGGTACCTACTACGAGGAATTCAAGCGTGTACGAGTATGTGATATGCAGATGCCTACCACAATTTGTACTCGTACGTGTAGGTTAAATGCCGTACTGCTTTGTGTGCCAACCTACTTAAAATACGAGACATTGTGCTAATGGAGATAAAAAATCAAGGTGTGTCTAAGCCCAGTTTCAATCTCTGATCTGGCATGCCTAAACTTCAGACCAGCTCTCCGCGACCCGATGTTTGATATTGGACAGGTGTACGTCTTACAACATGTGAAACTTCCGAAGCAGGGCGATATCTGATCTTACAAGCACACCGTATCCCCACACAGAGGATACCTAACAAAATTTCAGGATGTACGTGTATATTGTCATTTCCTAGTCGTGTTATTTTTGCATACATCGTTCTGGTGTAAAGACATTAATTACATACGTGTATTACGCTATCAGATTAGCCACCGCAAGACTCTGCACCGTTTTAACACCAAACGGACGCGACTGCCCTGCGAGTGGGATTGCCCAAGTTCTTGAAACGTCTAACCAATTACACAAGCCTGCTTTCCAAGCTTTCTCCCAGCCACCTGAATTTTCCTAATTGGGTTGGAGACAAGGGTCCACTGCTGTTGGTATTCTGTACCTACAACAGTTGGCATCTGAGATGTATCTATCACGACAGAACAGATGGGACAGAGAGTTTATATCATCCATTGGTCAACAAGAGCGATTATTAAGACAAAAACCAGCAATCCAAGGACTATGGTCCCTGACGTTATTACTACTATTGCAGTGCAACTCACCTTGTAGAGCTGTAGGTACCTGTAGGATTTGCAACTGACCTTTGATGATACATAAAATATACACTTGGGCCTCATCATATGCGACCTCCTCGTACACACGCGTACAACTCCACCTCCTACAAACAAGAAACCCTGACGTGAAAAAGAACGGCCACATACGTTCGACTCGGGTTGCACACTGCCGACGCAGGCACCTCCAAGTTGTAATGAAGAAATAGCCCCCACAGCGATCGGACTGGCGGTGAAGATGGTTTTGTAGCAGCAAAGTAATATAAGTTACCTATCGTTCCTTGATACCTGGCAGGGCTCACTTACACAACCTAGATCTAGGTACATGTAGATACGTAACCTAGATACGTGTGTTTTTAGGTAAGTCTTCCCGTTCAAGGCGTTCTGAAGCACACAATAAACATATATCAGCCTGCCTACTGGCTGCTTTTGCTTACACTCGGTTGAACCTGTCCTCGGCAGCTGACCAAGTACGTTAGCTATATCTCTGTATTATTTTATCATGCAGAGAGGAACCCCCGATATTGGGTAGAGCTGGCCGAATCACTAGACTACGAAACCCCATGCAACTGGACAGGGAATATACCCCCTTGAGTCACGTAACTAGGTAGGCATTTGCAGCGTCAGTACTGTCAGTCACTGTACGATGATTTGTTCGGCTGCTGTTGACGATCACGGCTGCGAAGAATAGGCCCCTTGCCGGTCCATTCCGTCATGTAAGCGCAAATGCTGTCGAGTCCACAAGGCCGCCGTCAGGGTTCTCCGGAAGCTGCTTCTGACAACGACTTAATGGCAACACAGGACACAGACCGGCGCAATGCGTTCCTCCCAGGAGCATTTTGACACTTTCCAACTGACCCAAGTGATGTGCAGTACGGAAAGGAAAGTCTTCACGTTCTAATACAGGCCGTAAATATTCATCCGTATGTAACATGTCCACCTGTTTACGCCCTTCGGCTTTTTCTGGTTGTGGTACACTTTTATAACACTTCCGGTTCGTGGTCTGTCCTATCAAAGGGGGGGACTCTTTTGGCTATTGTCAAGTCGACGCCATCCAGAAAGATATCTACGCGGTCAACAGCACCGTAATCCAGCCTAGGTACTACTCAACACCCCAATACCATCATCAAACACATACCTATTGTACCAAAGCCTGCAGCCTTATTGCTTTGCAGTCAGCCTTCCACCTAACCTAGATTAATGGGTATATAAGGTTCTACCTTATGCAAGCAGTGCGGTCATGGATAAGCCAGCCAGGGCCCAAGCTACCAGACCTGGGCTAAAAGCGGCGTGGCTCATGTTTTCATTCCCCTTCTATTGTGTACGAGCACGAGTTTGTAGCTCACGACGGTAACATGAATAGGTACCCACTGCTATAACATCCCTTTTACACTGCAACCTCAGATATACTCCTACCTAAGTAAATATACCCCTAAATCCAATCATGTTCATTGCCTTACGAGTAGGTAACCTAGGGATCGTCGTCCCCTAGGGGCGCGAAACTAGATAAACTCAGGGTAACCCTGAACTCCCCTTGGCACATGGAAAACCACAAGCTTGACCGAAAATAAAACGCCAAGCGAATACTGACCGTTTCATCCACACAATGAAAGAAACAAGAGAAGGTAAAAAAAAAGTTTAATAAAATTTACCCATCACGATGCTGCTCTCAAGCTAGGTTATGATATTACCGGACCTTTTTATCCCCATGATATTTACACGACGTCCCCAGGAATCAATCCAAAAGTTTTAAATAACCAATGCCCTGCCACATCACATCACATCACATCACGCGTTCCCAAACTCAAAAGCTGTGATTCCGGGTTAGGTAGGTACCTAAGGTAGGTACTTAAAGTAGGTAGGTAGGTTATAAAATGAGTAATCACGTGCAAGTTACTACGTCACTCTAGAGTCTACACTTAAAATAAACCAGAATAATTCATGCTACTCGTAACACGCTTCCCGAATAACCCTGCATGATATATATTTACTGTACCCTGGCGTATATTCATTACCTAGGTACCTATGAAAATGTCTCATACTTGGAAACAACTACTGTTAAACCGGAGATAAAGGGGATGGAGGGTGGAGGGTGGAGTGTGGGCCAGCCACTGTCTCGGGAGTATATACCTAACCTACCTGGTTGTAGAATGTAGGTAGGTAAGCAATACATATATACCAGATTATCCGACCCTCCTCCTCCTCCTTCTCCATTTCGTTGAATAAAGAATAAAACAAATTACCTAACCTACGTCAAGTTACTCTTAGTCGGAAACCCAAGACAATGACAATACCCCGGGGGCTTGTTCCAATTCTTATTCTATCATCATCACATTCATCCCCTCCGTGTTTAATCACCTCGTGCTACGTGCTACGGTTACCTGTCAGCTAGGGAATTCCGGACCAGGGATATCCTAACCCATAATTGAGCTCAGGACGTAGCAAATAGGTGGGAGAAACAAAGAGCCTGGGGAACAGTTACCTAACCTAATCGGTAATGTGTCCAAGAGCATCGGAGTGATATTCCGAACCTCGATAGCGATGTGCGGTAATGGTAGTTATAGCCACCTAGGTAACACTGCGCTGAAGTGGTGATTTATTTCTAGACTAATACGAGTAAAAGATGATATGATGCCCTACTCGACATCATGTCCTTCACTAAATATTACCCTGAGCAGATATTCAAGGCACAAAACTAGCTTCTGGCAGTATCTTAAACTTCATTGACATTCAAATGCTCACGATGTACCTAGGTAGCATAATAGTTCCAAGCGATCAAACGTCTTTCCGAGTACTCTCGACGAGAATGACAGCCTATCTACACCACACCACAATATATATAGAATGGAGACAAGTCCAGCACTGGTATTCCAGTATTACGTTCGTGAGAAAGATTAGGCGTACACGTATGATAAGTCTAGTCGTCTTGCTGGGTTGAATCTCTCATATAAATTGGTATTGTCATATCTCATATCCACACATCGCCTTACTCGGTATAGAAATAACATAAAAAGGGAGTATATACAAATAACTTTTTTTGATATGTCTCATGGGGGATTTGTGATATGCTTAACCTAGCAGCATTTAATAGGGGCCGAGGCCCTGGCCCGGAGAGACGAAGGTCCCTTACGCCTTCGGCTGCTCACTGCGGGCACGCCAGTGCCGGGTTCTATGATAGACTCGGTCTCGAAGCGTTCCTGGCCAACTGTGATGACCTTGATGACGTTGCTGAGCCCGACGACTACGCTAGAGCTACCGACATTGGCCACGGGGCCTAAATGGGTCACGAAAAGGTGACCGTCGTCTTCGGCGCTCGTACAGAGTGGTGCCGTCTCCCACGTGTCCTGCTTCCCTCCAAAATGCGAGAACATCCACACCTCCCAGTCTTCTTGGGTCTGTTGCGAGGAAGGGGGGGTATACTGGGTCTGGCGGCGGTTTCGAAGCCCACTCAACTGGGACAATGACGATGAAGAGGAGCTAGGAGATTCTACAGTGTGCTTCTGCGGCGTCTTCTTCCTCACCCCCACCATTATCCCAGAGGGCAACGCCAGCCATACGCCGGGGTTCTTGATGACCCGTCGCGTTTCCTTCGCTCTGTGCCATGGGCAGCACGTCTTCCGCGAAGGTGTCTCTGGGTCGCAGAAGCACAGTGACTCGCCCTCGTTTTGCGGGCTGTACGTCTGGACCACGAGATCACGGGTATATGTGTTGAGGTATGCTATAGTGAAGCTCCACAAGGCGACCGAACCGCACCTCATCCGCCGTGGTCTCGAATGGAACGCCTTGAGACTCTTTGGTTGTATCGGGTCGACCTTGAAGGTGTGTATGGTCTTCCGAGTTTGGGAATCTACCAGGTCGACGGTCTGTGACCGGATGATCAGGAAGAAGCTCAGCTCGGGCAGGGCTTGGATCGATATGAACTCGCGCTCTTTCATGAACTGGCGTCGCTGTAGGGGAATGGCGCTCGAGACCCAGTCATACCCATCTTGGGTGATAAAATGCACATGCCCTTCTCGAGTGGACGTGATGATCTTGGGTGGGAATGCTTTTGACGTGTTAGTCGTCGTCACAGTGTCACGGGTAGTGATGCACATGCAGTACTTACCCTTTTCCGCCAGAGCGCCAACCGAGGTCACTACACTCTCTTCCGGTATAGCGTAGCTACTAAACTCACCGAGCTCTGGCCTTATCTCTGTCACGACGCCATCCCGTCTGACGAGAATAATAGGCGGGATATTGACACAGTCATCGTTGCCGAAAAGGAAAACCTCCGGTCTGTGTCGATAAGTATCTACTTTGACCGAAGGTCCCCATCGGCGTTCGGCTAGATTCCATAGCAGTACGCGGTCCACAGTCAATATGGCAAGCCAGTGGAATTCATCCTCGATGCAGATGGCTAGGATGGGGAAGGTGATCTCGGTCGTTTTTGTGCCCGAACCCAACACATAACTAAAACCACCCTCTTTTACATTCCAGACTCTAATGATCCGGTCGAGACCTACGGATACTAGATGGCCGTCGGAGGAGGCTGTCAGCAAGGCGACATCGAGGTAGTGGCCGCCATGTAGAGTTCTGACGGTGATAAGATCGTTGGGGGGTAAATCGGCATTCGTGGCTTCGGCAAACTCGTCCCACAACAGATAGTTCATCAGAAGACGCACAGCAGCCGTAACGACTAGAATCGTGACCAAGAAGGGCGTCATTTGATGTCGTATGAAGTCGTAAATCGCGGGCGAAAACAGTCGCTCGTGCGTAGAGAGCATTCGGTCAGAGCCCTTTAACACAAAGATGTACGGGTCGAAAACTCTAGCGGTATAACTGTGTGCGCTAGGCTTGATGACGTTGATGACCTCGCGCGCAGTCTCGTGGTCTTGTAGTCGGAGCCACGAAGTCGGGCTCCTCGCTTGGTGTACATCGACAAGTAGCGATGATCGCGGCGTGACTGCCTCATGTCGTTTTGGGGAAAGCCGGACGAGCCTCCGAAGAATCCTGGCGACGCTTTCGTTTTCAAAAAAGTGCCACTGAGCAATAAGAACAAAGCCGATCATGACCACGGTACCAGCTATCCGTGTCGACATCGCGATCTTTCCCTGCAGCATGTTGTCAAACCATGCCTGGCGAGGCTGGTTTTCTTGCGTCGGTGGATAAGCCCGAATCGATGCTTTGGCCAAAGCGTCGCTGAGCTCTGTTCGCCGCACGTCGACACTAAGCACAGTCAGGAAGAATGTTGATAGGTAGAAGAAATCGAAGACTATCGCGATGGCGGCAAAGGTACAAAACGCTGATACCCCTGAAGACACGACCCGCGAGAGGGCGTATAGAATGAGGAAATTCTGCGCAACGCTAGCCAACGCTATAGGTGCTGTTTCACCAAAGGCATGGCCAATCCGGTTGCTCGTGCTATCTTCGGGAGGGGTAAGAATGACGGCATTGATGAGTCGAAGCATATTCTCCAGGCTCATGGAGAAGACGACAACTGGATAGCCGAGCCGTGGTATCCTGGAGAGGTCGATCTTAAGTATAGCACAGATGGTGAAACTCGATATGATGGCCAGTACAATTTGCGCCACAACGGTGACCATCAACCCTACTTTGGATTTGACAGCACGTAGTTTAGACAAGGTGAACAGGAAGTATATGAACACGAGGAAATAGGCCGAGCCCAGTAACATGGCGTCAACCCTGGACATGAGACGGAACTGGAACTCGTATAGTTGGCTCGGCCTGTCTTCCTGAGGTGCTATGACTCTCCATTTATCCGACATGTTGCCGGCAAGGGTCTGCACTCTCTCGTTCCAGAGACGTCCAACGAGAGAGTCACGGCGATGGAGAAGCGTGATGACCAAGGCATCTGCAGCAACTAGCCGACGGTCCTCAAATCGCTTCCCACTGAAGACAATGGAATGCCTCAGGGTGACGTTGACGGAAGTGGGCTGCGTCTTCTTCTCATTCACGGTCGCCAGTATATCTGGGTCTTGCTGAATAAGTTCCGAGGAGCAGGACCAGTACTGCAAAGGAGAATGGAAGAACCACGACTGATCCGTCAGGCCATTGCTGACATGTAACGAGTCCCTTTGCTTTACCGTGATCTGCCGGCTGGAATCGGCCGGGATATCAAGGCTGCCGTGTTCCTGGCGAGGACTGAAGTCGATGGTAGATCCCAGGAGTTCGTCCTGTAGCTCCAGGGCTCCCAGCAATATATCCTTATTGAGGGCCTGGAAATAACTCCCATGGACCCATATAGATCGCATAATAATATCGGGTTCCTTAGTCGTCTTATAGTCGACAGGGTGAGCGTCTGTCCAGACATGGTGAGGAAGACTGGATGCGCCATTCGTAAAATCGGTGGTATATAAGAATGGGAAAGGGTATATAAGAACGGCCGCCACAGCCACAGATATCAACAAGGTGCTCAGTACATGGCTGGCGGCATATCTACCGTACCGAGCGAAGCCACTACGCAGTGGGTGATTCGGGTCTAAGACGGGGGCTTCGGTAGTTCTTCACCCCGCCAAAAAAAAAAGAAAGGGTCAACGACTCGGCCTCGCGTAAAAGGGAAAGCAAAAAGGGGGGGAGGAACATACCCTCGGAACGGATAGAGGAGGTACCAGATCATGCTTTCGATGTATTTACTTTGTCACTTGATAACAATATTATCATGGACAGGCGGGGAGAACGGGTAGCCGCGGGGTAGTGACGATATCCAGATAGAGGCAGACAGCCTTCGTATAGAGACTCGAATCGCGCATAGTGTGGATTCAGTCTATGTGAATGCAAGGCAAGTCGGCTACGGCGCATGAACTCGAAGGGTAAGACCGGCAATGGATGGCGAGCGACGATTGGACCATCCGGCGAACCATTCAAGTAGACATAGCGATGCTTCCAAGGCTCGTAAAGGTACAGTATGATAGGCAGGTAGGCGTTTAGATATGTACTGGAGAAGGCGAAGGGCGGCTGACGGAAATGTTGAAAGATATATCCCTGCGTGTTCTTGTTGTGTGGGAAATAAAAACCCAGGCACTGCCAAGTATAGTCGTAGGTACCAATAAGATACTATCGATTGAGGCAGATAACTGACAGGTAGGTATCGGCACACAAGCAATTGTATTCGCAGCGCTAAGGACTGTACACAAGCGAAGATCAGGTGGCGTATAGAAATCCCCGACCTACGTGACTTCTAGAGTTATTAAAACGAAGTAGGACAGCAGACAGCACAGGAAGCGGTCCTGCAGGGGGAGGGAGCAAGCAAACACCACCAGGGCAATGTTTCAACAGCAGAAAATACCCAGTCCCAGTTTACGGTTCCAAGTAGCCAACAAAGCGATCTATGCTGGGATATTGCTGGGGGTATAGCTGGGGATAGCTGGGCACTGGGATAGAGTGCGTGGGAACGCTAGACTAAAGCACCATGACACAATGAGGTATCTCAATTGAGGTTCGGGCTGAATAATAGTTGGGTCTAGAGCAACGCCAGCGTTACTCGGAACGAAGAAGCTCTCGGACGTTGGGGTCGCGGGTGAGGGTGGAGCAGAAAGGGGATCGTGGCAGAAAGTGGGCAGGATGGATGGGAATGCGCAAAATATGATTTGCGCTGTTGCTGATGGCCTCTGATGGATGGCAATGTGCTTCCCGGCGGCAGCGGCAACAGCGGCGGCAGCGGCAGCGGCAATACACTGACTTGATAGAAGATATGTAAGGTAGGTAGGTAAGATAGGGAACTATGTAGGTAGACGGCAGGCACCTAGGCACCTAAGTTACACGTACTTATGTCGAGAACTCGACAGAGCTTTGACAGTTGTAATGTGATTTGAAACACACACACACGGTACAGCAAGACAGTAGGTTGTTACGTAGGATTACGATCTATCCGCCAAGAACAGGAATGATGTACGGTGGTAGAAACGACCAAGGCCCTCTAAGAAAATGCGCCGGTATTAAAATGCTACGGGGGGCCCTGCCTATGATGTCGACGGGGCAAGGGGGAGCAAGGAAGTGCAAGGGATGAGGGGATTGCACGATTTTAGTACGTGTAAAAAGGATCGGAATGGTAAAAAAAAGATGGATGGTGAACCCCAAAATGGGCATCTAGGTGGACCTGAAAATTGAAATTCCCAGTCTCCTGCCCAGTGTCCTCTCTCTGTGAGTGATAATGCTATTCTTCCCAACACCCCCATTACAGCATACTTTACCCACCTAAAAGTTCAGGCCACACATACAATTTCACAATTTCCATCTGTCTCGGCCGGCCCCTTCCCGCCATGTCTTCCTTCTTCTGTGGGGCATCCTCAGCAAAGAAGATAATTGGTCCAGATTACTCAAGTGGTTGGTTTACACTAACCAGGTTAGTTTGTCATCGGCCAGCCAACTGGCTCCAAAAAGGTCTAGCACAGACACCTCAGCCAATGGTACTTGTCCAAGCCTGCCCAGATGCTTGGGATTCGCGTCCCCATCGGCCATACAGTCTTGTATACTGTCAACTATACTGTCTCGTGATAGGTTCCCCAATTCGTTTTAAGCGTTCAACGAGACCTCAACTCGAATCGAACATCAGGGGAGGCTGGTGGGCGATATATGTAACCACATGTTCGCAGTTGGTTTTGCTAGTTTTCCAAACTGCCTATCCTGTAGCTAAACGTACCTGGGTTATGTACATCGGCCTTCTGCTATCCGCACCCACCGAATAAGGACCGTCACCGAGTCAGGTAGAAGGAAGAATAGAGCCGACCCAAACCGTCGGTATCCTATCTTAGCGTTGTCTCGTCGAGTCCAGAAGGCATGATGCAGCAAGCAGTTGTACTCGTAGACCTTGCTGCTATTGTTTCATACACGGCCTGATATATGTGTATAGGTATTAGATGACGGTAGGGCAGTGTCGATATGCCTCTCGGGCTCGCGTCTTGAACAGTACGAGTATGCGATGTGCTCCAGCGCATGTATAGGTTTTGTGATCTCGTGGCAGAGCGCGAATCTCGAAGTGAATAGTCCCCATAGTGTGCCGAGGCATGTTTTGTAAATTATCGCGTCTCACGTCAGGAAAACATCAAGTCGTGCCGTCGGGCCCATCTTCTGATCAGACTACTTTAGTAGCACCGGCAGATCAAATCTTCGGCACACGATGCTTCGGGTCGACAATAGTCGCGTAATGCCACGTGTTAGTGTGCCGGTAGAAATATTGGGCGAAAAAGATGGGAATACAGGCACCTAGGTAAACTACCCACTCCGTCAGCTCTAATGGATGAGGCGGGCAGCCCGATATTGTGTATACGAGTACGGGGTAGCTTGAAACTTTTACTGTTGTCATACGAGTATTGGGTAGAAAAAACATTTGCACAATCAGAGGTCGGTCGTCATAATAAAAAGTATTTCTCATTTCCAAACATATGACATTCTCTCCTTTGTAGTTGGAAGGTGCACATTTTAGACTTTGGTTTAGCGTGTGCAGGTCGCATGACGCCCGCCGTTTTAAAATCTCCGACCGTTGTATCCCAAATCTTGTCCTTAACAGATTCGACGAAAAAAAGGACAGTTCAAATCGACATTTTCACTTACGATCCTATAAATGGCACCCCAGCGTTTCGGTTTGTTTTAAGCAATGACTCGCGGTTTACCTTCCTGACAAGAAAAATGAACTGCATGGCCGATCGCATTAGTAGATGCAACTTTTACAAATCGGCTGCATGCCCTTTTAGCTGTTATGGGGCTTGGTTCTTGAAAACCTCCGCCGCGGTGGAAGGTTTGGTCCGTCGTAGCCTGTAGGGTTCAAAACGTTAGTAATATCTTACCTAAGCTTCAGGAACAAATAATTAGGTAGTAGGTTTAAAGTTGACTACTGAAACAAGGTCTATGCGAGATGCAGACGGGCAGATCCGGCGCTGGGAACGTGAAAGTCCCGTCCCTCTCTCCCGCCTGTTGTCTCAATTAGCTAATAATTTCAAAATTTAAACTTTTTATCTAACGAAAAGAAGAGGAAAAAAAGTCTAATAGCCGTCTGACTCGGTCGCAAACCTGCCTTTCCACCTGGGAATTTGATGTACTAGCCTGCACGTGGTTTTTTTCTCTTACCAGGTTTATCTAGGCATGGGCAAAAAAGATGATGGAAAATCACATGTTACCCGAGGACCCGATAGCGGAGCTCCTCACGACCTATAACGAGCTGAACTCGTCACGCATCGAGGAGCTGGACGAGGAACCGAGTCCGCTAGAGTTCATGCGCTATGTGTCGCGAAACACGCCCTTTGTCGTGCGGGGCGGCGCCCGTGACTGGGTAGCCACGCGAACGTGGGACGCACCATATTTACGGTCCGCCTTGGCCGGACACAAGGTCAATGTCGCCGTGACACCTTTTGGGAACGCAGACGCGCCTACGGAAGACGGGGGAGGGCGCTTGGTGTTTGCGAAACCGCATGAGGAGGACCAGGATTTCGGTGACTTTCTAGAGTACGTGATACGACAAGAGCAGCAACAAGAAGGAGGTCCAGATCGCGAGCAAAATGTAGAAAAGGGGCGCGATGAGGTGCGGTATGCACAAACCCGTAAGTAAAGTAGAGTTTTTAAAAAGAGAGAAAACAGGGGAAACTCCGTACATGTTAAAGAATATCGCTTTACCCTAATACAAATCTATAGAAAACGATAACCTGCGCCATGAATACATCACCCTTTTCTCCGAAGTAGAGAAAAGCATCCCGTTCGCACGGATCGCGCTGGAACGGGACCCCGACGCCATCAACCTCTGGATCGGCAACTCGCGGTCCGTGACGGCACTACACCGCGACAACTATGAGAATGTGTACGTGCAAATCGCAGGACGGAAGCACTTCGTCCTCCTACCCCCGCTCTTTCAACCTTGTGTGAACGAACAAGACCTCCAGCCAGCTACGTATATACGTAATCAGGAAGAAGGGGCATCAGAGGATGGTTTAACGCTGCGTATGGACGACGCCGTAGATGGGGAAGAAGTGCCAACTGTACCGTTCGCGACTTGGGATCCCGACTCTCCTAATGTGCGTGCTACGGCTTATTCCCATCTCGCCGAACCAGTACGCGTATCTCTCGGACCTGGTGATATGTTATACCTTCCCGCTATGTGGTAAGTCTTTTCATCCCAGTGCTGTAGACAAACATACTAAGGATCGGCAGGTATCATAAAGTATCACAGTCGGGCTCGGACGAGGGCATATGTGTCGCCGTCAACTACTGGCAAGTGCTCATTACAACCTCTACAACGTGCGTCCGACCTCATAAATAACTCTGTACAGGTACGACATGGACTTTAGCGGACCATTATATCCACTTTGTTCGTTTGTTCGTAATGTGAACTCCTCCAAGGGCCAATGATTCATCTCATCAGGGGCATGCATCTGTAAGTGGTATTTTTATTCCGACTGCTATTTAACATCATTCAAGTTTCGTCTCCTCAGTCCCAGCCGAGGCCTTAAAAAAGAAAACCATGTCCTAGCCCTTACGTTCATGTATCGCGCGCTCCCTTGTAAAACTATATAACTACGCCAGACACCGAGGCTTGCAAAAACTCACCAAAAGAAAAAGCCCATGATTTCCCAGCCCTATTGTTGACTTATTCAACTCTTAGGGGACAGTTTTCAGTCACCATTCCTGACCCCAAACGCCCGTGGCTGACTTTCATCCAAGAACCGGTTCTTATCGTCGCCAATCTTGCGTCTGAACATCGACAGGTCATTGAGAAGTTCCTGCATGTAATCCTGCGTATCGTTCGCCTTCTCCTCGTAGATATGAGGCTCGTATCCATCTTCATCGCCCTCGTCGTCATAATAGGCCTCGTCGACCAGACTCTGCCGCTTGCTCTCCCGGTCCTCTCCATCCAACTCGTCGTCTTCGGGCCCGCCGTCGGATTTCACGACGACTTCGGGGATTGGATTCTTGAGACTATCGAGCGCAAGCTTGAGATGAAGACGCAGAGCCTCGTTTTCCGTCTGTAGACTGCGAATCTTGCCTTCGGCTACCAGACTGCGCTCTTCCATCATGCGTTGCATGGCGACAACGCGGTTCTGGTACTCCTCGAGCCGCTCTTCGCTTTCGCGCGCATTCTTCTCCTTCTGTCTCGAGTCCGACACGGAGAGTTGCAGTAGACGGATCTCTTCGGCCATGGCGGCGATTTGTGCGTCCCTCTCAGCCGTGCTGATCTGGTCCTGGTTCACCACGGCGCGTGTGCGGATCCTCTTGGCCTGGTCCGCGTAGCGTAGGGTAGATAGTGTCTCCTCGTAGTCCGAGGGCGCAATGCATGCGATCATGGCCGTCTTGCTGTTCCCGCCGAGCGAGTCCTTCAGAAGCCAGGTCAAGATGGAGTCTCGGTAGGGCACGACGTCCCTGGTCCGTTTACCGGGTGCCCGGTTCGCTTTCGGATCTGCCAGCGCGGCGATAACCCGCCCGAGTGTCGTCAATGACTTGTTGATGTTGCTACCCTCGCGTAAACGTGCGCCGGTTGCCTCTGTGGATTTGGCCCGCTCACTTCCCGCGAGATCGACCAGGCGGATACGGGAGCTCCTCTCCGTCGTCTCGTCCGTCTCCATGTCGTGGTGGATCTGCTTCAACATGATGGTGAATACGGCATGGCTTCGACTGCTGGTGTCGTTCATCTTGGTGCTTGCTGTAGTGCGGCTCGCATCTCCCGCCTTCATGTATCTCAGAATTTCCCTGAAGTTCCTCACCGGCACCTCGGTCAAATCCTTCACGTACGGCCCTTCAACCGGCGACTCTCTAATCTTGAGATAATATGGCGGCTGGTTCGGTACAAGGGGCACGAGGAGATCGCGGACATGTTCGTTGTAGACTTCGAAGTAGGACACTCGGACGTGATAGGAGATGTTGGGCGTCTCGTTCTGCGCGGCTTCGATGCGTTGGAAGAGATCCTCACAAGTACGAGGGATCAGACCGGGTTGGTCCGGCGTCCCCATCATGGTGTACGATTTGCCCGAGCCAGTCTGTCCATAGGCAAAGATACATGTGTGGTAACCCTCGAAGTTATGATCCAAGAAATCTTCTCCCAAACTGTTGTAGACATCCTCCTGATGTGCGTAATGGCTATCTCGCTTATCGTGGCTCCAGAAAGAGTTGTCAAAGGTGAACGACTTCTCTTCGATAACCTTACGAGTCTTTGCCCTACTATTCGCAGGATCGGTGTCGTTGGGGACGTGCAAGGTGGTCATCTGGGTTACTGGGTCCATGCTAATGAGGCATTCCGCACCACGTTCGAGCTCTGGTTTGGTTTGCTTGTCAGTTAGTATTTAGTCGGAAGGGAGCCCGAGTCAGTCAACGACACTCTAGCGTCATTGACGGGACAAAGAGAGAAAGAGGACGAAAGAATAGGTAACATCGACGTCATGTGCAGACTCCGCGAATGAATAAATAAATAAATAAATATAAAAAACGCACCTCTGGGTAAAAAAGCCCTGACTCTCACAACAACTCTCACATTCCCACCTCCATCCATCCTCATCATCATCATATGGGGCGGGAGAGTGCCATCGCGAGAGCGTAGAGAAGGAGTCGAGGCCGAAGACCGAATGGCGCTAGGAGAGGCTTTCATTCTCTCGTTGTCACTGATGCCGTCTTCAATAGGCGTTGTTGTTGTCGTTGTTGTCCGTGTCGAATTTTGCCTCGGTAGTGTTGGTAAGAACTGTCGTGGCAACGGAAGCATTCCAGTGACCGTGTCGCAGAAATCAGTAATTGCGTCGCGGTAACGCTGCCTCTGGAGAGTATCTGAAGTGCCGTACATCCTGGACGGGGCCCGTGTGAGGTGGATCTCATTTGTGTACTTTACTCGACTGGGCATGTGGTGGGGCAGATCTTATTTACTTTCCGTTGCCGGGCAGCAAGTTACACTCCGCAGACAGCCAAGTACCTGCAATGTATGTACAATGCACCTTTCTAGGTTGCACAATGCAAGTTGCCTTTGGAACCTTTTTCGGCTTGTAATCTGTACAGATGCTTGTTATTAAATATCAATAAGAGGATATGATTATACAAGTAGAAAAGCTGTTGTCTAGAGCTCAAGCACTGCATCCTGCTATGGTCTTACGGTTAACTGCCTACTTATGTAAGTACCTACTGAGACCTAAAGCATTGAAGTACGACGATTTTGAGGTACATTAAGTTAAGTACTTACCTACTTAGCCAATTGCACTCCAGCCAACACCCTACTTATCCTTCCCTCCTAGCTATTTGATAGGTATATTCAGCCAGGCCGGACTACATTTCGCCTACAAAGCAAACATACCTTACTATTACAGGTTCAAAATCAAACCCTACGCGGTAGGTATAGCCAGACTCCCTGTCCCATTTCACACCAGAGCTGTAAGTTGTAACTGTATTGTGTGAGTACTCTGGGTAGGTACCTACTCGTATACCGTATGAAACTTGGCAAGTTCAGTAGCCCCTCGGTGTTCCTATAAATACAGTTAACTTTATGTATGAGATCAAGTTATGAGTCCATGGACCATGACAGTCTACGCCATCCCAAGCACGGATCACCAAGAAACAAACACAATACACCAAAAGCGTCACACTTGGTAACCCAGCGTTAGAAAAGATGGAACCCTACTTGTACACAATATGATGTAGGTACTCGTAATGTAACTGAATAGAACAAGTAGAATAATAGCCCCTGGAAACACCATCCTCCACCTCCAAAGTCCCCAACCTACCCTACCCTACCCTATCTCTCATACTTATACCCCATGATTTCAAAAGACAGACATATAAGGTACTTTAAGTAGGCAGTACTCACATAACCGTCTTCCTCTCCTCCCGCACTACCCCATGTATATCAAACAATTCCCGAGCAGTCTTCCACAACCTCGTCGTTCTACCCCTGACTTCAACTTCAACCCCACAACTCGACCCCTCCCCGATCCCAGAACTATCTTCCATCGAAGAACTATATCCGGCACTTGTCCCTCGCTTACCCGTACTCGTATTCATCCCATCATGAATACCACCCCTGTACCGCAAAGAACCATCATCATATTCCCTTATCCCATCCACATCCCCAACACCAACACCAACATCTTCTTCTCCTCCCACTCCTACAACCTCATCATCATCATCATCATCATCATCATCATCAAGCTCTTCACCCCCCAAACTATTCAGTCTCGAAGCAAACCTTTGAAAAACCGCCATCCTTCTTTCCGCACCCTCCGCCCTCTTCCGCCACATCGAGCACTCGCGCTTCGCCGCCCGTAGACTCTCACAAAGTGTCCCGATATCTTTACTCGCATGTTCCTGTGCCTCCAACTGCCGTCTCAGATGTAGAATCTCCTCATTTCTTATCTCGAGCTGTCGTTGGAGGTTCCGGATCTGAGCGTGTAAGAACGAGTTTCCATTCCCAGAAGAGTCTCTCGAGCTCGAAGCGGGACCGAGATCGAAGATGGGCGGCGTGGTAGCGTTTGTACCCGTTTGACGTCTTTGCATCGATGTAGCCGAGCGTGGCCGGATGAAGTGTCCGACAGGGGGTTCTTCTTGGTACGGCACTATTGTACCCAACCTGGGGGGTTGGCTGCGCTCCCTCTGCCGAACTGTCTTGCTGCGTGAGAGTTGGGGCACTCCCCTAGTCGACCATGTAGTAGTACGCTGTGGTGGCCTTGTAGGTGTATATCTTACCGTCCCGTTACTGGGCATAATCTCCGCGGTGGGGATAACCTTGTCGGAGCCGCTGCGGCCTTTTTCGGATTTGGAGTCGCCGCCCCTATCCATATTGGTATGTACCAAGTACCCCTGGCCAGGATGGGGTCTGGTCGACGATTGGTGTCCAGCCATATGACTAGGAAAGCTCTTGGACCGTTTCGGGTTATCAGCCAATATGGTATCAGAAGCTGCTTCTCCTTTAGCCGGTGTTTTCATTGCGGGATTATCAAAAAAGGCCGTCATGGCCTTTACGGCGCCAGGAATAGGCTTTGAAAATGAACGCCGCGGTGTATCCTTGTAAGGAGAACCAGTGGAAGCTCCCGTTCTTGAGGGCGTAGCCCCATAACCCGTGGGAAGTCCCGTTGCGCGGTGAGATGATTCGGTTGACTGACTTGTCTGACCCGGCGCCATTTCAGGTTCGCGTTGGATCAGCATAGTTTTCGTTTTAGGTTCACTTCTTCGGCCAAGTTGTTCTTTCCACTCTGGTGTTGTGGATTTCCGGTTGGCGACTGCAGGTTCTCCTGTCGTAGGTGATTGGGCACTGCCACAACTACGCCGTAATCGTCTTTCTCTGGATGACTTTACTAGTGACTCCATGCTTGTATTGCTCGAAGCCAGGATGCTCTTCCATTGACTCGAGGGACTCATCGGCCGTGTTTCCCCTGGTGACCGAGACCTGGAGACGGTCCGCCCGAAGTTTGGTTTCAGTTTCGAAATGGGAAAATAGCCGTATCCCTCTCCGTCGTGGTTACGCGGGAGAGGCTGGTGTGGTAATTGCAGTCCAATCGCCGACTTGGAGCGTGGTGTTATAGAGAAAGCTTCCGAGTCACCCGCTCCACTCAGCTGACGAAGGGCCGTATCTGAGCGAGAAGTAGCGAGCCTTGGTCGCTGCAGTACGCCTGGAGATGAGGGACCGTTCTTTTCATTTTCCGTCATTGGATGGTCCTGTGCGATAGTATGGCCCAACTCTGTACCTCTCTTCTCTCCGACCCTATCGGAAGCATTGCTACGCGGTGGAGAGATCTCTCTGGTTGAGGTTTTGGCAAGACATTCGTTCGCCTTAGTCGGGTGATCAGAGCCAGCAGAACGACCAGCAAGGATATCTGGGGGATTAACATCCTTAGGCGGCTTAGCATGGTTAGACGGACTTTCTTCCTTCGTCGGAGACAGCAGTGACGGAACAACTCTAGAAAAACGATGTTGTGACGATTCTGAACTCGGTCGACGAGATGCAGCGACAGCTGATGTTTTATAATGGAGAGGATTTTCGAGCTCAGTCCCACTATTGGAGTGTTCGACGCCTAGGAGCACATCTATTAGAGATGTCAGCTGATCTACCTACGAAGGGGGTTCACATACTTGTAGTTGGGGACACATTCTCTGGTTTATTAGCGTCTCGAGAAAGCATAACTCCGAACGTGGACACATCGATGGCGGATGATCGGTCTTGTCTTGTGTCTCTCTTGGCTTTAATGGCCCCAATGTTTCGCATCTGTCGAACTACCTCTCTCCAGTGAACGATGAGCATCTCGGTGACGCTATTTGCAATGTGAATTTTGTTCACAGTGAAGGACGATGGGTCGGTATCCTGATCTTGCTCGTGCTTGACTCTGTCCTTGCTCTTTTCCCTACTCCTACGGTCGTGTCCGGACACTTGTTTGCGCCGCTGCTTCAGTCTCTCCTTTCTTGACCTCGGCGGCGTAACAGGCAACAAGACCAACCCAGCTGACGGATCAGAAACTCTCAAGCTGTAACCATCAATCAAATTACCTACTAGAAGGGGACCAAACACGATACCCAAAGCATTGTAACCCATTAGTTCAGACGTTGGGAGAGGGTGGCCGTACTCGTCTTCTCGAGGTGCAGTCTCTGCGATGCGGCCAACGAGGCATAACAAGCCGAAGACGGCGCATATAAGTTCTTTCTGGTACGGATTCCTCACTGCCCCAATAGAAAGGGCTATCAGACGTGCACGTAGCTTGCTCTCTTTCGTCCGATACGACTCTGGCCGACCTTTCAACTGGCTGTGGACGGCCACCAAGGCATCAAATAATGCCAGCGAGCCCAGAATACCACCAGGCAATCCTGCCAGGAGACGCTTGAACGTACTTGCAACATCATGAGTATTACTCCTGATATGCGTCGGGAGCGTTGGGCAACGCGTCGTGCTCGATATACTTTCCGTATTGCCATCGTCGCAATAGTAGTCGTATAATGCGTTGATGACCCGTACGGAGCCGACAACTCGAAATATCCCCTTGGTGTCCGCTTTGAAAAGTACATCAGAAAGCGTCCGAGAGGGATATACAAATAAGCGGAACACTCACCGTGCTGAACAAGCGCTTGCGCAAGTGCTCGGAAACAGGTCGGCAGAGTTAGAGTACATGGAGCATAGTCGGTAGGCAAGAAGAACGAGCTTTTCCCGCAAAGTCTAATAAGTGTTTCCAAGTCCTTGTTTTTCAGTCCGTCTCGCCTTTGGCCGTGAACAAGACTGAGAGCAACATCGCTGAGGCTTCGCTGATGCCGCAAGGTCGCTTTGTTGTGCCTCGCGATAGATCGATCTCCGTGCTCAGAAGATTGTTGTAGCATTTTGACAAGCCAACTACTTCGGCGCTTCCCTACCGACTCGTCGTCGCTGTTCTGTAGTATCTTCAGTATATGCAAGTTGTGCAAGCAGTGGAAGTGGGTATTATACTGACAGTAGGATATTTAAAATCACCGTAGACGAGCGGACGAATTCCATGCTGCGTCGATGGTTAGCCCAGGGGCTCACAACCCACCATTTGATGCATGTGTGGTATTTACTCGTTCTGCGAGTCGATTATACATGCGAACAAACCGCTCCGGGTTGCCCGGCTCTTCCTCCGGAGGCAAATCTGGGTCCTCCCTAGAAGACGTCCAGGTGTTGCTGCTGTGGTCCTCGCTATGCATCTTCTCCGTGGAAATCCCGAGATGGCTTGTGGGTTGCGGGGCATGCTCCATCGTCTTAGGCCGTATAAAGGTCGAGCGTGTGATATAAGGTCTACGTGTCTCTGGCCTGGGAACGGAGAGGCCGGGGTCCGGCGTAGGCCATGTCGAGGGCTCTTGGGCGTGGCTGATGCCGTTCGTATGGTTTTGAGGCTGAATAGAAGAGGTCATGAATACGCTCTGCAGTGATGAGGCCTAAATCGTGGGCATCCAAGAGATTATACTGTGTAGCAAGTTGAGTGAATAGTGGCCCTAGACGGAACATACTTAGCTAAAAGGTTTGGTAACAAATGCTTCATTACAAAATAATCAGGTTGTGCTAGAACGGATTCGACTTTTCGTTTCTCTGTCCGTTAGAGGCCCCTTCCCTTGCAGATCGCCAAATACCTATCCTTTGGGATCCCGCACCCTGTTGTTCTTGCTTGCTATTAATTGCCATTGCCCATGGCAACTACCTCTGCCTATGAGCTTGTTAGTCGGTCACATACCTGAATGATAACATAGGTACACATCAGAAGACATGTACGGATGGCCCCGTGGCGTGTAGGGAAGGAAGCAAATAGTCCTATTAAAAATCAAATAGCTGGCCAGTCTTGTTAACGCCATACGCCATTGCAATGCTCTACCAAGCCATATACCCCCGATAACCCTTAACCGCCTTCCCAAGAGACAACGAAACTATTCTTCGAGCTATATTTTATAAAAAGCGCAAGTCCATATCCAGATTCAAACCGGCGGGAAATACTCATCTTCTCCGTGGAAGAGAACGTATTTGAGGATGTCGGACAAGGAAATCATCCCTTTCAAGTGCCAATGATCATCGATCACAACAAGCCGATGTAGGCGGGACTGGCGTAGAGTAATAAATATCGAGTCCAGTCGATCGTCCTCCTGGCAAGTAAAAATACCACCAAAGTCGTCTCCTCGCTTAGATAGGGCCTCCCCAACGCTGGTGTCCAGTTCCTCGGCGACTCCTGTCTTGATAATGGGTATGACGTCAACTGCCTCGAAGACGTTGAGCACCACGTTGTTCTTGTCAACAATGGGCACGGCCGAGATATTATTCGTGACCATGAGATTGATGACGTCCAGAACAGACTGGGTCATGGTGCCAGTCTTGAGGTCGGTATACGTCCCCAGCCCTATCTCGCGAACGGTCTTCTTCAAGAGCGACGTGTATTGTTCTGTATTCACAGCAATGAACTTTAGGATACGATATTGCGTAATCACGCTAACAACAGTCTCCCTGCCCGTCTCGTCGTCGATATCAACTAAAGGTATACGGCGGGCTCGCGTCTTCAGCATGCGGCTACATGCTTCGTATAACGGTTTCGACGGATGGACGGAGACGGTCTCGAGGGGAAGAACGCCGATAGCTCTTTCGATGTCTACGATTTTTACCTCATGATTAGCTTGACTAGCCCCTGACCTTCACCATGTTCTTTACCGCAAAGGGCTCATAACCGGGGTCGGCATTATCATACCGCGAAGACTACTCAGACGAAACTTATCAACATTGTCGATGTGTTCGGGGAATTGGCAGTAATACTGGATCAGGTTGATGTAATCGGTGGCGGTCAACAGGCCGGCAAACTTGGATCGATGGGAATCCCACAGCGGTGCCGACACGATACCTGTAACGGTGTCCACTTAATAATAAGTCCAAGAAAGAAATGCAAGCAGAGGATAAAGTGGTTATCTTGAAGTTGGGAGTTACAGGAGGGAGAGTTATACCATTCTGTATTAGGATATTTAGGCTCTTCTTGATAAGCAGTTCATTATCGAGGATAATGAGGCGGAACGAGAGCGGCAGGACATCGTAGCTAGTTCTAACTCGGAGAAACTCGCGCATGCCTCTCTGGAACATCAGGAGCGGTCAGCCAGTCTTACATCATATAATCCTTGTTCAAAGGCAGGCCAGGTATGTTGCAGCGTAGTTTTTAAGAGCAAGCGCAGCATGCTATCCAACTACATTGACCGTAGCCCAAGGCACCCATAAGATGTTCGCGTACACAGACGCGAGCACATATACGCAGTATATAAGAACGCTTGAGCAGGTCAATAGCCCAATTGAAGGCTTGGGGCTTTTTTTCTTTTTTTTTTTTGTGCATTCTGTAGGGAACTTTCGAATGGGGGAGAACAAAATCGGGAGCTCAGCAAAAAAGCCAGGAACTTCAACTCACCAAGCCTTGCATCTGTTCTTCATCGATAGGACTCATCGGAGCGGCGACGGGAGGAATCGCGTGACTACGGGAACTGGGTCGAAGGTAGGAGGATGGTTGGACAAAAGGGAGCTCGTGGCCGATTCTGGCGGCGAAGGGCGATATAGTGCCAAATGCGTTACCAAATGTTTTGGACGTGGCTGGCCCTACGCGGAGAGCGGGGGCATGGACATCGGCATTGGCATTTTTGGCGTCGGGCCAGGCGTAATTGGACGGCTCGTCACCAGTCGTAAATGTGGTCGCAGCGGTATGGACATCGGCATTGTGATTAGTGGTCGGAGCGCCGAGGGGGGGCCTAGGGTTGGGCTTCCTGCTCTCCGAGTCATCCATCGTATCGTAGCCACCGTCTTCGCCTTCGCCTTCGCCTACTCCTGCTCCTAGTATCTAGCACTAGTCGAACACGCCAATTGAGGGGTCGTGTTACCGGGTACTGTGATACGTCTGAAGCTGTATTGCACGATAGACTATCGATAGCCGAAGATGGCGTGCTGAGTCTTACTATTCCGTACCTATTCCTTCACCGAGGCGTGTAGTGGGATGGTGCTAGGTGTGTATGAGTAAAAAGTAAATAAAATGTGATAAAGTGTCAGGTAAGTGAACCTTGTCTCCTATTTGCAGGTTTATCTAGTCCCCGGTTGTATACGAGGCATTGACTAACAAGAGGGCAGGTGATAGGCTGGCAGATGGATGCTGCAGAGAGACAGAGAGATTGGGTAAAGTAGGTAGTTGCTGTCGACAGAGGGGAGGGGGAGGGGGAGGAACAAAGGGTGAGCAGCTGTCATTGCGGGGAGGTGGTGAGCTAAAAGTTAGGTTAGGGGAATACTTGGGGTCATCCAATGAGCATGCGTCGGACAAGGTATTCTCTACTTCGTATCATGTGGATATAGCAAGGAAATCAAAGTACAGTGAACCATGTCTTTATTCTCGACAAGCGTGGAATTTCTTACATGCGCGTACTCGAAAATCGTTACTAGCTTTTGATCAGATTCGAAGTTTCTATGATTTTGGCCAACTCTTGTGGTGTCTGTACACGTAGGTAAAGGTCATTAACACAAGTGCTTCAACAATAGAACGTCAAATCAGTTAAAGGTCCGGGCTTGACCACTACAACCACTAGTTTGCTCGCCTCTGCAAATCAATTGACGCAGGAGAACGAACGATGACCTCCATGAAGAGAGTCTGTTGCCCGTCTCTCGCAAGTTCGACGCGTCTCCATTGGAGAAGATGGGTCACCTTCTTTCGCTACTTGTTCACAGTCAACTTTCCAAGAATTGAAGTACCTACTAGGACCCCGGGTGCGCAACACACGGACTTTGAACTTCTTCCTATTACCTACCCAGAATGCTAGCTAGTCACAAACTACCTAACCTAGGTAGGTAAATATCACATCGAGCCGGACAGCCGATTTTGAAGAAGTTGAGAAATATGAAAATGTAATTAAACCACAGGTTTCGCTAGTTGCGATTTATTCCTTGGGTCTCCTTCAGTAACGGCATTTTGAGTTGAAGAAAGCCCTCGATGGCCACGTATGGGCCTCTCTCGAAGCGTGGCTTCCCATCCACCGCCTTGGCCGGGTTTAATGCCATATATCGCGTTGCGTACTGGCTGGCAGGCGGCTGCTCTTCGGCTTGCCCACCCTGTACCGCCTGACTGATGTTTTCTTCCGGTTCCTTGGCCCAGTACGGTTGCAGCCAGTTCCAAGGTGCCGACCCCATCGTTGATACCTGCACAGCCGTGTTGGGCACGGCGATATCCTTTGACAGGTCGTAAGTATCGGACAGAGCATAGTTCGTCTGGAAAGAGGGGACATCTATGGGGATGACGGCCGGTCCCATGTGGAAAAACGCCGTCATCTTGCTCAAGGCCGACTGCCACGTCCAAGTGGGCAGCTTGATTGTTTTCACAGGAAGCGTAGACGTCGATGCGTGTACGGGAACAAAGGGGCTCATCACGGCACCCACCACCGTCAGGAGATCGGCACGGTCGTCAGAGAGCTTGGCGGCCATCTCGGCCTCTGTCTGGCCTTTCTTGGCCACGTAACTCGCTGGATCGAGCCAGAAAGCCTCGAGGTTGAGATAATTGTCGTTGCCAATAATCTTCAAGGGATTGTCATCTTGGGCTTCTTCTTGGTCCGAGTCGCTCGGCCCAGAAGACTCGTCCCCTTCGTCGAAATACGTGTAGAACGAGCCGAAATCTAGTTCGTTGCCCGGAGTCGGCGAGTCGACTGTCTTGAAAAAGGCTACTAGGCCATCATAGGCGCGGTCGCGGTCACCGAGCTTAATAGGGAAATGGTACCTGTCACCGGCCCCTGGTACGTCGAGTAGTGTCATCGGCTTCGACGACGAACCACCCTCGAGACTTGACTCGCTCGCATAGGCGTTCTCGGCTAACTCCAGAGACCAGCCGAGATACACTAGTGCTAAGGGCTGGCCAACTAGGGAGTTAAGGTACTGTGAGAAGGCGCTGGGCGGCGCAGGCAGTTTTGCTTGCGCGGCCACCAGCATGCCGGTGAAGGTGTCCATGTAACCGTCAACATTTTGAATCTTATCAATCAAGCGATCCAAGGTCTCCGCTGCCGGCCCACCCTTGGTTGAGGGCCCAAAAGGATACCATCTAGGCGCTACCGAGGGCCCGTTGCGTCCCGCAAACCGCACCTCCCGATAGAAGGTCCCATCAGGCAGAAAAAACTGTACGCCGTTGTCAGCGTTGTTGAGGACGGCCCAACCAAAGATGGGGCCTGGTCCGTCGTGGTCGTCCGGATTAATAGGCCGCCAGTGGTTGGTCTCTTTCTCTAGCACAACGAATTCGGCGTTGAGTCTTGCAGGCTGGTTGATGTACATGGATGACTGGACAAATTCGCATTTGCCAGGCAGGTCTTCCCTGACCGTGTTCGCCTTGTCGTCGGTATCCTTGACCAGCTGAGGCTCATAGTACTCCGAGATGCATGGGTAAAGTGGTGGGGGGCCTCCAGCCCGAGGGTTCGGGTCCAGAAGGTGCACAGCTTGGCCAAACTTGTCAAATATGTTTAGACGAGTGAACCGGAACTGGCCGTGGACAACCGGCTTGAAAGCCTGTTCTTCTGCCTTGAGGAAATCCGCCAGGAATCCGTATGGTGTAGGGTCGGTCTGTAGATTCATCGCACCGAGTGCCTTTTCGTTGAACCCGGCAAGCTTTCGGGTCGCGGTGGAGATGGGTGTCACACCGGGCTTGTCTGGGGTACGGTTGTTTGGCTTGATGTGAGTTCCCTGGACTCGCGTGGCAAGATGCTCGTTAAAGCCGGACATGGGCGAGGAAAGAAAGGGCAGTAAGTACAACGATGTCTCCAGCAGCTTCCTTTCCTTGTCCCCTATTTTCATCTTTTTGAGCACATCTTCTGGAGTGTCCTCTAAAACCTGGGCGACTTTGGACTTCAAGGAGAAGGTGGCTTGTGGGAGGATGAGTGAACGTCCGGAGATAATACGGCGATCTTCGTGTAGTCTGAAATCCTCACGAGCTTTCTCGTACAAGGTGACCCCGTCGATAATACCTGATCGCAGCTTCTTGCCGGGAGCAAGCCTTGCCGACCGCTCGTCGAGGGACCAGTATTCAAAGGGGATGTGGGTATATTCGACCTCCCACTCTATGAAGAGTGGAAACCACGGCTGTTTGTCACCCCACCTATCGCGCCACGGCGTGCTGTCGTCCCCATCCGGAGTCCACTCGTGGTCGTGGTAAAGGGGAAGTACTTCTTCTCCCTCCAGAGTCATGGTCTCGGTTGAGGACAAGGCTGCGAACTCCTTGACTAGCGCACTTGCCGCGTTTTGAAGGTCGCTTGGCAATTTGGGCAAGATCACAGAGACTAGATCGTCCCAGATCGGGTCGAGGCTTGCTGACGGGCTCACTGTCTGGCTCTCCAGACGAACAGCCAGAGAGTCAAGGTAATCCCATGGCCACCCAGACTCCACATTTCCCACGAGCAGCGTCGGGTCGCGCTGCTGGTGAAAGGGGTCATGGGTGGTCTGCTTAAAGTTCCCTTTGGAAAGCAGCAGCCTTACGTTGCGCTGGTGGTCCTGTGCAAGGTCCATCAGAGACTGGATTCGGGTGAGCATGCCATCTACCTGGGCTGAATATGAAGTATTGTTAGGCTTGTCATCTCCGACGACTTTCCACCACGTCGAGAAGAGTTCCCAACGAGTTTGCTCCAGGGCCCGCATGGCTAAATCAGCAACAGCCTGGGCTGCATTCAATTCTTTTAGAGCCTTGAGATCATCTTTTGTTATGTAGTTGTCCCCAGCGTCTTCCGTAGTCGATATACGGTACGAGCTGCCGCCGTCGTGTCTCGAATAGTTCCAGTTATACACCTGGTCAGCGGCCTCGATCTGTGAATCCACGCCGTCGTCATGTGCGTGGAGCAAAGTCTCGATATGCAACAGAATACGTTCCAGATCGCTGATCACATCGTCCTCGTCACCCTCCTCTTTTCGCTTCTGATAGCTAGACGTTACCCATGCCATGAGAGCATCGAGGGGGGTGGTTCCAACGGCGACGGGCATATCTTCGATCAAGGAACGCGAAATATCATCAGCTGGTACATTAGCCGGCTTTTTAGTGGCATTCCAGGCTACGTCGTACATGCTACCATGACAGATAGAGGTGGTGGAAGCGTTGGAGCTGAGCCAGGGGTCTTTGTCTTTGGGATCTTTTAACGTCATCATCAATGACTTAAGGAGGTCGGCGTGTTGTACGTTGCTGTTATCCTCAGGTTGGCAAAACAAATCCTTGTCTCGGACGGAGTGCCACCCCAGGACAAAGTAGTCCGCCTTCACTGACTCGAGTACTTTCCACTCTGTGCCATCATCGTAGGTGAGGTTGTCAACCATGCTGAAGACGTTGCTGTTGTGAGGTTGATAATCTGGAAATAACGGGTTCGAGCTATTTAGAAGAGACAGCTGAATCCTCGGGTGTTGGTCAAGGGACTCCTTCCAACCCCATGCCGGCGACTTGATACCGATAAAGACTTCAGCCTGCTCATCGATATCAACTGCGTCGGCCCCGGCGCCACCTGAGATAAAGGGCGATACATCTACTTGCAGATCCATCCACGGGCCGAGGTCGTCCAGCTCCCATTGTCGGTCGCTTTCAATCACCCATGCATCGATCGGCTTGATCAAGCTCTTGGCCGTCTCTGGCCTTATGGTATCCTGCTGGACTTTACGTATGACTATGGCAATTGGTTAGCAATGGCCGGCCTATATCATGATCTTCCACAACTAGACTATCCATCTTCATCTTCTTCCCTACTACTGCTACACTACGGGTAACTGGAGCCTTGGACAAGCTACTTACCAAGCCATCGCGTAGGCGTATCGGGATACCCAGTTGCAGCATCGGGGTCATCACTCGACTGCTTTCCACTACGGTATGCTCGTGGGAGCATCCAATGAAGGTAAACCCCTTGGCGGCGTGGCCATGGTTTTCCGGTTGCCAGGTTCGTATAGCGACTATTGTCCGTCGCCGGGCTGGAATGTCCTAGATATGCGTGGTCCAGCACATCGTTCTCGATGAGCTCGCTGTCCAGTCGAAGAAAGGTGTAATTGGGTTGTGTAATAGGGGCTATCTTGGCCTCATCGGCCTCTCCTGAGCAGACGGCTTCGTTGAAAACAAAGGCGTCAAGCTTCATGGGAAGAAGAACACACTGAGACTCTTCGCTCGCCATGGTCACTGATATTCGCTTCCTGCTTTTAGTTCTTCGTTTTTCTATCAGCGACCTTGATCCAGGGAATAAGAAGACACGACGGTCAGACTTTGGACCTCGGCGTATAACTCTCTAACCTACCGCCTAGCATTATCTACTTGCTTGTAGTAAGGGATATAGCGAGCTCCATCTTTCATCCACTATCTGCATTCATGGTAAAGGCCATACTGAAACGTACAAGACGGTTGAATCTGTCAGATGACAGAAAACGGCTTCCACCGTTCACCAAAGTACACCGAAGTATCTGTATCCACCGTTATATCAGCATTTTCAGCTCCTGTCTATCGCGACTCATTTTCCATATTGGCTGTTTCCCCGCATCAACAGACGAATTGCTTTTTCCCCCTTTACGAATCAAACTTCACGATACCGCCATGGCTGTTGAAAAATATCCAAATATCCCCGCGGAGACCCCGAGAGCAGAGCTTCGGCTTTCAATATGCACGCAAGGGTAGCTGAAATGCAACACCGTTTGCAGCCTCTCCACATCCAAGGGTCTGCATACCTGCGCCAATGCTACCTTGCATTAAAGACGTTGGGTAAAACCACACCCGGCCGTGCGGCTATAGTAATGAGGCATCCCATCAGAACTTTTGATCTCCTATTGTCATATCGATGAATAGCTTTTAAAGAAAAGCCGTCGCTCGTGTGTGTTTGAGAGAAGATGTTTTGGTTTTTTTAGCACAGCGTATCACAAACAGACATATTTCATTACGAGAAGTTCCGGCTTCACTTCCTTTCCAACCAAAACACCAACTTGACAGTAGGTAAGGTAACCGATAAACAATATGGCGGGCCTAGCGACAATCCCACATCCCTCGGGCTCACAAGCCTTGCTCTACTACAACACCCAAGAGAGCACTCTTGCCATGGCCATCCGCGATGCGGTGCCCATAGGAGGAGACGACGAAGAAGTCAGCGACAGGGTGGCGGCGTCTTACGAGAACACCGACGCCAATGCCCAGGGGGTGGTGAACAACCCCACGTCTCTGGTCGCCATGTACTTGGACGCCTCGGACACATCCCTGGTAAGTTGGGATCCCTTTTCTAGCCTCGATAGCAGTTCACTGGAGTTGAACGAATTACAAGGTGGGAATCTACGGTGTAATTAAAGAGGTTACATCGAGGAAATGCAACTGTCAGGAGTCTTGCCTAGGCCAACTCGACACCACGGCCGACTACGGCCGTCTATGTATCCTCAGTCCTGCCTTCAAGCCTCTAGGCGATGACACGCAAAAGGTAGAGGCGACATATGGCAGACTCACGGGGATCCAAGTCCCTGGGACCAAGAATGCCGGATGGCTCTACTATCGAAGGTAACATACTTTTTCTTTTTCTTTTTCCCCCCTAGATTGTCTACTTTAAGCCTTGTTATATATACTAACTTGGAACTAAATCTAGCACCGAGGATTCAAGCTTCATCTACAAAATCAACATCGACAACCCCAAGGAAATCACCAAGCTAAAAGAAGCCGGAAACCCCGGAACCTCGACCTTTCTAGCATCTCATTACGACGCTACAAATTCCGTCCCGTACGTGATTTACCAGAAGGCGGGCGATGACGAAGAGAAGAAGATTTACGAGTTCAAAGACACGAAAAAGAGTTCCGGTAAAAACTCTTTTTTCCCTGCTTCCTTTCCCCTCTTACACTTCCAAATCCCCCAATCTTTACTAACCGGCGAATTATCGCAGTCGTCGACATCGGCATATCAAACGCCCATTTCCCCTGCGGAATGGCCGCCGTACGAGTCGAGTCCCAAAAGCAGAGCTACCTGTACTACGCCGCCAAAAAGGGGAGTTCGTACCATCTATGGCGCGTGGTGAAAGATGGCGATTCCTGGGGCCTTCCTTCCAAGATCGATACGGATGGCGATTTGTCCGAAACTACGCAGATCACTGCTACTGCCCTGACGGCCAAGTCGAAGAATTATGTTGTCTTCACTACGGATGAGGGGACTGTTGAGACTGTGCAGGATGATTGGGAGACGAGTAAATCGTGAATGTGGGGAGAGGAGAGGAGAGGGGGGGGGGGTGTGATTGTGGTTGTGTGTAGATATCTAGGTACCTACTTAGTAGTTAATGGCTGTCTGTCTGTCTGTCTGTCTAGGGTTAGGGTTAGGGTTAGGGTTAGTGGGATAATTAGAGTTTGAAGAAAAGAAAAAGGTTTATTAAGTTAGGTACATAATCTATCTACCTCTAAACTAAATGATACCATCAGAATCCCTTCACTTGACGATAAAGAGATAGAAAGTAACCTGGAAAAGTATACTCTTTTCTTTTGTTTCTTTAGATTATCGCATCCCCTAATACGCCTCACGTAGGGACCCCTACTCCTCTCCCTTATGTACATACTTATATACCTTGCAAAGCGTATTACTTTCCACCGTCCCTTTTCCGTCCTGTCACATCTAATTCGATGATGTTTAAACTATAGGTACTTACTTAGCCAGCATGTGAAAGATGATAAAGTACTTTTTTTTTCTTTCCTCGACGTATAAGGTCTTTGCCATCAATCAGCCCGTCTCTACCTTACCTAAGGTAGGTTACCTACCTACCTAACTTACCCAAGTAATGTCCATAAGTTCTTTTATATGATGCCGGACAACTTACCGACTTATTCGTAGTTAGTAGTTAGTAGTTAGTAGAAACCTATATGGACAACAGAGGACGGACTAGACTAGGTTAGACTACATCGCAGTTGAAATTGAAAAATACCCAAGGTACACATGTAATCTCTCAACTTGGCAAGTATTTCTCAGTGATAAGACAAACCTATACAGATACATACCTACCTATACAATAACATGAGTTCAGTTTCGAAACACCTATTATTTCTACGACTAGAGAGAGACTGGATCTTGGACTCTCATACCAAAAGTCCCTGTGTTGTTATTGTCAAGGTCGACAAAGCTGACGATCAACGGTTATCATCTGACCGCGACCCCAAGCATAAAAGCGATAGCTGATCCTACCTTGCGTGGGGTGGGATGGGATGGGATGGGATGGGATGACACATAACGGGTCATGGCCTACCATTGGAAAAACAACCCTTGTCGGTTTCATATGCATTGCTGACTGCCTTTCCTGTAGTATATGTAGCACACCCCGGTAGGGTGTACGTATAAAGACATGTTCAGCTTGCATGGTGCTGGTAGGGATGGGCATATGGATATTGATGACATGGGAAGGAGATACATAGGTAGTTTGAAGAAGACGTATTAGTGGTAGACGGTAGAAAGGGGGGATAGATAGTAACAGGTCCGAGTCCGCTGTCTAGATTTAGGCATTGGTATAGTTTCAAGATCCCATCATGAAAGGTCATCACTCGATACATAGATGAGTTTGCTTCTGCATCGAAAAGATAAGAGTAAAAGTTGACGGAAAAAGCTAATTCGGAACTCATCAACATGGCAAGACGAAAACCACTTTTGAAAAGTGCATTCGTCGACCATCAGAATCGCATCACATCCCGTCGCCATCTGGTCATACGTCATGAACGACGTCTGATCGCACTAGCGAAAGGCGACGGCAATGGCGATGACAGTGGAAGCGACACCGACAGGGAAATACTTCCCGAGCTAGACCCGGGACAGGAACAATTAAAGTCATACTTTAAACCTGCTCTTCCGGCAGGAGATTACTCCATCAACGTCGAGCAGACGGTGGAACGGACCAGCAGCGACTATTTGAAATTCAAGAGTACGCATGGCTTTTCCGTTATTGCGCCGCAGGTTTCACTTCCTGTCGGGTCTGTGTATTCGGTATATCCCCCTCAGGGCCACAGCGATACCGTCGACATTCTCCCTCACGTGGTCTTGAATGATCCCCATCTCCCCTGGGAAAGGACAGCTGCGAAGGAGGAGCTGCCGGATGACTCGCGCAATAAAGTCCCCTGGCTTGCTCTCCTGGTTTTCACGCAGGATGAGCTGCGCGTGTCTGATTCTGTCCTTGCCGATACGTTTGGTGGCAAGGGACAGAGTGATACAACGCTGGCTATACACTCTAGCATCGCCGAGGTCAAGTCCGGTTCGCAAGCTGGCGTTCTCGCCTCGCCATTGGGAGACTTGGGACTTGCGGATGACACCAATCTCGACGTTGTCTGCATAGAACCCAAGTTATTCACCGCTTTGGTGACCAAATACCAAGATGGCACGGCCACGCCTTCCGAAGGACAAATGAACCCGGATATTTCCAGGTATAGGTTTTTATCGCATGTGCGGAACATCAACATGACGGGCATGGCGGGAATCGAGACACAAGAAGACGGCCTATTCAGCATCGTCGTCTCCCACCGCGTGGGCCCGCTCCACACAACACAGCCAACTACAATGGTGGCACATCTCGTATCGATCGAGGGTGTCGAGTCCATGTCGTTGCCCCTCACTGCGGAACATGTGGTTCTGTGTTCGTTGCATAGCTGGACTTACAATTCGTTACCAGCCACCTCGCTGACACCTTTCGACCTTTTCACCCATGTCGGCAAGACACTAGACGTATTACGTGCCCCAGATAGTGTAATCAACAAGCTGGGGGATGACGACATATCGAAGCGCATCGCAAGTCGTCTACGCGACGGGTACACAATGACCAAGTACCGGATGCGCACAGGTGAAGTAACGGCAGCGATTACTAGAGGACCGTTCACGCCAACTACGGTGCCCCATCCCGTGAGCGACGACTGGAAAGGGATTTCCAACTCGGGCGACAACTTCCAGATCCTAGACCGGGAGCTGGGAATCATGGATATCTCCTATTCCGTAGCTTGGAACCTTGGAAAGGCCATGGCCATAGCAGACCAGAACTTCTCGGCCGCCCTAGGTCGCCTACGGTCCGTCATTTTCGACAAGACGATGGAGAAAGCCAAGGTCCAACTGCTGAAAAAGAACCGCGGGTTCATGACCCGGAAGGCTCTTCTTTCCACCTTACTAAAATTGCCAGAGAGCATGGCCGGGTTGCATATCAAGGCTCACAGCAGTACACCATATCACTTGCGACATCGTCCGTCGAGGTGGCTGCGACGGTCTTTCAAGCCCATCGACCTATCTCTGCGCAGCCACACAGTTAGGTACACATTCAGTCAGCACATTGGCGGCGTAGCAAGTAAGCTTTCCAAGAGCCTCCAAGGTAGGGGCCGCAAAGGAACAGCCTTCTACGACGGCCACAACACGCCCCTGTCGGGCGACTGGGCTATTGTCCTGGACTGGGTGCTAGATCGCATGTATCTGATCGACATGCCCGCTCACGTGCTTATTCCGGATGCCTCATTCTTACCAGAAGAGAGTCTGCGCTTCTTCCATATCGATGCGAATTGGCGTGACGCTTTCCTCGACGGAGCACTAAGTGTGGCCAACTACGCCGGGAGCGATATAGTCCGTTCCCACATCAAACTGCAGATAGTCGAGTTCTTAAAGACCGATCGTCAATACCTGGATTACCCGGCCCAGATACCTACCTACGGCTTCCTCCTCCGCTCGAAGCTCGTCAAGTTGTTCCCAGATCTCAAAGTAACGGCAGACAGGCCCAAGGACGACCCCCGTGCACCGATTCTCCGCCTGGAAAACATTGACGAGGAAGTTATGCTGTGCTTGTTCGATCGGGTGCCCAGTCAAGGTGGTTTTGATCTTCTCACCTTCACGCAGCCGCCTCATCAACAGTGTTTCTCTGCCGCCGCCTCTCTCGGCCTCGACCATTTCGAAACAGTGTACAAGCGTATCCACGAAGATGGATCCGAGGTAGACGAAAATCGTAGTGAGCCTTTAGGGAATAAAACATGGAAGCCCGGTGACGCAAATCCCGTCTTTATATGGGGCGATGAACCGGAAATACGCACGCTGCTCTTCCCAGCTTGGGCCGAAGACGTTTTTCGTGAGGTCAAAAGTGGCATGAAGAAGCTGGGGTACAAGTTTGACGACGAGGTCCCCAGCGCTGCCTTGAGCGCGTATCAACTCAACTCGTCCATCTACCACATGCCCATCAGCCTCCCTAGCGGGTCTGGGTTCTCGGCTGAGATGGACGATAGCCCCCAAACTCTCAAGCTGTTGGGAGTAGATGGCTGGGACGTGAAACCAAAGCTCGAGGTCGAGGATATCGAGACAGTTAGGAATCTGCCAGATACCGAAACGCCTCACGATCTCAAGACAAGGCTGACGCCCATGCCGAGTACCCTACCGTTGCCACAACCCCATTTCCGTCGCGCGCGGTATAGGGCAGACCTAAAGACGGAGGTGAGCCAACCAGAGCTGTTGGAGCCCCCGACAAGCGCGGCGGCCAGAAGGCCCGACCCTGCACAAGGTGGTATAGCGACCGTGCCCGAGGTGACCTTCTCAGTACACTCGTGGGGTAAAGAAATCGGGACGGGAGTGCCGATGGGGAACGGTGTGCCACAGGACTTGGTGTTTGGGGTACAGTGCACTGCAGACAAACGGTCGTCGTATAAGCTGAAGCAGCTGCGTATAACGGCTGCGCTCGGCGACACGTCCAAGGCGCCGAGCAAATATTACCTCACGGCCAATTATCGCGGGCCGGGGGCAACCATGCTGGGTAACCTGCGGCTGTGCCCGCGCGTCACGTTTGGCGACGACGGCACTTCGCTCAATGTCCTGCTCGTGCCACGTAGCCGTACAGGCAAGGTACCAGTCGAGAACGTAAGCGACATGAGCTTCGTATTGCCCATGGTCGAGATCAACGGCTACAAGAAGGACGTCGATGTCACGTTGACCTATTCTGCTGTGTGGGATAGTCAGCATAAGGAGGGGTCGTTCAAGATCAGTTTGGTCCGGGCATGAGTTGAGCCACCATTCAGAAGCCAGACATTCGGGTTGGGGTTGAGGTTGGGGTCGGTAGGTTACAGGTAAGAGTACGAATAGAGAGGTATCCACTACGACGCAGAGGCAACTTTGCACCCTAGGTGTACATGCATACAATGTGCCTCTCTAGGTTAGGTAGTTAATTTCCTACTATAGGCTCATAATCTACTATCGTGATCAACTTCTTTGAGGATAGATACGAATTCGCAACATTCCAGACTATAGGTACTTTCAAATTTTGTATTTCAAAAGGCGACGGATTAATACAACCGTCCATACTCTAAATAGCCGGCCTAAATCATAAGTTTCAAATGTAGAGACATCTTGATTTACACACTTACGTGTAGCATGGTGCTTACGTACGTTAACAGAATCGGCAAGTGTCTACCCTGTAGGTACTTCTCGGCGTCACGTTATCCTCCCCAGCCCTATCCCAATTGCATTCAGTCAATACTACCTTACCCAGTACCCACTCGCCGATATCTTTGTCTAGACTCTAGCATTGTCCACCGGCGACCATGGGCATGGACGTTCCACCCTTCGTATCTTCGTAATTCGGCCGTCTGGGCGGGGTCGTCGTTTCTGTATCTGCCGTCGTGTTGGAGTTCCATGCGTGAGATCACGAACCTAGACCGCCGTGAGTCCGTGACCAATCCCGTCAACAATATGGCCTGTTCACAACGGCCCTTGTCACATCCGTCGCAACGTGTGTGGAAATCCTGGCGACTATCGACGTCTGGACTCTGCAGGTAGATTTTAACCACAATAAGTCAGTCTACACGTCCATGTAGATGCACTTTTTGCACTTTCGCATCCGAGTTCAGCGCGGAATTGTCATCATGGATCACATCGTACCATGGCAGCTGAAAAGATCCCCGCCCCGGTTACCATTGGTCTGATAACGGGTGAATACACCGAATCACACCCTTGGGCCTTGGGTCGGTAGGGATAAGTTGTGCTCAATAGCAGCGCAGCTGCATGGTTTCATCCTACCCAGGCTACTACATGCGGGGGTTTATGCCCTACTCGCTATCTCTCTATCGGCGAATCTCCCTCGCCGATGACCATCCGGTATCTGCGAGTATCTGAAATTCGCCATGCAATCGGTGTCGCTCTAGGCCAACCGTATGTCTGCAAAGACGTTTCCGTTTTGGCGCGAATACGGTTTACCACTGCTACGCATATTAGTTATGACGTCCAAAACGGATAGTCCAAGTATACCTATGTTTCCGCATAGGCATTATCTCTTGTGGGTTGCGGCATCCAAAGCGGTGCGGTGGGAACGGCTACCCTTCAATGCCCCTTACCGACGTGAAGCCCTTGGGACATCCAGGTACCCAGCTCAGGCTTGTAGATGATGAACGACATGACTGGTTTAGTCGATTAGGTTGGAACAATAGCCTGGCAATATCATGTCGTCAGGAAAAGTATCCTGTGAAGCTCAACAAGACAATTAGTCCAAGACCACCGCTATTCCAGCCCCAGCCTCAGCATAATGGGATCCCCATACGAGGTTCACAATTTCCATCTGAACATCGGCCTAGGTGACGGCTCGATTCATCTTTTTGTCGACACATCGCAGAAGACGAAGCCATGGTTTCGAGGCACCATCAAGCGGGCTATTCTCCTTGACGGAGGTAATGGGGGGAGCGAATCCGTCGATTGTATCCTACGCGTGTTTAAATGGATCAATAGGCGTTATGACTTGCCAGATGGCGACAAGAAGCTGATGCTTGACGCCGTAATCATCACGCATTGGGATCAGGATCACTACAAGACGATGGTCCAACTAGTCCGCAGATGCATGGCCGGCGACCCGCAGCGTGTGTCCTTTGCGCGCTATGACGGCAGTGGTAATCCCATGACCTATCTTTACGTCCCTCAATGGACTAATGGCACGAAGAAAGAAATTATAAAAAAGAAGGTGGTGATAGGAGAGAAGTTTACAGGCCCGGACAAGTATTTGTTGTCTAAAGTCGGCGGGGACGGAAAGGTGTACATGAAGGTGAGCCCAGCAGGTGAGGGCGCCGAGGCCGATGACGCGACACGAGACCTCTACCCCGAGGTTTTTGTCTTGGTCGAAGGAACCGAAAATATACTCGGTCGTAACTTTCTGAGCACCGACCCGTTACCGACAGGGTATGTGCTCGTCCTCTAGCCTTTGTTACCCCCCTGAACCCTGAGACAATGTAGCCAGGACTGAACGACTAATGCCAAACGTGGCAGTAACTGGCAGAAGGACATTGATAGCCCCGAGAAACTCGTAAACACGATACCGCCAACACCCAATGGGGCGCCGGGTATCTACTGTGTAGCTGTGAATGGCCTGGTTCTGGGACAAGACAAGAGTATTGCCAAAAAGGACGACCTCGGCACTATTCTTACCCAGTTACCTGAGGGGCGAAAGGGTGGGATGGTTGGGATCGTCGACAACCCCTCGTCAACGACATCGAAAGGTGCCCCGAAGAATATTATATCCAGTGAGTCGGTCTCGTTTCAAAAACTCCAGCCCGGGCGTATTTTTCGTATTCTCTTGAAGAGGTCTACGACGAGCCGTGGGTATCTTACGCTGACTCTGTCGACCAAAAGTCTGTTGTATGGTAATATGGAAGAAGGGAAGCGGTGTGCGTATATCGCATTATTTCGCGGGAGACGCCATCTGGAACCTGGAGTTATTGATAACGGAATGGGTTAATAAAAGCGCAGCCAACAAGGTGGCTGCTATGAAGATAAGCCACCATGGAAGCGCGGGATCAACCCCTCTCAACATGGTAGACAAGTTCAGCCCAAAGAGCATGGTAGTTTCAAGTGCCACAATCCATGGCCATCCAAGTGAGTGCCTACCTACTTTCACTGAGTCGTCCGTCACTCTGAGCTAATGTCAAGGTAGGATGGGAACTTCTCATGTACTTGGATGCCTGGATGCGGGCTGGTACTGATAGGCCCGACCCTGACACCAGCAGATTACGCTGTCTCTCGGTTACCAACTACCCGCGGTATCTGATTAAGAATAAGGATGAAAATACGAACCTGTGGCGCTATCCATACTACCATGAGAGTTTCCAAATGAGTTGGTCGGCCCCAGAGACATTCGATAAGGCTAGGAAGCCCGAGGATGACGATGACGAGGCTTGCCTCGCTTACGTTGAGAGGGTGGAGGAATACTATTCAGCGATAAAGACATTCCGCAAAAAGCAGGGGCTGCTTCCCCTGATTTCTCCTTACGAGGACTTCACCAAGACGTTCGCGTACATTGACGATAAAGACCAGCGAAAGCTACAGCGCCCAGAGCGATGGGAATGGATTGCAAAATCAATGCAAAACCGTCTCGAGCATGTGGTCGACTTCTCTATAGGAGTTATTAATAGGTCGGGTGCCTACGTCGGGGCCAACAACCTCCCGGGTCAAGTCCGATATGGTATGGAGTTTGTGCACATACGGTCCGTCGACGACGATAGGAGCGACGGTGACCGTTTCCTGTCCGTTCATGGCTCTCCAGAGGTCGATTTGTATCCGGCCAAACGTGTACAAAGCCTGAATCTAGCTGCCGGAAGAAATGTCACGCGATCGGACACCTCTCTGGATGTTCAGCCAAAGAAGATCAAGCTAGCACCAGGCGGCGTTGTAGATGACACGAATCAACCAGGTACTAGCGGAGCAGGCGGTAGCGGTAGCGGAACAGGAGGAAGTGGATCGGTTATCCAAAAGTTCAACAGTCTAGAAGCAGATGCGCAACGGCCAATGACAGAAGCCGGAGAACCGCTCTTCTACCAGGCACCAGGCAGTGAACAAGAGCCCGAGACTCAAACTAGTACAGTCCGCAGTGCTGTACTTACAGAGGTTAGGGAAACGGCCGATGACGAGACTTATATAGTGTACAGTTCCGACTCGGGCGTTGCAACTGCACTCAAAGATGGGCCTCTCAATGACTTTGTTACATCACTTCGAAACGGCCAACTTGTTCTCGGCGGGAAACCCAATGCAAGTACCGATGTGCAATTGCTCTCGTCGGATGAATGGCAGACCTGGCTGGCAGGTTGTTTGGGAAGTGCAACAACTGTGGCGGCAAGGGGAGACTCGGATGGAAACATCGTGTCTATCACCGTCGCTTTTACTATGGCTGACGCTGACAAGAAAGACGTTACCCTGAGGTTTACAACGTCCAAGGATGAGCTAGCCGTGGCCTTCGACGTCGACCCCGACACAGTTTCCAAACATGTCACAGCACCTGGACTGGTGGAAGAAGCGAGCATGATGGTTTTGGCCCTGACCAGCGCATCGAATAATACCCTTCGGACCACAGCTGCAGATCTCCTTGAGATGGCAGGGCACGATAAGCTTGCCAAACTAGACTTTGCCAAGAAGACAAAAGTACAGCTCGATGTGACTCGCCGAAAATCAAAGCGTAATGGACTGTGGATCCTGCCATGGCAACAGTACAGAACCGTGGCGAGGCTCATGTTTGAGATGACCGACTGTGATGAAATCAGTAGGCTCTTATCCATCGTCGATATCAAGGTGACCAAAGGCACGGCCATTTATCGTTCGCAAGGGACCTCACGCGAGACTTCGGACGGCACCTACGCCATCTTTGACAGGGAACTAACCTTCCTACTGGAATGTTCTGTGGCCATTAGCGAGCCGGCGCTCGACGTAACTGCCGTTGCCGAGTTTCACGAACAAGATGTCACTGTGGCGCTGCAGTCAGCTGGAGGGATAACGCTGTCGGACCTGCTCTCCTGGTTCGACAAGCTCACCGGTATCCAAGACAACAAGCTCAAGGACTGGCTCGACAAGGAAGAGTTAAAAGGCAGCAAGGTGGCAATTCGTCGGATCTCACTCCTTTTGAATATCGCCAACTCCACCCCATCCCTGACGCATTTCAGTATTGACCTTGAAGTGTGTCTCAGCTTTGGGCAGCGCGAGCCTTCGAACCCCTCCGTCATGCTTTTCAACTATAGCAGGAGCGTAGGAGCGGATGAGAAGTTTGGGACTCTGACCGGGACACTTTGGAGTCGTAAGTCATCATATCCCCCGCTTTTCCTAATCTTCTAACACGTGAATACAGCACCCCCTGATTCTATGGTCTTGCCTTATCGAAAGTTACTTTGGGATTGGGAGGACTACAAAGAATTCGTCCCATCTACCCCTAATCCCGCGCGTCGACTCGACTTATTACGTCTCTTCCCAACTTCCCATGGCGGTAAAAACGTTACGCACGTCCCGGAGGGTATCCCAACCCAGGTGGCTCAAGCACAGATCAGTATCTCTGACGATGGAATATCCTTTGTTGGGGAGCTCGTTTGCGACAGGGTCCCTGATGGCGATGTGCCCGGTATCGCTATAAGTTATCTCGGCCTCCAAGCGTCCTACTTCTGGGCCGGTAAAAAGGGCGCGTTCGTCGAACTAGATGTGGTGATCGCGCTTGAACCAAGTCCGTCATCTGATAACCAAGAAGCGGCAGAGATGAAAGGTAAAATGGTATACGATTCTTCTGGGGGTTCTGCGAGTTGGCAGGTATCTGTCTACGTCTCCGACCTCAACGCAGGCATGCTTTACTCTTTATTTGACCAGGAGTCTCGTAATGCCGTTGCCTCTCTACTCGACCAGATTGAGTTAAAAAGCTTGCAGCTCGACTACAACTACTCGTCACAAACTAAAAAGTCGAGCTCGTTCAACGTCTACGGATCTCTTCTCCTCGGACCGTTGGAGCTTGACCTCAGTTTCGACTATACCGACAAGAAATGGGACTTTGTAGCCCAACTCAAAGCCAAGGATTCTCCGGCGACAACAGTGGGCGAGATCCTAAATAGTATCATACCCGATGCCGACCTTCCTGATTTCTTGGCCAATATTTCCATCTCGGCCCCCACGCTGTCTGTCAGCATGGAGAAGGACAAGGAGGCCGGGAACTTGGTCCTATTCTCCGTCTCTTGCGCCGTTGATGCCTTCGAGTTCACCTTTGTGCAATGTCGTCACAAGGATGCGAAGAGTCCCAAGCGGGTTCTTAAAGCTTCCATCAACAAGTTCCCATCCATCGTTGTGCCGATGGTTGGAGACATCACCAACATGCTGGGCGAGCTGTACTACATGTACGTCGACGACACATCCGCTACAGGTGGGCTTACTCGTGAAGAGGCTCAACACATCGACTCCATCTTGGTCACAGACGATTTACCGTTCAAAGACACGAAAAAGGAAGGGGAAAAGAAACCTACCGACGTCGTCATTGTCAAGGGATCACATTTTGTCGTCGCTACCAAGAAGGGCGAGGACAAGAACATCATAATTGACTACGTCTTCTCAGCAGAGAAGAAAAAGAAAAAGAAGAAGAATCAGAGTGAAGAAGAGGCGAAGTCACTTGTTAGACATTCACACGGTCGTAGAAAGCACCAGTATGACTACGCAGGCTTTCAGGGACATGAACTCGGTGCTAAAGAAGCCAAGCAAAAGAGCAAGAAGTCGGATTCCAACATGGCACCCTTCCGTAAATCGGTTGGCCCGTTGTCTATCAGCAATATCGGCTTCAAATATGCTGATGGGGCGATTACCCTCATGTTGGATGCCGCAATCCAGCTAGGTCCCATCGGTTTAGCCATGCTCGGCGCAGGTATTAGTCTCGACTTGCGCAACTTGACGCTCGATTCTCTCCCTAGCAAGGTCAAATTGTCTCTGCAAGGTCTCGCGGCAGAATTCAACAAGCCTCCTGTGCAGATAGCCGGTCTCTTCCGCAAGTCGGGAAATTCGTACAGCGGCGGCTTGATCATCTCCTACAACGCTTATACGATCGAGGCTGCAGGATTCTATGGCCAACTCACCGACCAAAAGACTGGAAAGAACTTTACGTCTGTCTTCATCTTCGCTAGACTTGACGGGCCACTCTTGGAATTCGAATTCATCGACGTATCGGGTGTGACAGCTGGGTTTGGATACAACAACCACATGAACTTTCCCGCCATCGACAACGTCATGAACTTCCCCTTCGTCTCCAACACCGGCCTCGATCCCGATCCCATGACGACCCTGCAGACGTTAGTCGACTCCGGTACTTGGTTCTACCCTGAAGATGACTCCTATTGGCTTGCGGCAGGCTTAAAAGTCGATACTTTCCAAGTCCTCGCCATCTCCGCCGTAGCACTCGTGAAATGGGAAAACGGGGCGCTAAAGCTCGGCATCGTCGGTCTGGGATCAGTCAACATCCCGCCTTCAAGCAAAACCGCGCGGTTCGGACTCATCGAGCTCGGCATCATGGTGACGGTGGACTTTGGCGAGGGCGTCTTTAGAGCGGAATCCCAACTTTCCTCCCGATCCTTCATATTGGACAAGAACTGCCATCCCACCGGCGGCGCCGCTCTATGCTACTGGTTCGCCCCCAGCGTGCTACAAGGCGACTGGGTCTTCACCATTGGTGGTTATCACCGCGCTTACAAAGCTCCCTCCCATTACCCCAAGGCCCGACGTCTCGGCATCTCATGGACGGTATCGAGCATCATCAGCATCACGGGTGAAGCCTACTTCGCCATCACCCCAACAGCCTGCATGGCAGGCGGCCATCTGAAGGCAACTCTGGGTAAAGGTTCTCTATACGCATACTTTGACGCCCAGGCCGATCTCCTCATCAACTACGACCCCTTCCACTTCATCGCCGAGTCGCACGTGAGCGTCGGCGTCAGCTACACACAAGATCTCCTATTCACCTCGGCGACCATCAAAGGCGAGATCGGCGCCTGGTTAACCCTTTACGGCCCACCCGTCGCCGGCCGGGTATACGTCGATTTCTGGATCTTCGGCTTCAACATCGACTTCGGCCCGGGAAACACCAGTCCTCCTGACGTCTCCCTCGGCGATTTCTACTCTCTTGCCCTACAACTTAAAGGTTCGGAAGCGGCCAATGCTCCACAGGACAATCAAGGCCATCTCTTCACTTGTCAACGGGGTCTCGTTCCCAAGGATGAAGATGGTGATAATGCGGCACCGTGGCGCGTCCGTTCAGGTCGCTTCTGCTTCTCTATCCAGTGTCGATTCCCCGCCGATAGTATCGCTTTCGAGGGACACGATGATCCATTGAAATACACCAAAAATAAAATTTACGCGAAACCGATGAGACTTACAGACGGTAACCCTTTGACTTCGACTGTTGACGTGACAATCACACCAGTCGATGCAGAAGAGGAGAGCAAGCCCCCAGAATGGAATATCAAAAGTCAAACAAGTAATCTCCCCAAAGCTCTATGGGGTCCATGTAAGTCAACTCACCTACCTACCTACCTACCTACCTACCTCCTTACCCAACCAACCCAATCTTTTAAGACTGTAACTAACAGACATCACCACCCTAGACTCCCCCTCAACAGACCCCTCCCTAAACCCCAAAGTGCCCGCTCTCCTCGACCCGCAAGGATCCCCCTGCATCCAGCTCCAAACCGGCGCAATGCTCGCCTCCCCCGATCCCATCTTATCCGACGACATCATCGCCCCCTTTGACGTCCTCGCTTCCGGCGCGCAAGAAATCAAAGACGACGTCAAACCGTTTCCCGATATCTTGGTTTTACAGGATAGTTCCTGGTCACCTGTCGAAGCGAGAGATGAGGAGGAAATCAAGGATATTTGGAAGGAAAATGGGGACGATGTTATTGGGAAATGGGCGGGCGTTTTTACGGATTGGGATGGACAAGAGGAGTGGAAGGAGGGGATGCCCGAGGAGTTGAAGGGGAATTTCGATAGTTGGTATGTTGGGTTGCCGTATATTTCAGCTTGTTGATGAATTTCTTTTTTCTTTTTCTTTTTTTTTCTTTTGCTTTGCTTTGTTGTGTTTTGATTTGAGGTTTTTCTATTATGTTTTTAAGCCCGACCTTCTTACATCATTACCTTGCTCGTCATCGTTGTATTTCAATAACGGACGTCGAAAAAGAATATCTGCCCATTGCGTTTCATTCAATATACACCACTACAATTTCTCATTTCTCATCATCTTCACCGTCCACCCATGACCCATCATTCCATCATTCAAATGGGTATTGACGATATCTACTCGGCTCGTACCTATCTATCCACTCTGTTCCTATTTTTAGTTATAAGCACTCAACTCCTTCTTAATACCTACATATACCTTGTATCCGTCCACTTGGCTTTCGTAACGGGTAGAGTAGGTAGTAACCCAAGGTAGTCGGTTCGGAAACTCAACCGAGTCCCCCCAAACCCAAACTAAATTACCTCAATCATTTTTTCATTTCCACAACATGGAGAACAACACGTCACGAATGCAAATTCATTTATTTTTTAAACTCTCATAAAAGAAGAGAAATGCGGTGGCTTGCCGGCAGGGTAGGGAATCTAATCTACACGTACTGCATACCTACCTTTACTTACTTATTTACCCGGCACCGAATGCCGATGCCGAACAAAGTTAAGTAAGTAGAAAGTGGGTAAATATTTGTATTGCCGTAATTAGGTACCTAGGTTACCTAGATCCGTTGAGAAGTAGGCAGGAGGTATGTATCAAAGGTTAGAATAAAGATTTCGAGGAAAGGTCGATTCTGTAACCATCTCCAAATGCAAGGTACAGAAACTGAAAGACCCGGCTCAAATTGCGGCACCCCCACCCCCCCCCCCCGACCGATACAATTTACAAATGACAATTAATTCCCTGCATGGGAGAGAGAGAGAGAGAGAAACATGGGTCCAAGGAAAAAGAGGAAAGACATTCCGTCGAATTGTTTCTTTTTTAGGGCTAGGTATTATAAAAAATGGAACGGGGGAAACGGCCCCGGCCCCGGCGGAAGGGTTATGGAGTTCCAGGGGGGGGGGGGGGGGGGGGGGGGGGTTTTATTAAAAATTTTTAGGCATAAAAAAAATTGAAGAAAAAAAGAACCAAACATGAACACCAAATAGCAATAGATTTAAAATATAAACCCCGA
>MU401466.1:104132-139581 GCA_022579005.1 Poronia punctata
GTCTTTGTTTTTTTTTTCTTGGGCTTTTATTCAATACTCCCGCGGGGGGCGCCCCCGCGCGCGCGCGGGGCTTGTTTTTCCTTTGGGGGGGGGGGGGGGGGGGGGGGGGGGGGGGTGTTTCTTTTCCATTTTTTCGGCGAAAAATAATGTCGATCATATACGACGGAACCTTGACCTCCGAATCGCATCAGATTTAAATATGTAGCCCCAGATTCCTCTCTTCATGCCTTACTTTTTTTTTCTTCTTTCTTTTTCACTTCCGTGTGATTAGGTATTTCCGACCCCCAAAAAAAAAAGTTGAATTAAAAGCAAAATAAAATAGAGAGAGAGAGAGAGAAAGGATGCTGCGTCAAACTGCTATTCTTGGGCTCGCCGCCCTCGCGGCCGCTCAAGTATCCGAGGATTTCGAGAACGGCCTGGACGAGTCCGCCTGGCCTACATACGCCCTCGACTGCAACCAGGGCGGTTCCGTCACGCTCGACTCCTCCGATGCCCACAGCGGTAGCAACTCGGTCCGTGTCGATGGTGCCGGCGGTTACTGCGGACACATCTTCTTCGGCACGACCAATGTGCCCAGCGGTGATATCTATGTCAGGACGTGGCTGTAAGTTAATTTTGTTATTATTTTTCCGCAATAGAAAAAAAAAAAGAAGAAAGAAAGAAAGAAAGAAAGAAAAAAGGGGGAGTCTGACCCACGGAAATTATAGAAAGGCGGACAAGGCCCTCACAGACTCCCACGTCTCCTTCATCACCATGCCCGACTCATCTCTGGGCGACAAGAAACATCTGCGCATCGGCGGTCAGAGCTCCATCCTGATGTACAACCGGGAATCCGATGACGCCACTCTTCCCGATCTCTCTCCCGACGGAATCGCCGCCTCCAAGGCCCTACCGGCCGGAAGCTGGCAGTGCTTCGAGTACCACCTGGGCACCGACGGTACTTTCGAGACCTGGTTGAACAACGCCACCATCCCCGCCCTTACCGTCACTTCGGGCTCTGATAACCCCAATGCCGGCCAGTGGACAAGGAGCAGCTACGTTCCCAAGATCCAGGGCATCTACTTCGGCTGGGAGTCGTATGGAGGAGATATCAACACCTTCTGGTATGACGATATCGAGGTCAGCTCCAGCCGTGTTGGATGCTAGATGGTTGGTTGGTGACCTGCCTGCTGTGGTGCGAGCGCTACGTTAGTCTAGACTCTAGACTAGTGCGACCATTAGTGCTGATACTAGGGCCGGTGCTAGCGCTCGTGCTAGCGCTCGTGCTAGGCAGGTGGGAGGTGGTGTGTGGGGATGCGATCTCGCGCGACATACGTCTACCTACGTGTAGGTATATGTTCGCGACGGGAAGGGGTGGAAGAGGGGCAGATGCCAAACCTGTATATAGTATATCTGCCTCTTCTTGATATATAAGAAAGAAACATTTCACCAAGTACCTATTATCGGGACCATGAAAACAACCAGGGTTGACAGCGAGCCTCAGATATGCAAGTCGCCATTGTGAGGATCACACACCGCCATGACGTAGCATGCAACACGTCGTTATAGATGTTGACTCGGAGAAAGACCTCGTGATGGGACCTCAATTGGATAGAAGCCGATGGCTACATATGTAGTATCCGAATCTCATACTACCTGGGTGCTTTAAAGAACCTCTGATAACCCCAAGAGCCTCATCCTAGTAGATGTACATAGGGGGTTAGGTGCCATAACAGGTAGCACGCCACATGTCTTCCAAACAGCTTAGACCTGCCTACCTACCTTTGATCTCTACCGACGTCCACGAGAAACAACTTCCTTTCGAAAGCGATTCTTCGATACAGTTTAAAACCGCTCCTTGTCTTTGATTGGGATATCGGAGCCCGTGGTCTTCTTGTACTGATTACGGATGAAATCCGAGATTTGCTCGTCCTTGGCTTGTTCGATGGCACTCTCGTTGCTCTGATCACCTTGGCCGAGCACCTTTTCTTGTACCAAGTCGATAGCTTTTGTGATTACACAAAATCAGCTTTCTGTTTCTCGTAAACGAACTACGAGCATCCTTGACCTAGTAGAAATCGACTGGGCTTTGGGCCGAAAAATGAATCGATCGTAGACAAGCCAAAGGAGAAAAAAAAAGGGAAACGGACCGGGAGACGAGGGGTATTGTTCATGCAATGGAGACGGAAAGCTTGGTAAGAAAACATACCTTTGTCAAGGGCATCCTCGTTCTTCTCGCTCTCCTTGCCGCCGCCCGCTGCTGCGTGTAGCTTATCCATAATGCCTCCCGACGATCCACCTTGAGTGTTTTGATTGTTTCCAGTCGTGGTGTTGGTTTCATCCTTGCGGTCTCCGCCGGTCAGGTTCTTGACGAAATCCATGATTGTCTGGACTGATGCTATGTATCTGCGTAGGTACTGTACGTGCGTATTGGCGTAGGATGAGACGAATACTTGTATGACTCGGTGTTTGATAACTATAGGGAAGTTTATGTCTTTTGACTGAGAAATACGGTAATGCGATATATTTAGATAGATTCGGGACAGCAGATATCATTGACGTCTGTCTAGTAGGTACCTTGGGGTTTTATGTAGGCGCTTGGCGAGGGGTCGATTTGTTACGGTGCCGAGAAGAGGAAGTCAAGGAGATACACATGGGATCTAATGATGTCACCGGGACGGCTAACCTCCCAGTCGCGCCTGACTCATGGGTTGTACAAGTTAGATATAGATTAAGCTATGTACAATAGCTTAGGCAAGTGCAATGTAAAGAATGCCTGCTTCGCGGCTTCCCCTACGAGGCACAATTGCCATGCCTCAACATCCAACTTGAAGAGGCAGATGCCTACCTTCCTTTGTCTTTTCACAGTTTCGCGCAAGACGGTAACAACTTGACTTATGCCTATACTCACTTCTCCAAGAAGACCGCTACGAGCTTTTGGTCCGACTATAAATTAATAGATCATGCTTGCATGCTAGTCTAGTCTAGCCAATCTCTGTAACAATAGCTGGAGAGGGGGGCCGGGGGCGGGGGCGAGGTTGGATAGATGCATGACATACCTACCTGCCAAGTTCCGGGCTTATGGAGTAATGTGCACAAACTTACAATAGAATGCGCATTGCTTTTCTCTTTGCTGCGTGAGGCGGCGAATTTCAAATGTGTCCAACTAGGTTGTCCGGTTGTCCCATTGATCTGCGACAGTGGCCAAGCCAACGCATATGATCCATATGGTGCCTGTTAAACCTTTCCACCATTTCCCCCCGTTGTGTTCGGGTTGAGAAACAAAAGGTCGTCTAGGAAGTATATGTCCAATACTACGAGATTGACATGCCTTTAAATCGGTGTCAGCAGGCTAGCCATCTGATAGGAAACGTTACCGTACACAGAAGCAACATCCGCGCTTATGGGTAGGAGTCTGTAACTTCACCTATCTTTTCTCCATCCGTCAACTGTAAAGGCCGAGTTGTACGTGTGTAAATGCATGAAACATGCGCAAGCAGCAAACCACGGGTTTAACCCCCAAAAGATCTAAACCAGCCCTCTCCCTTTTTCGTTGGCCATAGGGGATATTCGGTGAGAGACAGAATGCTAATTCGTTGCAGTTCGCAGTATAAATTGGGGCCTATTCAGCCGGCCTCTTCTCAGGCCAGGGGATGGTCAAGGGCGGGGGGAAAGGAAAAGAGCTTGATGGCGGAACTGCTCTTTGATTGCCCCGGATTGCTCCAGATGTCTTCCACTGAAGTCTTCCTATTGATACTTTGGTAGTAGGGTCTTGTTAGGGCAGGCGTGTGCATCACAGCTCATTATTGTACGAGCCACTGAAGCATCATAGCTGCTGGGCGTACGCGACATGACTGGATGCGGAGCGCTGTTGATATATGCGAAATTAGAGAGATATCCAGACCCAACACTTCTTACTGTTCCGTCCTACAACGCCTCTTAAGTGACCACAGAAGACAGTTGATTGACGGCCATAGCAGCGGCCTAGGAGAGGACGTGGTGGACGGTCATGATCGATGGCCATGGTAGGCGGCCAGTCAACATGGCCGAAACGTCGATGGACGTCATGGCTCTTCCAACGGTAGCCTGTGTTCACTGCAAATAGGCAGATAGTAACAATGATGGCAGTCATCGTGAAGGTGGCACGGTCAAACTCCCCCCCACCAGGCCGCAATAAGTGACCGAGTCCACCAGCGCTTCCACAAACCCAGCATAGCCATCGACGATCAATAACCAACGCGTACTCGGAGGCCACAAACACGACGATGTATACCCTTGCGGATGGATAGCTGTATGGGTCTTCCGGGCTGATAGGCTAGTTTGGCTAGACTAGAAGGTCTCCCCCAAAGGTCGCGCTGTCAGCAACCCAGTGGGTTCCTCGTACATAGTAGGCAGGTTATAACACCATCAAGTGTGTGTTCTGGAGCCGTCGCCCCAGTCCTTCGTCGTTTCTCATAGAATTCCTATAAATCGAGAAAAGGTCGGCAGATTTTGACGACATCATATAGTTCATAGGGGCGTGTATCAAAACTTAGTTAACACTAGCGACTTGACCTGCTAGCTGGGGAGTTTGGTTCGCCCTATGATTATCCTGATAGGAATCGTCGAGGTGAATGTATGACGATAGCCAGGGTCAAAAAGAACGCCATAGTAGCCAAATTGAGACACAAGGACGCATTTGAGACATCTGCCAACCTCCTACGGCCTCATATTTCGTAGACATTGTTCATTGATAGGCAACGGATTGCTTGCTGTCTGGTAAAGAGTTGAGAAGGGTTTCCCCTTGCTTGAAGAGGCGCCCGGCTATGCAAGGAGAGGGTCGAGCCGCCAAGCACCTGCATGACGGAGATGTGAGGTAGGTACAGAAATAAGGTACTTAAGCTCTTAATAACCGCGAACGTAAGGCGTGTCGGGCGAACGCAGCCTACGCGTGGAATCTATATACAGATACCATTGAAATTATCTGTAGAAAGTGTCTACCTATTTACACAGTAGCAAGATAGGAGAGCGCAAGAGTATCCCTTTTCCCCTTTCGTAGCCCATTTACGCGAGGAAACAAGAGGGCGTCACAGCGTCGCATCAGCAATGGCGATTTCCTGCATTCACTGCAAGTTACGAGCAAGTGATTGGGCCTCATATCTAGGTGCCTTTTACGTGTAGCGCCTAACCTAAGATAGTGTAGTTTAAGGAGCTGGGAGGTAGATGCTTGAACCGTATGTGCTAGAAATAGGGTTGAATTAGTACAGTATCCTTCAGGAACATACTTGTATGATACATTTGCCCATACAAAAAAGTGTATAGTACGTATGATACATTCGCTTTCCTTTTTTTCCAACCCAACTACCACTTCTATTATAAAAACAACACTTTTACCTTATTTTACACCCTCTAATTCACCTTATCGTCACTTTTTCTGGTGTTTTTACTACGTTTTCAGCGTTATAGCTTGATTTTTCATACATACCGAAAGATACGCTGCAAAGGGCACCCCCTGCTAGTCCTAGCACCTGACCCACCACCTAGTTCACCACCTCACCTACCTACAAAAGGGCTTCTAGCAAAAGGGCTTCTGCCAGCCAAAGGGCTTCTGCCAGCCAAAGGGCTTCTGCCAGCCAAAGGGCTTCTGCCAGCCAAAGGGCTTCTGCCAGCCAAAGGGCTTCTGCCAGGGCTAGCAAAAGCGCTTCAGCCAGGAAGGGTCAGAAAAGGGTCAGAAAAGGGCTAGCCAAAGCGGTAGCAGTGGCAGAGGTGGCAGAGGTGGCAGAGGTGGCAGAGGTGGCAGAGGTGGCAGAGGTGGCAGAGGTAGGGAAAATTGTAGGCCAACGTAGGTCCGGAAGTTGAACTTCTTAGCTGTCGTAATACCTACTTATTTAGGTGCAGATCAGCGTAAAAGTGGACACGGAAGAACAAGTTATTCCGACGGTACATGTATCTTTCAAAGGTACAATATCATACAGGAATCATTCCGTATGATACAGTATCTGTATGATACAAAATTCAACCCTAGCTAGAAAGGTGCTAGCCTATAGTCATTTTTAGCAGGTCCTGTGTGCCTGTCACGCCTGTCACGCCTGTTCCCCTCCGTAGATTATCTAGAGATGGGCGGATTCCTAGATCGATCTTGGCTGAAATCCAGACGCGACCATTGGCTTTTGGTCTGGTCTTCAAATTTTCCACTTTACGCGGTAACGCATCTCACCATTGGTGACTGTGGGACCCATCCTGACACTCGGCTTGGGCCAGCCAGCAAATCAGCATCGGATTCAGTCCATCTAACCTCCGCAATCACCAAGGCAGTTCCGTGTCCTTGATTCTGCCCATTCAGAACTGCAGTTGACGTTGGACTTGAATCGGAAGCTTGGTACCTATTTGGCCATTGATATACTACGCGAACACCCTTATTCATCGAGCGCGCCCCTCTTCCCCGTTCCGTTGGCTAGATCGAAGAGCTCGAGACTCTTTTGGGTGAGTTGAGACCCACTAAGCCAATAGGCCCTCTTTTCCCCCTGGTAGAAACGCCCTGTGTACCCTAGACCAACACCACGCGTCCGCCAAACACGAAATCCCACAATTCTGGCACTTAAAATCTCCCCTTCTTGTCTGCCCATCTAGTGGGACCTGTTACCTTACTTATCCCACCATAGCTCTGTCTGTGCCCTCCTCTATCTACACCTACACGTAAATCAACTCGACCCGAGACCAAACAATTATCCCTTTTTACTCCTCTTGTGTGCTCATACAAGTCGAACAGCGTGACTTATTCCGCCATTCGGAGTATTGGGCTCACAATTCTCACTCGTCGTACTGCAACAATTCCTATCTTCTCGCTGATCGCTGTTTCGCTTTACAGCCGACGCTTCTTGATACCATTGTGGTCTACTAATCTCGGCGTGCATGGTTCCAAGACGGCCTGCAGTGATACATCTACCAATACAATCATCAGCTGCGCGTCAATCCTTCGGTCTCCTGCATTCCCTGAAGCTCTCGGGTTCTCCAAGTCGCTTGGTTACCCAAATCCCCGAGTCCTACTCCATACCTCTACCTACAAACTACCTTTCTACATACCGCACGCACTAGGCCGCCCAAATCGCGACCATACAGTTTACCCTCCCTTCGGAGCTACTGTTCACTGCCTCCCAAGTAGGTACCTAATAAGACACGGCATGCAATAAGACCTGTTGATTCCCTCCCACCACACACTTTCGCCACTTTTCCTCCTGCTCCCCTCTTTCGACGGAAGCCGAGTCTGTTTCTTCTCCTGGCACCATTCTCAGCATATATCCCATCAGCGCCAACTCATCGGCGTCAAAATAAACAAACAATTTGGGACATCCATTCGGCCATACTTTGTTCTTAGTTGTCCTGAACACCCAATCTGTCCTATCGATCCCGGGCATTTGATTATTCGGCGGGTTTGAAGTTCATCAGGCACTATAACGGGCTCGTAGTTGGACATTAAGCCAAGCTTTAAGTCCTTGACAATTACGATCCACCATGGCCACCATCGCCCGTCAACCTTTCGCTCCGCTGAGCGAGGCACGTTTACACGCGTTGACAAGCTTAAAGAACAGACAAAATGCTGGTAAGTTTTGATGGACATCTTAAACTGGTTCCCCTCCCCCCCCACTCTGTACTTGCCTCCTCTGTTGTCGCGCGGTGCTTCGTGCGCTTCGTACTCTCTACACGGCAGATATGCCGTGAAGGGGTGTTCAGCTTTCTTTCGTCGGAACACAAAGAAGTTTCGGACATACTAGTCGTCCTGATGGGCATTGTCATGAACACGATCGCTTGAGGCTCTAGTTGAGAAGTGGTTGAACTAACCATGTAGCAGTTCCAAACTCCCCGGTCGGTAAACGGAAGGCTTCCGACGTGGCCGGATCAGATGATGAGAATATCGCCCCGACCCTGTCTTCTAAGCGAGCCAAGGGCGCCGATAATTCGTCTTCCAAGGACTCGCTCATGAAGCCTCCCAGTTTCATGCTAACCAAATCTGTCACCACAAATGATTTGGCCACCATCAGCCCCCACAAGAAGGCCGCTACTCATTCGCGGTCCATCTTGAGCCCCAAATCCCCAGTTTCCAAGGTTAACACGAGTACAACTCGGCCTTCTCCTCTATCGGCGCCAGCTGGTCGGTCACCGCCCCGTGGTAAGCGCTCTGGGATCCTGTCTTCTCGGCGGCGTACTGGAGGATCCATTGCTCGGGTTGACCCTCCTGTCTTCCAATTGCCATCGAGCTCATCAGCGGCTCCGTTCTCTCTTGATGCTGCTCTCAAGGGAACTATCTCCAACTACGCAAGCCGTAGCGATGTAGCTCTATCAAAACCTACGACATCTGGTTCATCTGACTTTGGAAGTCTACACGAGCCCGAGATGAAATCTTCTTGGTTCTTTGACATTCATGAAGACACGCCTGAACAGGAGATGACCAACTTGCTTCAACACGGCACATGCATCCTTGATATCAGCTCAGACGAAGAGAACGAGACCCGGCGGGAGCGGGAACGCGCCGAAGGCAAGGAGAATGTGCCTCCTCTGGATGATATCTCTCAAACATCTCGCCCACGCGCCGCACGACGTGTTACCAACGCCGATGACATGATGGTCGAGAAGGCACGGAATCCTCTTGGCGAGATGGACCCGAAGGAGTACTACTCGCAAGGCCATGATGAGAACTCGGTTGTCATTGTGCATGATGACGAGGACGAGACTGTTGACAACGATTTCCATTTTTCATCCGAGCCAAGCCAACCTAATGTGCCCGAAGTCAGCAGTGACGTGGTGCCTGAGGCTGAGTCCGATAACAGCGACAACGCCGTTGAGGGAGTTCCACTTTCGGTAGAGCAGTTGATGGGAGAGAACGCCGTGCCAGAACCCGTCGCTGCAAGTCTCCAGCCTATTGAGGGCACTGACGAGAGCTTTGAGTTCTGGGAAAGCAGCAGCGCAAAGGACGAAGCTGAAGAGAGACCTGAGGCCGAAGCAACAGCACAGGCTACTACTGAGTGCTAGACGCTATTTTCTGTGTTTGTCGTTGTAATGAGAAAAGGGGTCAAGGGGGCGTTCTGGTTGAGGTTGCATTTGTACGCTGGCTGTTGGTCCCAAGGACACTGAGAATACGGCCAGATTGGCGCCTACAGTTCTAAACTGTCAGATACAGTACCCTGTCAAGTGATGAGGTATAGGAAAGACGAACAGACGGGAACAGGCTATACTACTTAATATTTGTGTGCTTTTGCAGCGAAAGGAGCATGGAGTCATTGGAGTCAGGAAGGGCTGGAACGGTAGGAACGGATGGCCTGGTTTGGGTCGGTGTTTGGCATGTCGTTTCGGCTTCTTCAAGGTTGCTTTGTGTATATACACCTTTAAAACTTGGTGTTTGACAGCAATTGATACCCCTTTCGGGCTCTACGTTCAGCAATGTCATTTCCCGTCCTGGTCTATATTCTACAAGTGATGCTTAAAAGGTCTAACCAAGTAGACAGGTGATTCGTGTTTTCATGCCGTACATTACAGCCTCGGGGCTTTTGTGCTCTGTCCAGATATATTGACGTATGCAACCTTGTATCGGCGCTTGCTCGACGACCCATGATATGCTCAATACGACTTGGGCGTAAAACATTATGCATGCAATGCAGCATCATGAATGCTTTCGCCCCCAAGCTGCGTAGCTGCATGTTGAAGCTCGCCTATGATAGGAACGATGCTAAAAGTATTGCGGATCTACAAGTACCGTCAGGGCGCCTGTATATGCTAATTACATTGCCTACCTGCCCTGAATTCACCGCGCTAAGTTTGTATTACATAAGCTAACACGGTCACTAAGATTTCCAGACTAGGCCCACTTTTGAGACGCGCTGTGGAGAGTTGCATTTGATTCAAGCTTGTCAAATCGAGAACGGCACCGCGACAGGAAACCAACCAAAAAAAAAAAAAGTACGTACTCAAATCACCACGTCCTTGGGAGGAAGGTGACACTTTGGACAATCAACTACCCGCTACCCCTCTCCAAGGTGAAGGTAGACGATCGAGACGATCGAGGCATAGAGGAGCCCACCTAATACCCTAACCTAGCTCTATTCTTGTCTTCCTCGCTAAAGGCTAAAGCGCAAGGGAACAGCTGCATATCTAGTAAGAAGTAGGTACTAGATAGGAATCAGGATAACCCGGGACCCCCAATCTACATAGTCAAGTTACTGTCACACTGCTTCGGCATTACACCTGCACTGACTGGCATAGGTGCAGTCTTGACGCGATTGGATATTCAACAAGCCACTAGGTACAGGGCTTAGAGGTCAAAGTTGACAGCTGGTGCTTTGACCGCTCCATTGCTTAACCACATTCAATCATCCTACCATTCGAGATATTCTCCTACATAGCCTGCCTAGGTACGGAATAGGTAGGAGGTATACACCGATAGACATCATCGACGGTTCCCCCCGGGGGGTGCTTATCGCGTGGGCGAGAGTCGAGAACCTGCAGGGCATATCCCATCTGGTTAGTATCAGGTTAGCTAGGCGCCTACGACGCCGTACTGGAGCATAAGACTGGGCGGTCCGGACGGTTAAGCGCGACAAAAATGGCATCCATCAACGATCTAGCTACAGCTGCGACCCTTGCGTCTTCGGTCGCCAGGTCGCAATCTCCCTCTACTCGCTCTACGTCGCAAGCTGCGCTATCACCGTCGTCGCCCTCTCCTTCTGCTCAACTGGAGGCCCAGGCCCAGGAAGCGCATGCGCAGGAGATCAAGTCTGCGGGTACATCGCCTGCGCGAGAACCAGAACAAGAATCTGAGCCACAGTCAGAAGGACCAGTTGCAGAACCCGAACCGGTTGAAGAGCCAACGCCAGCAGAACTAGCAGCGGAGATAGGAACGACCGAAGCTGACCCGACTTCGGAGTCGGAGCCCACTCACAGCATCCACAGTGACGCTGCAGACACCACTGTACCTCCTGTGGTGGAAAGTGTTAATAGACCAGTGGACGGGGGCGTGAATGTTCCCGAGTCCAGCACTACCACGCCTACGAAGAAGACTTCAGTACCTGTGTTAGCAGCACCGCGGATTTCGCCAGGAGACCCAGCCAAGGCTACCATTCCACCTAGGAGATCATTAGAGAGTGGGAGCGAGGCCGTGCCGGCATCTACCCATCCTGATCAACACGACGCTATGGAGGGTGTCGAGTACGAAAACTGGCCGAGGGAACCGCGTGTCCGAGGTGCCTTTCTGGTCTTTGAGGGTCTGGACCGTGCTGGGAAGACGACTCAGGCCAAACTGTTACAGTTGAGGTGCATCGAGAGTGGAAGAGAGGTCAAGTTTATGAGATTTCCGGGTAAGCTTTATATTTTGATTCATTGTGGTTCGATTATTCGGCCCCGTGTGATTGCCCACACTCTAGGGACGTTTGGGGGACCACTTTTTCATGACGCCGTGGCAGACTTACCACCAAGTTAAAATCAGAAATGAAAAAAAAAAATTATAGATACTAAACGTTCACAGACAGGACGACACCAATAGGCCAGATGATAGATTCCTACCTCAAGGGACAAGCCGATATAGAGGACCACGTTATCCATCTGCTCTTTAGCGCAAATCGGTGGGAAGCTGCGTATGTATATCATGTCATCTGATAGCTCGACCGGCTGCATGTTCACCCAGACAGATGAGCTACGTCTCCCTGAGCCGGTCGAAGCCTTGTTGGCGTCACTAACCGAGATGCACAGGCAAAAGATAAAAAACGAGCTAGAAGCGGGACGCACCGTGATATGTGACCGCTTCTACCACAGCGGCATCGTCTATAGCGCGGCAAAGCAGCTCCCATCGCTCTCGTTATCATGGGCAAAGGCGCCCGAGGTTGGGCTCCCGCGGCCGGACATGGTGCTGTTCCTCGACCTCGAAGAGTCGGTCGCCCGATCCCGTGGCGGATGGGGAGGCGAAGTTTACGAGAAGGGCGAGATGCAGCGCCGAGTGCGCGAGCTGTTCTGGGGCTTGAGCATGGGCGATCTAGGCAACGCCGTCAGTAGCAAGAGCAACGGTAAAGGTCCCTCTTCGTCCAGGAGCAAGAGCGGCAATACACCGAACAGCGTCTCGAATGCGGATGAAGAAGAGGGCGAGTTCAAACAGGAGGAAGCGGATATTCAAATCGTGGATGCGGACACGGGAGTTGAAGAGCTCTCGGACAAGGTATGGGAGCTTGTGCTCCCGCGTCTCCAGGCAGTCGAGAGAGGCGAGGAAGGAAAGACGGTTAGGATTGTACGGTAGGGTTTGATAGGTGGTTAAAGGGGGGGTTATGCAGCCGTGTCGGGGAGGGGCCGGTGAGAATATGGCCGATATTCTGTGTGGTTGGCCACTTCTGGTATCATTCATATGACAGCTTTACTACCCTGGGTTACGACGATGTACTCTCGGTTGTTACGGCCCGTGGATTGAATAGACTAGGGTTAGATAGCATCACTCATTGGATCATGATCCTATTCAAACATATAATCGTGATGAGAATCAAATAAATGGTGGCGAAAAGAAAATCATGAGCTACGAGGGAGAACTAAAATTATGGACAGGGCGCGCATAGGTAGTATCAAACAGCTGTCGCTCTACAATTTGCACAAAACATGAAACAAACAAACAAACAAAAAGAGGGAACTTTGGGCATGTGCATTCGAAAAAGACCGTTATACCATCTACGACATAAAACGTGGCTGCACCTGGTAACTTTGAAAGCACATGACATTTTTTCTCCTTTCCACCCCCTTCCCCCCAAAAAATGTGATCGTCCGTCCCTTGCGTGGATGGACACTTGTTCGATTGTCACCCATAGATAGATGGGATGCGTTTGGCCCGATTGGTTTATTTTCCCGCCCGGGGGTTTCGGTCGTGGCCCGAATTATTGTTGTGGGGTTTTTTTTTGGTTTTTTGGTTTTTTGGTTTTTTTTTAGGGGCCGGAAGGATTTAAAAGAGCAGGTTAGATTAGGTTAGGTACCTATGTAATAATAGCGAGCCCATGGGGGGGGAAGGATTGATTGTTAGAGAAATGAAGGGGAAGAAAAATAAATAAATAAATAAATGGGGGAAAGAGATAAAATAGGGTCTGGGGAAGAAAAGAATAAAGTCATGTTGTTGTACTCGTAAGAGTTGACAAAACAACTGAATGCAGAGATTGGCTGCTTACGGTCGGTCGGTCGGTCGGTCGGTACCTTGTACCTTAAACTCCGTACCTATTGGAGTATGAGCATGAGCATGAGCACGGGTGTCGAGAATGCGGACATCCGGTCACTCTTTCCCCCGGTTTGATTTTTCGCCTTCTTGACGTTTCATTGTCGTTTATATCTCTCCTTTTCTGTGTCACGCTTGATCGATCAACGTAGTATGCGGTGTTCTAGTCTACTTAGTCTTTGCCAGCAAGTGATTATTTTGGGGTGTATCGTGTAAGTGTGTACTCGTATGGGGGAAGGGAAAGCAAAAAGAATCCGAATTTGGTCTGCCTATAACCTACCTACGTGACAGCGCACCAACACATCAGCGGGCCACATCGTCAACTTGGTCTATTTTGCAATACATGGACGCACATATAGACACAACACAGCATAATACAACACGACACAAATGGAATGCATTTGATTTGTTGAGAATACTGTATAAAAATGGGATAATCGACCGATTTGTCTCACTGTCTATGGAGGGTTGCACAAAAAAAAATTATGTTTCGTTTGTTTGTTCTTTCGTCTAGTAATTAATTCGAGCGAGCTACGGTTTTGATCTGTTGAGTTGATGAGTTTGACGGGACCCGGCATATGTAAATTTGGATTGGGCTTCCAAAAATCCTCATTCCCCCTTGGGTTTTGATGATAGGTACCCGAAAGTTGAAACCAAAAGCCTACCGGAAGCTTTACCTAGTGACTTGTCATCTGATCAGAAATCCTTTTATTTTTCTTTCGTTCTTTTTTTTTTACTCGTACTTTTTTTTTGGAGTTTGTTTGTATGTTACATCCCCCCCCCCTTTTTTTATTATTATTATTCGGGGGAGTTAGATAGAAACTACTTGGTCGAGAGGAAAAGAATATAATGAATGCTTTTTACTTCTTATTCTCAGTTTCGAGTGATTTGTTTCTTTACTCTTCCTTGATCTCCTCCGGTCCCCTCCCCTTCTCTTCTTCCTCTTCCTCTTTTCCGATATGGGAGCTCTCTAGTCCTCGTCTCTTCTTGGTCCTTGTCGGGTATTCAGTCTAGACATACGACAGGTCACAGTCACAGTCACAGACACAGACACAGACACAGACACACCTCCCTCTCCTCCTTCTTTCCAAACCGTCATCAAAAGAAACCATCCTCATCAAATCAACAACAATGGGAGGCAAACGCAAGTCCGTCAAGCCGTGGTCAATGCACCCAGCCCGTCACGCCGGAATAGCATCTCGTCTCGAGCCAGACGACTTACACTTCACCTTCCACGACGAAGACACGGAAGAAGGCTGCGACAAATCCTACGACACGTGCATCACGGGCCGTTTCCGATGTCGAAACACGGAATGTCCGGCCGGCGGATGGGGCAGTAAGGTCGTGGCCGTCACGATTCGCATGTATCCCGGCCAGATGTATAACGCGCGCGTGTACCATCAACGCTGCAAGCATTGCCATGCGCTCAGCAAGCCGGCGCTCGATGAGAGTTATGAGGACCGAGTGGCCTATCGGTTGAGGAAGTGGTCGGGCGTTGCTGTTGTCCCGCCCGAGTATAAGAAGGGGTCGAGGGATAAGCATAAGAGTGAGTTTTGTATTGGGTGTGGTGTTGGACATTGTCCTTGGGCGGTGCGGGGGCGGGGGTTGGGGTTGGGTTGAATAGGGGGGATTTTCTTTCGTTTTCTTTTTTCTTTTCTTTTTTTTGGTTGTCTGATTATTGTATTTTATGGTTATTTGTGTGTGTGTGTCTGTGTCATGTTACTTACCTCGTACATTTTACTAATTAATATTCTTTTCTTCATTCAAGAATCCTCCTCTACTTCCTCCTCGTCAAAGAAACGCTCTTCAGAAGATACTACTCCGCCAGTATCTCCCACGACGGAAGAAGCACCATCAATGCCGCCAACACCCACCACGGAGAAATCCTCTCACAAGGAGGAGAAGAAAGAAAAGGAAAGACGAAGATCATCTCACAAGGAAAGACGTCGTTCCTCGACGACTACCCATCATAAAGAGAAGGAACACCACCACCACAAGGAAAAGGACAAGGAGAAAGAAAAGACGGTCGAGGAAGATACCGATAAAGAATACTCGACACCTCCATCTTCGCCTACCACCAAGCCGACGACTACTACTTCCGCTCATAAGACTGCTACTGCTGCCGCTGCTACGTCTTCGCTTGTCCTTAGACCTTCCCTGGGCTTGTTCTTCTGGATCCAGAATCGGAAACATGGTGCTTCGTCTTCTTCATCATCTTCTTATCATAAGCCTGATGCTGCTTCTTGGAGGTGTATCTGATTAGGGGTTTAATGTTTTTCTTTTCTTTTCTCTTCATTTAGGGGGGGTTTTATGAAATCACAGAGTGTATCGATCTTTCCCCTTCCCCTTTCCCCCTCCCCCTTTCCCCTCCCTTTCACTCATTTTTGATACCAAAAGTTCTTTCTACTATAAGGAGATACCAGATACGGTTTTATTTCATTTTTCCACTCACGAATTTCACGAGGGGAGTGAGTTATGATACGACATCCGACATACGACATACGACATCCGACGAAGGGATACCAGATTTATGATTTCTCTAACCTAGCGCTGCATATGAAAAAGGCGTATTTTTATTTCTTTTCTTTCTTTCTCAACGGCATAGCATGCATGCAATATATTATCAAGGGTGGCTTGGTCTAGTTTCTCATATGGTCATGTGCTTGCTGGTCTGGGTCATGGGAAGGTTTATATGTAATGAAGCTTTTATACAACCAAAAAAAAAAAAAAAAAAAAAAAAAAAAAAGAAAGAGAGAAAAACGTCTCAAACCTACTGAAACCTGGATCCCTTGTGAAATCGCGCGCAAGTAAACGGTCTCTTTATTCACTCGGTAGACACATCAAATTCTAAACCACCGAGAAACATGGCATAAATCGCTAGAATCAGATAAGATGTAGGTTCGGTTAGGTTTCTTTTACATACCCCGGTCAGATGTCCGGTTAAGCTTACCTATGTACCTTGTCGGTTTCGATTCCGGTGAATTATATCGCTTTGAGATCGAGCTCCTGCACGGAAGATACCGAGGTAGGATACTTAAGATATACCTCGAGCTTTCCCCCCCCCCCTGGTCTGGAAATGATTCATTTCTCTCAATGTTCTTTTTTCTTTTTCCCCTTTTAGTGTCGAGAATAAGATGGTCATGTTGAAATATACCTATACAAAAGCCAAAGTACGTGTAGGTAAGGTAGATAATATACACCTTTCCCGTTTCTGTGTTTCGTAATCCTGGATGTAGGTATCATATCTACCACTCTCTCCAAGTACCTAAGGTAAAAAAAAAAAATATCCCCAGAGCAAAAGAAGTTACAAGAATATCTGACAGGTGGGTTCTCCCTCGGCTTTTCCCGCAAAAAAAAAACCCACTCACCTAAGTAGGTACCTATCCCCCCTCTCTCTCTCTCTCTTATTCCTAATCCGGGATCTGCTTTCCGGAACTTGACTTTGGGGTTTTATTACTTGCGTCTACTCCGCAAAACTTGGCATAAAGTAAAAATAAGCAAGACTCGGATCATGCGATATAGGTAATACCTAGACTACTTATTAGTTCCGGGGAAACAAGGTTTAAAAAGTATAAAATAGTTTGGTCATTTACCTTTTATAGTAAAAAGAAAGTGTGTGTGTGTGTGTGAGTGGTCCTACTGCATCTTCATTCACACTCTATACCTACCTTAGTACCTAGTCAAGGAGGTAGGTAGGTAGGTAGGTATTCTAAATTCACTACAACAACTTTTCCGCCGGAAGCTAAAATATGCAGTCGTATATGACACTATTAAAGCAGTATGTATGTAATTGCTTAGCAATCGACTATTTCGCTGGGCAAAGGCAAACTTCCCCGGCCACAGTAGAACCTCGAATGCAAAAGGTAGGGGTACGGTATGTTGATGATGGCGCCAGCACAAATAAAGTCACATACAGAAGAGGCAGGCAGGTATATACGCGACCTATCTATCTAGATGAGAGAAACCAAACCTAACCTTTGACGGAAGAGAAAGGATGGTGTATATAGGTACCTACTTTAGGTATATATAAGATGCTGTAGTCCATCTAATTGATGATCAATACCCGCAAATAGTTATTCGCCTCGGGATAGGTAAGTACCTAATCATAGCTACACGGATATACAATGCTTTCAACAACAGTCTTATTCGGAGCCGTGATCGGTCTTGTCACAGCTACAGCTACCACCGTCACAACTGTCCGGACCACAACATTGAGTACCTGCACATATAACTCCGGGTCCGGTGGTTCGCCGCCCACACCCATTCCTACTCATAATGTGAGGACGTCGATTACATCATGGGTAACTAGTATGTGTTTTCGGCCCCTTTTTCACATCCCATCAAAGACCCATCACTTCATAGAAAAGGGGGCGGGGGGAAAGGGAAACTAACGACATCTTAAAAATCAAAAAAAAAAAGACGAAGCAATAACCGTCCCGAGCACCGTCACCGTAACAGTAACAGCCCCCACAACCATAACAGTCACAGACCACACAGCAATAGAATACACAGCCGTCGACGAGACCATAACCGTGCCGACGACTACTCGGTATTTCGGAACCCAAAAGACCGTCGCGACAGCCACATTTGCTGCCACCGTGTGTTCGGGAGGCGTCAAACCCGTTACCGTGACAGAATGTAAGTATTTATTTATTTACTTACTTACTTACTTCCCCTTTTTCTTTCCTTCCTTCTTTCTTTCTTTCTTTTTCCTTTTCAAAACTAAACAACCCCAACTGATTCCACCTTCAGACACGGGAACATACACCCCTCTCCCCGGGCAACCCACGACCCCGCCAACAATCTACCCCACCGCAGCATTCTGCACAACCTCGTACATCCGCACAAACATCCTCTCACCAACCACCACTCTTTCCGACGACACCACCACCGTAACAAAAACCCTAACCCGCTCCACCACCGTGACATCCCCCACGACGACCAGCACCAGCACCCTCGTCTTCGGAACCCAATACACTTACCTCGCAACCGTCACGGCGACATATACATCCTACACGCCCCTCGCCACCACCGAGACGAGCACGATCCCCTGTGTAGCTTCGGAAACCGTGACCCGCACCTTGGCAGCCGAATGCGCCCCTACCAACATCGTCGGCTCCATCGACGGTTCCGGTCTGCAGTCGGGCCAGTACGCCGATCGCACATCCGTCGTGTACACGGGGAACTTGCCCTGGTCTGTTGACGCGAGCGAGTGTTGTCAGGCTTGTGTCGATAGTCCCGGATGTGGCGCTTCCATCGGTGGCGGGGGCGCTTGTGGTTTGCATTATACGGCGAGTGAAGATGGGGATAGCCCTGTTTGTGATATCAGAATCTTCACTTTTACGAGTAGTGAGGATGTTGCTCCTGGACAGGGACTGTTGATTCAGAAAGGGTGTGGATGGGTTGAGCATCAGGGGTAGTCGAAGTGGAAGGGAAGGGAAGTGGAAGGGAAGGGAAGGGAAGGGAAGGGAAGGGAAGGGAGATGAGATGAGATGAGATGAGATGAGGATTGCGCGTTCTATCATTGCCTGTTAAAAACACGAGCAAAACTCGTCTTGCCCTACTACAGTGAGATTGACAATGTATTCTATTTCGGTTAACCAATGTCTTAAATCGACTGCGCGTATATATTCCAAATACCGCTAGTTCCCGGGGTATCAGAAAAAGGCGGTTCAAAAATCCACCTTGTAGAGGAGCGCCTCGACTCCTGACCAAGATTTTTAACGCCAGCCAGATGCTCATAACCGTGCGCATGCCGACATTTTCATGGCAGAGAGATATGAAAGTAGTACCACCCGAGGCCGAGGTGCGTAATTCAACGCCGAGACCGGGCATGATAGTGCCTGTTAAGGAACGGTTTATCAAGCCTCGCCAAACGGATAGTTGAACTTGAGAAGGCCGTTGAGTCCGCCAACCCAACCGTCATCATCCTCGCCTCCACCTGCGCCTTCGCGGCGACCGGTCGCGGGGGATCGTATGACACACGGTACACCACCTGCCCAGCTACCATCTGCCGTGCGTCCGACAAATTCGCCCTCAACCCGGATTTCCATGCCAATGGTTACGCCCGTCTTGCGTTTCCCGTCGATGCTCACCTCGAGTTCCCTACCCCGGTTCTTCTCGCTCACCTTTAGCACAACCTTGGAGTTTAGCGGCAGGCCCAACGGCCGGAAGCTCAGACTCCGGGCGCATATCGGAGTAATGAGAAGCATTTTCACAAGCGGATGGATGATGCTACCTCCAGCCGATAACGAGTATGCTGTGGATCCTGTTGGCGTGCTGGCCAATATTCCGTCTGCGACGGCTTCGGTCAGGAAGCGATTGTTGACGTACACGTCGATGATGGCGAGATGTGGGTTGGGCCCGCGATGGATGACTAATTCGTTAATGGCATGAAATGCCTGTTGGATAGGATCACCACGCTTGGCCGGAGCCCTGAGAGCTGGCGGGGTGGGCGGCAGGACTTGTTGGGCCTCGGAAGTCGAAGTAGGCACCAACCGAGAATTGATATTCACGCCGTTGGCATCATAAACGCCTACTTTGAGCCGATGTCTGAGAAGAACTTTGCTAGACCGGGTGACTCCCATCGACTTACCGCGGACATGACCCCAAGCACCATCGAGCTGACCTTCCTCGTCGGGCGGACTATTGATCGCGGCTTGAGTATGTGGGTCTTGCAGATCGGTCACCGCAACTCGGCTACCGCTCATGTACACCTGACGCCAAGCTCGCTTATACTCGTCAAACTTCCATTCGCCCAGGAATCCCAGGGAGCCCATGCTGAAAGACAATATCGGTGGCACGGACGATCGAAGGCTGAAGAGACTAGCGGCGCGTAGAATCGTGCCATCGCCACCCAATGTTGCAACGAGGTCTACTTTGTCCGGTAGCGCCGACGGTTCAGCCGTGTATATCGGGAAAGGAAGAGCTTCCTGCATCTGGTGGGCGATGCGACGCTCGAACACTAGGTTGACATCGGGGTAGTCGCTGTGCAGATGCTTCGCAAAAGAGATGGCGGAAGCAGTAACCTGCGGTGCGTATAGCTTAGGAATAATCAAGATGTTTCTTGGAGGCTCGGGCCATTGTAGCGATAATAGCGACGATGTCGGGCTATCTTTGTACTTGGGTAGGACTCGAGGAGGGAGGGTCGAGACGTCGAGAATCTCCCCAAGATGGGTGGTAGCCGAGAATTGGCGAGCTAGGGCGGAAGGTGCAACTAAACGCGGTCTTACACGAGGTAGCTGACAGACGCTGCCATAGGCATTCAGGTGAGCCGGTCTTCGTAGCATGTTTCGAACGTTGTATCCTCTTTTGGAGGTGATGATTGACAGGATTTGGTATTAGTATATGTTGGAATGGCGAAGAATTAAGAAAATATTTATGAAATGGCATTCCCTGGCAAGTTTTCACCCTGAATAAACACCACAGCTGTAAGCCGCCGGAGGAAGTGTGAACAAGAAGGAAACAGATGCAAGTTGAAACTTTAACCCATATTACGGTCTGTACTCGTAGGTTCAACGCCTATTTGTCCTTACAATAGATATTTCTCCTTCGGCGCAGCTTTACGACCGTCTAGGGCAGACCGAAGCTGCGTTTTGAGAGAATCGAGGCTGGTACGCCACGAGGACTTGTATCAATTGTGTTGTGGTGCTGTAGTTAAGTCGAGGTTTTAGAACGATTCGCAGTTGAACTCGGCAATCTTGCCCAGCGTGCCCAGCTGCAAAAGCAGAAGCGTTGCAATGCCCCACTTGGCCCACCTACGAGTACCTACCTCCTACTCCACCCCCAACTTCTGCGTTCTGACACATGAAATGCCCAGACCCCAGCTGTCAGCAAACGACTAACCTAGAGTCTTGCGGCTTCTGCCGGGATTGACCATTCCTTTCTCGGATTGATAGATGGAGCGTCAATCCCCCGGTGTTCTGGACCGGTAACACGGCAGACGCGTTACAACTTGCAAGGGTCCGATGCCGTAACCCAGATGCTACAATATTTACAATATCGATTCAGAGACATTTCATTACCCGTGTGACGTTGTATATACATCAAGAGGAATTAACACGTGAAGACGAGAAACTGAAATTTCGAAATCAAACACCCAGCACATTGTTCGCAAGGTTTGGTTCAGGTTACACTGCTTGTAGAGATACATTATTCATAGCTCATAATATCGTACATGGTCGGCTTTCACACTTTTTCTAACTAGCCAGTACCACGGCCTTTAGGCCTCACGAGCATAACTTGTTTATAAGCTATATGAAGAAACATAGTACTATGGACATGTGTCAGATTTATAGCCAAGAATGCATTGTGCGAGGAGACGCAGGGGATGGGCTTTTTTTTTACTTACAGTAATGACAGAGTCGTCCGCTCCGGGGTCGTCGTGGTGTGGGACATACACGTATAGAATTAACGCATGGTCGTCCGCAAAACAGGCAATGACACGGCCTTCTAGTCGCCCGATGCTAAGCACCTTGCTCCAATCTTTGCCGTCGACACGTACAGTGGCCCACTTGTTCGGCCCTGCATTTCTAAAGCGAGTGCTTGGGTGATCCTCGATCGCGCACGTCAGCTGCCCCGGGTCGAGTTCCGGGTTCTCCAGTCCATCCCACTTGGATTCTACATCTAGGGTGTCGGTGTCCAGACGTAGTCGCAGATGGCCGTGCATGTTGGCGCTAAGCTCGAGTTTGGGATTCACGTTCGTGGCGGAACCCGCGGAGACGACCTTGGAAGCCACAGCTAGCTTGGTGAACCGATCGGAGATGGCTTTGAGCTGGAGTAACGGTGGAAGCTGGATGTGGACGTCCGGTTCTCTGACCTTGGGTTGCATGATAGTCTCGACGGTCTCGGGGTGAAGGACCCGCACCGGAATGTCCTGTGTAATTACCTTTTCGTGATCACGCTGGAGCGCTGTCTCGAGCGGTTCGGGTGCAAAGACCCCGTCGTCATCATATTCATCTTGCGGTTCGCCACCGGGGGCTTTGTTTGCAGGATTCATGCCGAAACGCGCAACACCCTGAGGCTGGTTGCCCGGCACGGTGGCCGTTGTGATGGTCATAGAGAGTATGGGCAAGCCATCCTTCTTGGTGAGACGCATGGAAGCTGATACAGCATTGGTTGCCGATTTTAGTGCCCGCTGGAGAGGAACCAGTGGAAGTTCGAGATTGATGGTATTGTTGGGTTCCGCTGATTGAATGGTCCAGTTGTCAAAGATGAGGTCAATTGACAAGGAGCTGGTCGGAAAGGCATGTATCAGCCTCACAGGCAAACCACGAGTGCACCTCGGAATTGAGAACTCACGCCCATACTTGAGAACCCGTATCCGGGATTACGGTGAAGCGGACAGTTTCATCGTCAAGTCGGACCCAGGCAATTTTTTCGAGGGAAGAGAGAGCTGCCACAAGCTCTGTTCCGTTATATCAGCAGGGGTGCCTAGACTCGGGTAATCATACAATAAGAATTAAAGGCGTACTGGAAAATGTGCGTATGTTCTTCAGACCTGTTTTAAACCTCATCTCTATTGACAGGGCTTGGTAGTCTCACGCGCGCCATGTAGGTTTGATCATCTAACAAATTAAAATTTGAGGGTTTGGCATGTTTCGGCAGAAGCGCGTTCGCATTGATCAACAAGTCACACACTGAATACAGCTGAGGTTAGCACCGTGGCAGGTTATGGCGGGGCACTTAGCATATGTCCTATTTGGGAAAGATGCAGCTACCCACCTCGTCCACCACATCATCTCTTCATCAGGTATCATGGAAGCTCTTAAACCTGCGAATCTAAAGACCTCTTAAGGACAGGAAACTTGAGCATTTTACAATCTGTCACGCGACTATACATACTACCTATTGAATGTATTATCCCAGCTACACAGTAGAAACGCTTCTAGTAGAGGAGCGGACAATACCTGTAGGTACCTAATCAGAACAGGCACTTAAACCTGTCTATTGTACCTACCCCGCCATTAACCCCGCAACGTCCACTATCGTGACCCCGCCATTATCTTCGTTGACCAGAAAAGTGCACTCATAGCTGAAAAGTGAAGGGGCAAGGAGGAAACATGGGGTGCAGTTTAGGTAGCTAGGGGGGGGATATGGGAATGGTAAAATCTCCCAAAAGCTGCGAGGGTTAGATAGTATCAGCGTAGTAAAGTAGCCCGCCCATACATAGGAACTCCAATCCTCAGATCCTTCGTTCCCTGCCTAGTTCCCTGCCGTGACTCGCCGGACCTCAAAGTCCGGTATCCGCATGTTTCGCGTGGTATAGTGCAGGTTTGAAACCATGACAGACCGCAGAGCGGCTCGGCGAAAGTGCCAAATCGGTAGTTTAGAAGTAGGAGAGGTTGTGGGTATCATCTTATCTTCGGATGCGGATATGCTTGGTAGTGGGAAGCATTATTGTGTTTGTTATGCACTCTTCTTGAAGTAGAAGGAGTATATGGGAAGTGTATAACCCCCTCTATCAAAAACTGAGTCGTCGCCGCCGCTCCATAGATTCAGTGTATTCCAACTGGGAATCGACTCTCAAGGTTCGTATTCTGCATAGGTTAAGCCATTCGAACTCTTCCCTGCGACGGTTACCATCGTGCGCGGGCTGCGACGGAGGATTGTTTGCTCGTCCGAGCCTCACCTGCGGCAGGATTGACTTGAGGCTGCCCTTTCTCTCTCTTTTTCGACGGCCGATCGCAATGGTAGTCGTAGACCCAGGTTGTGCCGCACCAGAGGTTATTCTCTGCCTCATCCGCTTTTCTGTCTCTTCCAAGGCTTTGCATTCCAAACACTTGCCGACGGTTTGTGCGTGATAGGGGCTCGGACGCTGTTGCCCAATTCGGAAGCGGCTTCTCGGTTGTCTTATGAGACGTCGGTACCTGTTGCCAATCGAACGGGAGCTTGGGTAGTCGGCGTAATCCACATATTCCACATACTCTGGGTATTCGGGCGAAAAAGTGGTGAAATCAATGGGCCTGGGGACGGAAACAGCATGGCCGCACGGGTGCTTTGCTTCGGAGCGGCAATAAGGACAGCTGGGGATAGTGTAGGGGTCGCGCTCGATGGAGTCTTCCAACCATCGTTGAATGCAATGTGTGCCGAACTTATGACCGCAATATAAGTGTATCCATGACTCCGTAATCCCCTCCGGATTTTTAATACCGACAGGATCGTGGCATATAGGACAGCCTTCTGGGACGTCGCACTCCAGTACCGTTCCAGGGCGTCTGCTGAGTAGGTTCTTCATAAAACGCCGTGCATGGGCTAGCGCTGATAGGTGCTGTTTCTCCATCGCCATGACTTGAATATCTGGTTGGCTCGATGATATGGTAGAGAAGACCAAGGAATGCGAATACTGTGGCGCATATACGTATACGCGTATACACGTATATGGATGTAGGACGCGATTCCCTAATGTTGATATGGAAACGCTGGTAGTGTGGTCGCGTTTCCCAGTATATGCCTGTAACAAAAGTCAGTCCAATTTAGAAAGAGGACTGGAAAGGCAATGGAAGTTATGGAACCCCGGGCGACGGTAATATGGAAGCACGTACGGTACACCCGAACAATAAGGACGCTGATTGTGTCAGGAAACTTTATTGTATAGCCCGGACTGTACAGCCTGCATTGACGCGATAATGAGCTTTATACTGTGCAACCCATTGAAGCTTCATAAAAAGGTGTTCAATGACGGCCAGGGTCAAAGCTGAATCCATCTACTGCGCTGGGGGGGGGGGGGATGACACAGACAGAAAGATGCAGAATCTGGGGATTGGGAGCACAAACTGGAGAAAAACTAAAATGGGAAACGGGCTTTTGACTCCTGGTGTAACAAATGTAAGGAGAGAGGACCTTGCAGGCAGCCCTGTGGACGAGAGTATGATGACTGAACGGGTGCTGCTCGCAGCTCGAGGGTAGGCAAGGTACGTACTTTACATACCTATGTCCAAGAAGTCCTAGAATAACACAGTCGATTAAAACTCCACGTACACGCGCCTAGCCAGACCGGACACAAAGTAAGGTTGACGGTGTCGGTAGGATTTAGTGTGTAGTCACATATGCGCCAGGATCAACGCTGGTCTTGCCGAGTCAAAGGAGAATCATCAAGACGTAGTCAAAGGTTGGGGGCTTTCGGACAAGACTAATCGGATTGCGGCAGCAACTGACTCGAACGGTTGGCCGGTCCTCTTGGAACGAGAAGCAGGCAGACAGGCAGACAGGCAGACAGGCAGGTAGAAAAAGGCCTCTCTAGCCTTGGATTAAGTCGTAGGTCTGCACATTACAGGTGTGGTCGCTGCAAGTGGTCATGTGTACTGTTCGGATTCGGCTCTTTGCCTCTACTGGTTCTGGCTATAGGTTTGGGCCTTTGGCATTGGGCAGTTTATCTGTATTCCGATTGCTTGCCGTTATAGGCCACCACACAATAAAACAGAAAAGAACCACCGTAGAAAAGCAAAAGGGGGGGGGGGGTTCTAGTGGCCTTAACGCAACTCCTAGGGGTAATGTGAAACCTGATTCTGTTTGCACCAAAGCTAGAAGAATACTAATAATATATATCATGCTATGCGCATGTTCTAAAACATGAGGCATACCCTAACCTCCAAGCACCCAAGATTAGCGTTAGGACTATTACGTCGAGATGCGTACCTATATGATATATCTACGGTCAGCCAGACACCCGAAACCCCTTTTGGACTTGGGACTAGGTGGGTAGTCTAGTCATCCGCCCGCTCTTGCCGGGGTTGGCAATCTAAGAACGGACATCATGTGGAATGCAGGTTGTGCTGTTCAACTCATCCGGATTCGTCCATGGGTAGCTCCGTGTATATTGTATGCTCATTGTCCGCAACATAAGGCTGGAATATACTTGCAGACCACGTGCCAGAGGGATTGGGCCGGTGCACATGCTCAGGTTGCCTATTAGTTGCTGTTACCTTGCAGGAATGCCCCTCCATCCACCAACCTTGGTTGGATTAGGTTCTAGTCTACTTTAGTTACCCAAATGGCATAGACAGAGCTGGATGGATATAATAATCATCTGGTTGTCAATCTAGAGGTGGGGATCCGCAAGTCAAGCACGATATCGATATCCTGAAAACTGTCAGCCCTGTGTAAGTATTTCGCATACAACAGACGTCGTTACGACACTGGACCAGAGCTAACTACACGGTGATAGCAAACTAGACAAATCTATGTAGTTTATAGCCATATATGTATACAGGCAATTACTTACATGTGACCATGTACTATATACATAAAGATCCCTAAGTAGCCATATATAGGCCCATGTAGGTAATTATACTTAAGACGCATGAAATTCCAAGCTCCAACGGTCTCCGACGGTTCGAAGTTGCTCTAGTTCACAAGACCTTCCGACTTCCACTCTCCGATCTCCAAGTAAGCCAACGTAAGCTTTTGTATGCTCTTCTTGTCTGCCAGTACTAACAAAGCCCTGATTAGACCGTACGTTGGCGCCTGATTCTTGCAGCGTTGGAGTCAATCCATTGTTGGTGGTCTTATAGAAGATGGCGCGAATGCTCCACTCGTCCATAAGCTACGGCTTGGTCGCAATATATGGCCAGGGCGATGCAGTCTGACACTGTCTTCTTCCCGAGGTTCGATTCAGATTAATTTTCGCGAGACAGCGGGACATAATACGCATGCGACGCAGCTTGTCTTGCCATGTCTCAGCTATGGCGGCGACACCTAGATACTAGTGTACTATCTACCGTGCTTTTGCTATGAACAAAAGCGGCGGAGTTCCACGAGCCAGCGAAGGGACACGCAGGCAATGGGTACATACTCGTAACTCCTTGACCATCATTGTTCTTTTGTCGTGGTGCCCCGTACCGGGACTTGCGTAGAAGATGGGTGGTAAGCATCTGTTGGGATATCCTACTTCGCATTTAAGTGAATTCTGTTAAATTCGTTAATGTACTATAGGTACACGATGCACGGGCATGCGAGTGCCACGAGGTGAGGACCGTGCTTCAGCTCGGCCTACTCGTCGGACGCCGCTGGTCGTTCCCGTCGTTGTCGTCGTCGCTATCATCTCGAAACCCTTCCTCTAGACTTCAAATTTTTGTCAGCCCAGCCAAAGCCAAGGCAGCCGGCCGCGTGTCGCCTGGATGTCCAGAACATGTACAAAACGGATAATAGTACTGGTGACGGAGGCGCTTACTCTCTACTCAGTCTCCTGTCACTATCGACCTGCTGGTGGCGGGTGTCCAGTGAGAGCGCGTGTCTACGGTCCTCGCCTACGTCATTTAATTCTTCGCCCTCATCCGAGCTAAAACTTATGTCGGATTCATCGTCGGCCACTTCGACGCGTTCTCTGCGGCCAAATCGCCAGCGCGACGAGGTTATCCAGTTGATTATTGCATTTTGCACTCGTATACGGAGCGATGCTGTGCGCGTCGAGATCGTATCGATAGGGAGGTATTGGCTGTAGCGATTTCGGTATTGCCGCCATAAAGGGACGATTAGATATGTTAAGGAGAGGAAGATAACAAGCGAGATGATGGCTGGTATGAACAGCGTCTAATAGAAGGTCAGTAAGTATCGCCGGGACATGGCAGCCTGGAGGATGGCTTACTTTGATAACTGAGAGTGTCGCGCCCATTGTGTTGAGTTGTGGAAGCGTACAAGGAGTCTGCGGCCTGAGAGGGTTTAGGCTCAAAGCCTCGGAGTGAAGGTAGCTACAACTGCGGTCTTAGACTGACAACAGTCATAATAAAAGCAGGCGTAATATTTCAACTGGTAGATAGTCACGAACGTGTTGCAAAGCGTTGACGGCACCGAATCCCGTAATGATGCAGGTATGGTTCGTTTGGTTGAGCAAGCTATGGACAGCCTGAATTGGCGCGTATTTCGCAAGGGAAGACAGGGAAGACGTTTCGCATTGAATTGAACTGGTAATTAGTCACTTGTGATCTGGAGGATATGGTTAAGTTGAAAATTGGAAGTCGCTGACCGACGGTTTAAAGATTGGGATTGCTGTTGAACGGGTACATAATCCCATTCTTACCTAAGCGCAACCGAAACGGACAGTACCGCCAAGGCTCTCTACTCGTACACGTTCGAGCACACGTTGCTACTTGTAGATACACGTGAATGCCCGGGAGGTACGCTACTGTGCCGACTGCCCGTTCTAACCTCTCTGCGTTATTAATAATTACTGCATGTGTAAATAAATAGGTCATATACTGGTATATTACCGGGCTAAGGTGACCTGGGACGGAGGCGTTTCAACTTCGCAGCCTTTGACCTTTGGCTGAACTCATCTCGTAGTTGGTAGACCAAAGGCAACGTAGGTACGACAGCGAGTGGGCTACAGTTGTCGTTTGGTTTTCCCCTCCTGTCTCCTAAACTCCCATACTTCTAGTTATCAAGCGTACGAGTAGTGGGGGTTTCTATTTCCTTTGTTCCATCAGTCGTCCCAGACTCCCTTTCTCCCATCACCCCCACCACATGTCTGTTAAGCTAGGCAAAGAGGGTACTCGTTCGAAGATTTCAGCTAGGAAATATTTCTATCACGTTGAACACACATCATCCTGGAGTCTGGACGCTAGAAACTTGAAAGTGGACAGGAAACCCATGCCTGATATGTACATATTAGGGTTAAGCTTACTGTTTTAATAAGATTCTCCTCCATACATCATTAACCTAAACTTACTTCATCCTAGGTGGTTACCCATTCCATTTTGGGAATAAAGGGGGTAGAGATCCACATTGATCCAAATTCCCCTCTCTAAAACGTGCTATGCTAACTGAGATGCCCTGCTTCTATTGGTTGTGATGCCAATCGCTACAACTTAGCAGGGGCCAATCTCAAGTGAGAAACGAACTGGAGCCGCTACCCCCTACGCATTCCTACGCTATCAACAGGGTTAGCCCGGTACCTGCCTGGGTGTGATAGGTATGACAGGATAGCGCATTACCTGCATATCTTCAAACCCCCCGTTGCTGTATCCCCTTTCGACTTGGAGTTGAATTCTCGAGTTATCATTACTTGGCATCTTGAACCTCCTTTGAGAAGCTAAATGGGGTCCTACTCAATATAGTAGGTATTCCAAGGCAAAATCCGAATTAACCTTCACAGTCCCTCCTTTCAACGCTCTTGTTTTGTGATACCGGCCCTTTTAATACCGACACCCCAAGCATACATGTTTCCGGCGACATTGGCTTTCCAGCCCCAGGCCTTCGTCTGATGTAGCTTGAGTTGCTCAACCCAGCGATTTCCCGACGGCAAATCCATGTGAATCAGTGCCTGTACGTTCATCCGACGCCTGTCTGGGACGATTTAGATTGTTGCCCCCCGTCCAGAATCGACCAGGCGATTCTCGCCGAACCAGATTCACGGGAGCTTAATTGCTGCTTCATTCAACTTTGATGCTGACCCCTAACGTAGCCTGGTTGTATAGATTCTGGTACTAGACGATATCCTTGAACATTCGCACGTCGATTCTCCCGATTCTCAGTCCTGGTGCATAGGAACACGATGTTATCCGGTTTGCGACTGCAACCTCCCGTACACTGACGACACCCTTCTTGCGACGCTAAACCGGTCCGTGCCGGCTTCTGCCTTTCGAAAAACCTAAAAATACCGAGCAAGCCCTCCACCCAGCGAAGCGGCTATTCGAACAGGAATAAAGGACATAGGCGTTTCGGCGCCTCCCCGTACCAGTCGACATGTCTGACAAACCCAGGCAATCCTCAGGCGGGAAAGGATTCTTCTCGCGAAGCAAGCATAGGAGCGAGAAGCGGCGTACTGGTAGCGAGGAGGGTCGATTTCTAGCGCCAGACTATGAACCATCGTCGCGATCCTCACGGCATACACGTGAATCCTCTGTTGCCTCTGACCGACCCAGCACTCCCGAGAGTGGCGTGAATAACTCTGCAGGTGTAATAACTGCCATCTCTTATGGCAACGCACACAGCGACCAGGGCCCGGTTTCGGTCGACTACCTTCCTCGAACCGACCAGGTGCCCGTACGGCGTGAACCCCTACCTCACCAGTTGAATAAAAGCACATCCGACTTCCATCAGTATCCTTCAGTTGATGGCAACGGGTTTGCTGTCCCCGCTGGCTCTCAATTCTCAGGTTCGCGTGGGCATCCCGGCGCCTCAAATGTCACCATGGCATCAACCGGCCGGCAAGCCCAATATCAGCAATGGGGGTCACAGCCTGCTGGCCAAGCTCCTAGGAGCTCAGGCAACAGCGCTCCCGGCTTTACCGAAAGGTGGGATTCCTTACCTAACTGGGGACAGCCAGGCTTCGGCAGGAGTTCACGGCAGAGTGATCAATCCAGCACTTTCTCAGGTAATGGCCAACCTTCAGACTCCGCCAGCGCCAAACGCTCATCCAGAATAGCGCTTCCTAGTGCGACTTCGCAGAGTTCGGTATCATCCGGCAGAGACTCTCACCGTCTGACCAAATTTCCGGGCTCGCCGGCTCAACAACTGCCCGCTGGCCCAGAGGGCTTTTCTTTAACGCGACCTGACGACGATCGAGTGACGGAACAAATGTTTTACGAGCTCATGCAAAAACGTGGTTGGCACAACTTGCCCGAGCAGGCGCGACGGCAAATGCAGGCATACCCGCCTACCAAGAAGTGGACACTGATTTATCAAGACCGGTTGACCGAATGGCAGGGTGAACAAAAGCGGCGTCTGACAGCACGTCCTGGCCAATATTCCAACTTTGATATCACTACGAATTCCGACCAGGAAGATTCCCCCGAGTGGTACGTCAGGAAAGTGATGGATAATAGTCTGGACTCGAAAGGCCTCGGTAGTCTCGAGGTGAATTTGAGGACACAGCAAATTGGTTGGGTGAAACGCTTCATCGAATGCCAAGGGCAGGTGGCTCTCACCAACGTTCTGCTTAAGATCAACCGGAAGACTGCCGTAGGCCCGGCTGCGCCTATAGACGCCAAATCAAGCGACAAGAACCTGGATAAAGAGTACGATATTATAAAGTGTCTGAAGGCCTTACTGAACAACAAGTACGGCGCCGATGATGCGCTCGCCCACCAACAGGTCGTGGTGGCCCTTGCTACATCTCTCATCTCACCGAGGCTCACGACACGAAAACTTGTCAGCGACGTCTTGACCTTTCTCTGCCATTGGGAAGACGGCAATGGCCATCTCAAGGTCATCCAAGCCATGGACTACGTCAAGGCGCAGCAAAATGAAAATGGCAGATTTGACTCCTGGATGCGCCTCGTCGAAGTCACCGTGGATGGCCGAGGAAAGATGGGCAGCCTTGTCGGCGCCAGCGACGAGGTCCGAACTGGCGGCATCGGGATGGAAAACCTCCTTATGGAGTACGCCGTGGCAACGCTCATCCTAGTGAACATGATCATCGACGCACCAGAAGGAGACCTCACGCTCCGGATGCATATCAGGGCCCAGTTTGGCGCCTGTGGTATCAAGCGAATCCTCACCAAGATGGAAGGGTTCCAATACGACCTAATAGATAAGCAGATCGAGCGGTTTCGTACCAACGAAGCTATCGACTATGAAGACATGCTGGAGCGGGAAAATAGTAGTATGAAGGATAGCATTGAAGGGGAGATCAAGGACCTGAACGATCCCGCGCAGATTGTCGATGCTATCCAACAGCGACTGCAAGGCACCAAAACTCAGGACTACTTCGTTTCTGCCCTTCAACATCTGCTTCTCATCCGCGAGAATGATGGAGAGGAAAGATTGCGCTTGTTCCAACTGGTAGACGCAATGCTCAGTTATGTCGCCATGGATCGGCGTCTGCCGAATCTGGACCTCAAGCAGAGTCTTAACTTCACCGTCCAAAACCTTCTGGATAAGCTGCACACGGATTCGGAAGCTCGGCAAGCCCTCGATGAGGCTCTCGAGGCGCGTCAGATCGCAGAGGCCGCCATGGCCGAGCGAGATGAGATGAAAGCTAGGATTGAACTAGGTGCCGACGGGTTAGTAGCCAAATTACAGAGACAGTTAGAGGAGCAGTCGCGATTCATCGACGCGCAAAAGCGGCAGGCCGATGGGCTGAAAGCCGAAATTGAGAACATCCAAACAATCCGCGCCAAAGAAGCTCAACGTTACGAACTAGAAACACGGGAACTCTACTTGATGTTGAGAGATGCGCAAGATATAGCTGCATCACAGGCAGCGAAGGGCACCGCCGCCAGCAAGCTGAGCGACGATGACCCATCCCAAATGCAAGGTATCCTCGACCGCGAACGACTTATGGATCGACTAGCCATGCAGCTAGAAAGGCAAAAGACGCAATATAAACTTGAAGGTCGGGTGTGGGGTGATGCCGTCGGGCCTTCGGACAGGCTACGCGCTCTTCGGGAGGAGATGGATGGATTCGACGCGCCTTATCCTGATGCTCCGGAAGGGGCCGGCCTCCCTCCACCCGGAATAGCAGGCGGCGTCCTTGGATCGGTCAGACGAAACACCAAGATCCCGAGGAAACCTGTTGCTATGCTGGATACCGGGGCTACCGAGGATGAGCCGATCGAGGAAGATGTAGGCGAAGACGGGACTATCTACGAGAAACCTAGGGTAGTTGAAATTAGGCGGCCTGTTATGGACCCTAAGCAAGCAAGCAACCTCATGAACGAGATTCGGGCAAAGGGGAAGAAGGACGAGTTTAGCGATTCGGAAGGCGAAGGGGCAACTACTGGCCCTTCACATCCGAGCCTCGAGCCTGAGTCGCCTATTACTCCGAGCGATAATGAAACACCGAAAATCCAAATCGACGATACGACCTCAGCTGCCCTATCGCCACCCTCTCCTATTTCGGACTCCTTACCAGGAGGCGCACCACCCCCACCCCCACCGCCTCCGCCTCCGCCTCCGCCCTTACCCGGAAAGTTGCCCGGTGCGGCTCCGCCTCCGCCACCTCCGCCACCACCTCCTCCCATGCCCGGAATGCTCACTGGGGCTCCTCCTCCGCCTCCGCCGCCGCCGCCACCTCCTATGCCGGGTGGGATGGGAGGCATGCCGCCACCGCCGCCGCCGCCGCCCATGCCAGGCAATATATCCGGTCATTTCTTGTCAGCTCAGAGCAATTTTGCAGGTACAGCTACGGGTATTGGACTTCCCGTCGTCAGACCCAAGAAGAAGCTAAAAGCGTTCCATTGGGAAAAGGTGGATGCTCCAGAAACCAGCCATTGGGCAGCTCACGCGCCGTCAGCCGAAGCAAGAGAAGAGAAATATATCGAACTCAGCAAGAAAGGAATTTTGGACGAAGTGGAGAAGCTATTTATGGCCAAGGAGATCAAGAAACTCGGTGTTGGAACCTCTAAGAAGGACGACAAGAAGCAAATCATTTCCTCGGATCTTCGCAAAGCTTTTGGTAAGCACCGATATTCTCTATTCCGGACAATGAAACTTGCGTGGTTAACCTGAGTGGCAGAAATTGCTTTTGCCAAATTCTCCCAGCATTCGGTCGAGAAGATTGCTCAAATGATCATACACTGCGACAAAGACGTACTGGACAATCCGGTTGTTTTGGATTTCTTGGCAAAGGACGACCTTTGCAACATCCCCGACAACACGTCGAAATTAATGGCTCCCTATAGTAAGGATTGGACAGGCCCACGGGCGAATCAAGAAGCACGGGAGCAGGATCCAAGTGAGCTCACGAGGGAGGACCAAATCTACCTCTATACCGCTTTCGAATTGCACCACTATTGGAAGAGTCGCATGCGGGCATTGGCTCTTACCAGGACTTTCGAAATCGACTACGACGAGATCTCTCAAAAGATGCACCAGGTTGTGGCCGTGTCGGAATCCCTGCGCGATTCGGTCTCCCTGATGAACGTCCTCGGTCTCATTCTAGATATCGGAAACTATATGAACGATGCCAACAAACAGGCGCGCGGCTTCAAGCTCAGTTCCCTTGCCCGGCTGGGCATGGTCAAGGACGATAAGAATCAGTCCTCCCTTGCAGATCTCGTGGAGCGTATCGTCCGAAACCAGTACCCAGAGTGGGAAGGATTCGTCGTCGACATTCAAGATGTCATGACAGTTCAGAAGGTCAACATCGAGCAACTTCAGGCGGATGCGAAAAGGTACATTGACAATATCCGAAACGTCCAGATGTCTCTGGACAGCGGAAACCTCAGCGACCCTAAGAAGTTCCACCCGCAAGACCGTGTGGCTCAGATCGTGCAGCGGTGTATGAGAGAAGCCCGCCGTAAGGCCGAACAGATGGAGCTATACCTCGAAGAAATGATGCGGACCTACAAGGACATCATGGTCTTCTATGGTGAAGATCCGACGGACGATAATGCTCGCCGCGAGTTCTTCGCAAAGCTCGCATTGTTCTTACAAGAGTGGAAGAGGAGTCGGGAGAAGAACGTGCAATACGAGGAAACAAGGCGGAAGAACGAAGCTAGCATGAAACGCAAGCATCCGCAACTCAAGATGGCTACCAGTTCAGAAGGCGGGCCGTCCTCACCGGCATCGGCAGGCGCCATGGATTCCCTTCTCGAGAAGCTCCGGGCGGCAGCGCCCCAGGCACGAGATCAACGTGAGCGAAGGAAACGACTTCGGCTCAAGGAGAGGCATCAAGTGCGCATCGCTTCCGGCCAGCAGATACCCGATCTCAACGAGATTCCCCAGGCAGAAGCTGGACTTCGTACCGAGGGCACTACGATACCGGTAGAGTCGGAAGCCAACGCGGGCAGCCCTGGTGTCCTATCGCCGAGAACGGCACCATCAGAAGGTAGCGAAGACGGCGTGGCTCAGAGAGCGGCCATGCTACTGCAAGACATGAGGAGCGGAGAGGGCAATGACGACGGCGACGGGGAGCAGAAGGAAAGCCTGAGGAGGTCAGCAGCAGAAGAAAGGAGAGCAAGGCGAAGGAGATTAAAAGGAGCGTCAGCGGCAAGTTCTAGTTCAGCCGAAGGAGAGGACGGCACCAAGACAGCAGCAGTAGCCCAGGACATTCCACCTACGGTACCTGAAGAGTAAAGGCGATATGGAATGAAGAATCGAATATTCTGCAAAAAACATTATGTGCAAAGTCGTGTTTTAGATTTCTGCCGCCCTGGTCTTCGATACCTTCCTCACTCTTACCCGATCATCTACAAAGTTATATACGATATAATGTTTAGAACAAAGCCAACCAACCTAGTCTAGAGCGAGCGAAATGGACTTTTTTTTTTTGGGGGGGGGGGGGGGGGGGGGGGGCAAAAAAAAAAAAGGGGGGGGTTTTGGAATAAAGTTTTTGGGTTTTTGTTTTAAGTAAAAAAAAAAAAAGTAATTGGTTTTTGGGTTAAC